>JAINUG010000071.1:807687-857687 GCA_029706075.1 Aldrovandia affinis
AAAGTCCATTGAACCCATTGCACGTTATTGTATGTTATGTAACCCATTAGTAAGTCAATTAATATTTCTGCCTGTGTGGGAAACTCCCACTGCCCGTCATTGTGAAAGCCACTCACAGGAGTGAAAACTTAATTTAAATTGGGTAGTTTCATACAAATTAGCCTCGTGGATACCTACATTTTGCTGGTTGCACCTGGCAAATGAAATTCTCACCTGTGCTGGCAGGTGAGCCACATCATGACTTCTGATAAACTGTGACCCAAAGAGGCTGCACGGCACGAGCACAGGAATTTTCGGCGTCCTTTCGGAAAATCACGGCCTGGTCCCCTGCAGGGCCGATGTGAATACGACAGAAACTCCTGCCTTCACGAAGTCCCTCGGTGCTGGGGGTGATCCCAGGGGATAGTGAGAAGTGATGACGAATTATTATAAGAATGTGGCTGTGGAACATGGTCTCTTCAGACAACACGCTGATCCTGTGCGTCTCCCTGTGCACTGGATTGAAGAGCAGACAGACTCTGAGCCTGCATCTGCTCAGCTGATTTGACTCCCCAGTTTTAGTCCCAGCGGGAGGGATCCAGTCATTCTATCCATACGAAGGCCAGATACCAGAGCATGTGTAATCAAACTGCTCTGGCGTCTGGCCTGAAGGGACAAATCGATCTGTTATACAACTGCTCTATCTTTATAACATGCGGGAAACAGCTGCAACGAGAAAATGATTGTCAACAGACATATTTCAAAGAAATATATAGAGCCCCCTGACGTTAAAAGACCAATATGCCATGGCTAGGTAAGCAGCGTATGGGAAAGATGAGAAGATGAAGTTACCAAAACGCTCACGTACCAAAACCTGTAGGGATACTCAACAGGTAGCCTGAGTCAAGATTATTCAGGTGGCCTGGTATCTGAAATTGTGCAACTATTTCATAAATATGTTATCTATCCAAGTGTGTCTCTGTGAGTGGCATTAAGTGTGTCCAGATAACATTCACCACAAGTTAAATCGTTGTTCTGGCCCAGGCTGGTATAGGGGGGGCTGACAGGGCAAACATTGAATCACTGTCTCGTTCCCAGTCCATTAATGCATACTGCTGATTTATTAAATAGCAACTTCTCCTATCAAACATTATTATCGTTCATTTCAGTTTATCTTAACTGCACCTCAATAATCTGTCACTAATGCATTCCCAAGGTAATGGTTCAACGGTTCAACTGGAAAGGACTGGTTTTTTGGGTTCTGTATCTTGAGCTGAGACACAAGGTGCACAGTCAGCATCAGGGGGGGCCCGTTTATGGCTTTATTATTCAATGATTGTTGTTGGCTTGAGTTGGTTACCAGGCAGATTATGCACACACCTTCATAGAAATGATGGTAAAAACTATTGTAAATCCTCTTCTTGGCTCGATTGTTAAAACTGTGGTGTAAAGTGTGAACTTTACAGCACATAATCTAGATACACATCTAGATAACAGAGACTAGATGAGCATCTCTGTAAATTGATCACCTGCTTTGCTTCGAAGTTTCCACTGCCACAGCGACACATTGTGAGCAGTAATTATTGTCTCTCAAAAAAAGGGAGAGTATCTCTTTTTTTTAATTTTTTTTTATTTATTTTTTATACCAGGGGTGGGCAAGGAGGATTCGTATCCGTTTATGGATTTTATGTCAACTTTGCTCTTAATTATGAAATTAGCCCAATTGTGTACGTGATCTGATGTTTTAGCAAAATGTCTTGACAAGCTTGTGAACAGCAGCTGAAGCCTTTCCTTGTGAGCTAATTGGCTAATTGAGTCAGCAGACACAGCAGCTCTCCAGGACCAGAGTTGCCCAGACCCCAGTTTTATAAAACTCAGTGACTGATGTTTGCTGGCAGGCAGCACCTTGAGGTTATACAGTGTGCACAGATATACATTTAAATGGTGGACTAAGACAGACACCTCAATTGCTCCCTTTTTATCTGTGCGCTTGTTGATGAACTTTTTACCCCGTTGTCATGAACCCATTAATTGCCCGTGGATATCGTACAAGGGCATGGATAACATCATACGATTCTTATGACAATGATAAGATACTACTGAAGACACAATTAATCAGATTAAAAGCAAAAACTAGGACCGTCAGTCTTTTCTTGCTTGCATATGTAACTACTATGTATGGTACAGTGTGGAGATGGTTAGTGTTGAAATGTAACAGTGTGATGCTTATGCCAGTGTTGTAATGATTTGTGATGGTAGTATTGTAATGTAACAATGTGAAGATGGTTAGTGTTGTAATGTAACAATGTGAAGATGGTTCATGAACAGTGTGGAGATGGTTAGTATTGTAATGTAACAGTGTGATGCCTATGCTAGTGTTGTAATGAATTCCCTGTTGTAAAGCGCTTTGAGCTGCATTTAAATGTATGAAAGGCGCTATATAAATACAATTTTACTTACTTACTTACTAACTGAAGGAGAGAATATTATGACTTATACTGACCTGCCACTATAAATTCAGATCCACCCCCATCCCTGGCCAGTCAGCTGTCCCCTCACACTTTCAAGGGCTTTCATCCCATTTGAAATGTTCATGGACATGAAAATATATATATTCTTTTAAATCAACCATTAAAATGTGTGTATAGTTACTATTAGAAAAACACACCATTAATACAATATGACATTGTCATGGGAGAGCATAACCTGAACGCTGAAAAGATTTACAATGAATAAAATGAAAAGCAGACAGGCTACGGGCCTGGGCGTTAGCCCCAGTGTCATATGGCCAAATTCCCCAAAACTGTTCTCTCACACTTTCAGAGGCTTTCATCCAATATTACTAATGGGAACAGCAGGGCTGTGGGGTAGTCTCTCTGGCCACTTGTTATTGGAAATAGTATATGGGAGAGGACAAAAGCAATTGGTCAGGTGAGAACTAATTTCTCAATGGAAGTGATCGCCTGGGGACTCAAGGTGAGTAGGAAATGCAAGGGGTTGTGTTGCCAATCCGCTGTAAAAGGGGTATTCTCTCTGGCCACCAAATCAACCCCCTTTTACAGCGGATTGAGTTCTCACCTGACCAATTACTTTTGTCCTCTCCCATATACTATTTCCAATAAGAAGTCAGACTCGTTTTTTGACACAATTGGGCTGGGTGCATGAAACCTGCTCAAAAGCTACAGGCAGAGCTAGATGTTTTACATGTTCTTTGTCACTGGGTTTCTGAGACTTTCTTTTGGAATTTAAACAAGATTTAAAAGACATTGGTAAAAAAAAAAAAAAAAAAAAAGTAAACCTAAACTAGGGATATAGCTTTCTGATGATGCTTTCCGATTTTTTCCGATTTTTCTCCCAATTTGGTAGCCAATTATATCATCTATTTCTTTTAATTTACCCTCCCCCACGAGCCCACTGTTCGTGCTCGGAGGCAAGCCAGTTTTTCCCATACAGGGACACCTTTCACACTTCTCAGCGAGCCCGTGCCGGCTCACCCTCCCCCTCCCTCCCTCCGAGGTGGTCAGCCAATCGCCGTCCCCGACGAGGCTCTCAGAGAGAGCCCCACGATTAAATAACTTTTAACACATGGGGGACACACTTTAAACATTGGCTGTTCCCTGGCCATTCCTCACCACTTCAACCTTATACTCGACCCCCCCCGCGCACACACACAAGTCAGTGTGCTTCAACAGGTGCAACACTCAAAGGATAGAACCAAACGGGGTCCTTAATGTGAGGATCGTATGCTAATGAGCACTAATCAAGGCCTTGAAGTTATATTGAGGGGCTTCTGTCTCTTGGGTGTCGATGTAATAAAAACCATAAATAATTATTTAATCCTAAATTCAAGGAAAATTACAGAACCCCTGCTGTAATTTAAGCAGCTTTGTTTAATCCTATTGTCCCAAAGAATTCAAATGCCAACAAAACTTATACATGTGTAGAAAGATCAAACCTGTTGTATTCAAACGTTACATAAGAAATATAAGAATATTTAATGACAGGAGTATACCTTTCAGTCAACATATACAGTATGTTTTGAAATGTAAGTTTTGTTTTGTACGTTTTTCATTTCCCCCGAAGACCCCAAATTGAGGAAATTGTGGGAGAAGCAATGCATGTCTGTGCAGTTATGTTAGCAAAAGCATTTGTTACTGTAATTTATTGTATTAATTATGGCAATGTTCGATAACTACTAGCTAACAAGTTACCATGCAATAACAAGCTAGCTAGTTAGATTAATGTTCATTCGCTACTAATGTAAGCTCAGTTCATTGAGTCAATAAATTGAAAATGTTAACACACTTACGTGGAAATTACATTTAACAAACAGTACTAACACTCTAATTGTCTCTGCTTTTATGATGAGTCCTAGCTAGCTATTCCATGCATTAATACAACTCAGTGGACCATATGTCCTGAAATTGGTACAAAATGTACCTTTACTAACATCCACCTATGTGCTCTTGTTCTGCTGACAGAAGAGTGATTCAGTGTCTTTAGTCTCTCTTCCTAAATTATACATTTCATACCAGGAATATCTTGGTTGCCCTTCTCTATACGTTTTATAGAGCTTCTATGTCCTTCTTATAGTCTAGTATGCAGAACCGAACACAATAGCTAGCTAGCTAGCTGCCACCTTTGATGTTAACCACTGTGCACCACTGTTGCTAGTCTAGCCTGCCATAACCTGCAAAGTTAAACTATGTTTCAAATTGAACAGGTTTTAAGCATTCTGCGTTCTAGCACTCTACATACTGGTACTAGCACATTCTTTTTAGTGCACTTGGAAGTACGTTCTTACAAGTACATGAGAACACAGAATGCAAGTATGCATTTTGATACCCAGTCACGACCTGCTGTGCCTAAAGAGAGGCCTTCATGGAAGCAGTGTACAAATCAATTCTGTCCCTGTCCCAGTCCATGTCCCTGGCCCCACAAAAACAAGTTTGGCGAGTTCAGAAATGACCAAAATAACATAGAAATATTTTAAAGTCAAAGTTAAGGACAAACATTGGCTGGATCCAGGTAATTGTCTATTCGACACCATTACCTAATTACATGACCCAAACAGAGAAGCAATCATACAAAAAATGAATTGGCTACATAACAATAGTATGTGACAATCAACGGTCTAATATTGAGATCAGTGTGAATCTTAATGCTGGCATCGGGACCAGTAGCCTGTCTCTGCTTCTAAGGAATGGAGACTCTAAGGTCCACTATACTGCAATTAGCACAATTTGCTATCATGTAAAGAACGTTCAGCTGTTACCTGTGGGTTATAAAGCGTCGGATCAAAGACAGCACCTTCTCCCGTGGATCTTGGCAATGACTCAGGGGTGATGGCTTGGTGACCTTGTGCCCTGGGTTTTATGGTTGTCCCTGGCACTGTAATATCCTGGTCTCTGCGCTTATCATTCTGCTCCACCAGCTTAGCTGGAGATACAGTCTGGGCAAAGACTGTCATTGGCCCTCCTTGATAAGAATTTAACCCTGAGTTAACTCTGTGCAAAATCTCCTAGCCGCACTCATCTAGCCAACAATGTTGCCTGCACTGCATGCATTTCTCCCCGTCCCCTGGCCCCGCTCCTGATCACAACAAGTCACCGTGGACAAAATGCAGCAGCAGATGGTCTTCATTTGCGATGCTCTCATTACTGTATTTGGAATACAGACCGTATCTCGTCTCTTGACACCTGCTGTCCAGGCAGTCCGCAGTTCCCTACCTTTAACCCGAATTAGGTTCCCCGTCCCAACATCCCAAGATTAAACATTTCTCAGCTACACTGCAGTTTGCCCAATGCAAAAGTGGTAGTTTAAAGTGTAACCAGTTTCTCTGGTACAGGTTCTGCCCGTACCAAAAGGAGCTGCCGGTTCAAGAATTTGTCCTGCAGAACATTTTTGTATTGCCCAATTTGTTTTGCAATAACTATGTCTCGTTACATCCCTATCAACACAACTGTAGTGTGAAATGAAACAATGTTTCAAAAGTACAGCTGTAAACACACTGATACGGTGGGCACATTCCATTACTCGTGTGCAACATTTATATTTGGAAAACATGAAATGAAACATGTCCCTGACGGTGATGCTAAGCCAGTCAGTCAACAAGAGCAGCATCGAAAAGATGGATCGAATCTTGCTTCCAGGTTTAAAGAGTTTTGGAGAGCTCTGTAAGGGAAGAGGATGTCCAAGAAAAAACAAACAATAGAAGATTGAAAGCATCATGTGCCCCGATATGGCAATGTCTGCCATGATGGCATGCACTTCTTGCCTTTAGAAACCTGGGAGGCAGGGCTGGACTGGCTAAGACCGGCCTACCGGGCAGATTCCCGGTGGGCCGGTCTAGTTTTGGGCCGGTAGGGCCGGTAGGGCCGGTAGAATTATTTTAAATATATATATTTTTAATGAAAAAAATAAATAAATATATATTATACTACGGACCGGGTGTTCCGAGGGGCGCAATTATTTTTCGCGTAGCCCCCGGTCCGCGAAATAAACGAACTGGTCTCAGCTTTTTTCGCGTAGCACCCCCCCCCCCGTCGACAGAAAATGGGCCGCCCTTTACGTGGCTCGCACCGGGTGCTGGATGGGCCGGTCTGAGCCAAATGGCAGGGCCTATTTTTTGTCCCAGTCCAGCCCTGCTGGGAGGTCACATAGGACTTAAACAAATACACTTGGAGGACGAATGGATTTTCAGCTATGCCTATAAAATGACTAGCCACAGCAGCAGCACTTATAATTAATTTCTAATGAATATATACACTGTACGATACGCTTACACTGAATACATTTGATAAACGGTCGGCTATTAAAGGATTTCGGCAGTTTAATAGCTGTCGTTTAATATTTTAAAAATACATTTAAAGTATATTGCTCATGACAGCCATGGTCAAATTAGGCACACTAATAGGGTGTGGCCCATTCGGTCACACACACACACACACACACACACACACACACACACACACACACACACACGCAATCATGTAAAATGTCTCTTCTTGGTTCCAAATAGAACAATCCCAGATGCACCTTAAATAGATTTCCGAAGATGAGATTTTCTGTGTTTGGGCTTGGGGGTGACTCTGGCCAGAGCGCTGTCTGCAGCGGTAACGTCGTAATCTCGGAACGCACACCCCGGGTGGAGCACAGGCCCCCACACTGGGGAAGAGTGAGCTGATCTGATCTTCTCCCTTTCTGCGAGGGACACCAAGAGTCCTGCTGAAGGTTTAATGATTGATATCACTAAACAGTACGGGGCAATGACACTAATTCACCCCTATGTGGGAGGCTAAAAACAAACAGACAAAAAGACATTTACATCTGTTCCGACCTGCTCACATGTTTTCTTAAGCTCATTTAATTTCCCCGGTGTGAATACTAACTCCCTTTTGCGATAAGAAGTGATACCTTTTAAACATTGACGTAATACATGCTGCAGATTGAGATTGCTCAACATATAACCTATTAGTTGGATACTTAAATACTAGATGAAGATGCAGTCAACCGCTAATCAGTGAAAGTGAACAAAGCACCAACATGTATTTTGTCTGATTGCCTTTTACAATGTGCCCAACATCATTTGAAAATGTTCAAGGTAAAGGTAAATTAAAGCATTGCCTTAGCTCTGTTTGGCATAAATATAACCAAACAACCAAGCAACCTATCAGCTGGTTAGATTTATAGGCAAAAGCCCCACAAAATGTGTATTCAGCATTGAAACCCCTATGATCTTTTTTTTGCGCATTTCTTTTGAATGTATTTGCTCTACAAAATATATTGGTGAGAGCATGGTGGATAAACTGAGCACTTGGCAGTTCAGGGCTTCTGTAGTTTTTTGTTTTGTGTTAAGACCATTAGAATAGAGCTATAGTTAATTGACAGTGACACTCTGTGGTCATATGATGGTACTGCCATTTTCTTCACAGGTGGTGTTATTTGTCAAATGAAAATAAATGAAAAAGGAATATAGCAACAAACTACTACCACTATGCACAGGCACGTAACTGTCATTATAGTAGTTAACTGTTATTTAGTACAACATTCACAATTATCTGTGTTTACAATGATCACAATATCACCAAAGATGAGTGAACCACAAAACATTTATTTTATCTGAAAGTATACAATATATCATTTATAAAAATATGCATATATAAAAAATACCAAAATATTGTTCACGGGAAATTAGGGAAAATAATTTTCAGGACCACCTGGGACTCAGATCCTCGTGTGGAAACCTTGTCCAAGGGCACTACTGTTTGAATTTCTACAGAGGCACTGTAGTGACCTCTAGTGGCAGTTATGTAAATGCGTTACTTACCTCCAACATCAACATTCACTGACAACCAGTGTAATAACACCTTTTTGGAAAATCAAATTATTTTGCCCCTTGATTCTCTTAACTGAGAATTGTATTCTGTCCAATTTCATGCAGGTGATATTCCTATTGAACAAAGTCTGATTATCCAAGAATTTACAAGAAAGTGAGATAATATTGCCTTGAAGCAGGACTAGATTAGCCCTACATTTACAAATGGAAAACTGTACATCATCGACTCTAATGAAATAAAACACATCTTGCCAGTGAGCTATGCTGCAATGGAAAAGAAGCCATTCCCTTGTTTATTTGCAGTAAAGGTTCGAATTTATGCCTCTCTGTCTCTGGCTAAATAAGGTTGTCTTCATTTGGCTGAACATGGCTGGCATAGTTTGGCTAAACCTTCGTTTGGCTAAATGTAGCTGGCATAGTAAACGCCCTCCCGCCACACCTCCTACTTCTCACGCTGTGAAACCCCAAATCCCAGTTTTTGTTCCCCCCCCCCCTAAATTTTGAATAATCATATGTCCTGCTGCTCCCGCATGCACCATTGGATTTTGAGCGCACATAGTAGTCAACCCTGGGAACGCGATTTGTTCATTGCCATTGTGACTTAAATTTCGTTGTTTGAGAAGCGCTCAGTCATAAAAAATAAAATAAATCTGCTTATGTGTGGTTTAGTGAGAGAACAATGGAGGGGGAATAAAATAACCACCACCCCCACCCCCCCCCACGAACAAAATCTCACTCCAAACTGCATTAATAAGTTGGCAGCCCTGTTGGCGTAGTTTGGCTAAACGTGGTTGGCGTAGCTCTCATTGTTGGCCAGGGCTTTGTTGCGTTGGGACTCCACCGAGGCGTAGAGGTCAGATTGCAAGGAGGTGGAGTCCGCTTCGACGGCTGGCTCCTCCCCCAGCTCCGCCCCCGCCTGCGCCCGCGGAAGGGTCACCACATCGGAGTACTGGATCTGCGGGGAGCTGCGGCCTGACGCCGGCTTGGGAACCTTCAGCTGTAAGTTGGCGTAGCAGTCCTGCCGCTTGTACGACACCTAGAAAATGACATATAACATTATTTAAGCGCTTAGCAGATTCCCTTATTCCGAGTGACTTAGCACTGCTTATATTTTCACATAAGCCCTTTTATCCACTTACACAGCTGAATATTTACTGAAGCAATTCAGGGTAAGTACTTTGCTCTTATAGTAAGGTATGATGACGATGTCCCACATGGGATTTGCACCCGAGTTATACGCCCGGTTCCCTAACCACTACCCTGCTGTCCCCAAATGAAAGGAGACAAATAAGATGAGAGGAAATAGGATCGTCCCGTAGGGGACGCGTCTCATGGCCGTTTTAGTGCTTCTCACGGCCATTCAAACATAGAAAACAATAGATCAATATTTATTTACTTACTTCCTCACGAAGGCAACGCGGGCCCTGATGCCAGGCGGTGTGTTATTAAATGGGGTTATTAAACAATCACCATTGCTGGCTACCCTCCTGCTGTGGAGGTTACGGTGACGAAAAAGACTGCTTATATCTGTTAAATATGCATCGTGGCACTCTGCATTGCAGTCCGACACTCGGTCCAGCACGTGAGGAGTCGGGGGCTACTTTTGAGGACTGCCTGAGCTCCCTGCTTGAATGTTTTTTTTCAATTAAGGCTTCTAACGCCACCTGGAGTGACAGCCCACGCATAATCGAATGGATTTCTTTTTTTATTTATCTGCGTTCAAAGTAGGTGAGGGGAGCAGCGTAAACACAGTGCACTGCTCTGCGGTCGCACCTGGCTTACGGAGAGCGCACTCCTCCCAGAGAACGAGGGCACGAGACAGGAAACCGAGGCACAGGCAGCCTTAACTGGCTGAGAGAAGTCTCAAGTATTTAGTCAATTGGATGTCCACAATAGATGTTGTTATTAGTGTTGTAGAGCGTTGATATTCATGGGTGCACTGGCGTATGATAGTGGTTACTTCCAGAGATGGGGTTTTACATTACATTTTGCATTTACATTAGCATTTTAGGCATTTAGCACACACTCTTATCCAGAGTGACTTACACAGTTTACATTTCTTTACATTCAATCCATTTATACAGCTGGATATTTTACTGCAATTCAAAAGGTACTTAACCTTTTGCTCAAGGGTACAACGGCAGTGCCCCCACCTGGGAATCGAACCAGCAATCTCTCAGTTACAAGTCCAGTTCCCTAACCATTATACTACACTGCCGCCTTAAACGTTTTATAACAGTGGACAGAAGTGACAACATAAAACCTTGAATACCAACACGTGAAATAAGTTTTGAAAGATCGCTGAAGAGTGAATTTTCAATGATGCATCTGAGCTGGAGAGAAAAACTACTGGAAACAGTGAAACATACAGAACTCCACAGAAGGTAACGACAGAATGACAGATAAGGAGAGGCTGCAGGAGCTCCATTTAATCTGAACCAAAACTGTCAATCATGGAGGCGACTTACTCAGAGATGCAGCAGTATTAGTCTGGAGACAGAAATAGTTTCAGGATGTGGTCTACTCTACTACTTATTAACACTGCATAATATGGTACGGGTAACTGCCAAAATACAGGAAACACTTGAGTAAATGGAGGGTTCTGGTGGCTCTGTTATGGTGTGAGGTGCATTTTCCTGGCATGGTTTAGGTCCACTCAACCCCTTAGAGGGCAAGATAAACACCAATAAATACAAAGTCATTCTGAGTGATCACCTTCATCCTATGGTGAAGCATTTCTGTCCAGAAGGGACTTGTCTCTTCCAGGATGACAATGCCCCCATCCACAGGGCACGAGTGGTTACTGAATGGTTTGATGAGCATGAAAACGATGTAAACCATATGCCATGGCCGTCTCAGTCACCAGATCTTAACCCAATTGAACACTTACGGGAGATTCTGGAGCGGCACCTGAGACAGCGTTTTCCACCACCATCAACAAAATACCAAATTACCGAATTTCTCACAGAAGTATGGCATTGCATCCCTCCAATAAAGTTCCAGACACTTGTAGAATCTAGGCCAAGGTACATTCAATCTGTTCTGCTGGCTTGTGGCGGTCCAACGCCCTGACAGTTACCTGTATTATAAAGCAGCAAAGTAAAACAAAGTACGCATACAGTGTTCTTATGAGTATGAGAGAGAGAGAGAGAGAGAGAGAGAGAGAGAGAGAGAGAGAGAGAGAGAGAGAGAGAGAGAGAGAGAGAGAGAGAGAGAGAGAGAGAGAGAGAGAAAGAGAGAGAGAGTGGGGAAAGAGAAAGCAAAGATAGAGATAAAGGGAAAGGAAGATGAAGAGGCAGAGTTAAAGATTTGGGACCTCAGTGTGAGAGAAGACAATCACTTGAGTAGCTTTAAGGAAGCGGCAAAGGAGTAGTGTCGACCGCAGAGATTGGTTTCCACTGAAAATCCTGCAATCTCATCTGGTTCTGCCATGTTTTGGCTTGAGTTGGCTTGAACCGCAGTCCCGCCTACACAAGATTGTGATTTGTCAGAAGAGGTAACTGAACGTTGTATATTAGCAAAGCACATCCCCAGAAGTGTGGTGAATTAGCTCACATCAGAGCGTCAACCTGGTCAGGCTCATAGTGCCATAGGATCACAGGCCTGACACGAGAGGCTAACAGAAGCACTTCAGTCAGCAACAAAACTTGGGCTTTTGCACCAACATGCACCGGCAGGAAAATCACGGCTCGTGCCTTCTATCGATCGCCTGTGGTATGTGGCCAAAGGCTGTGACAACCACAGTGCGGGGCACATGACCTCACGGGTCACAGAGGAGCGAGCACACACTCGCACAGCGACAGTGCGTCCAACGTTAGACAGGGGACAGGGGACGCGCTGTCGCTTGGTGGGGCGGGTGGTTTTTTGGCTCTGAGGACAGGATGTGGGTTCTAACCTGAGAAGCGGCTTTCATCTTCTGAGTCTCACCGGCAGCATTGGTGGCGCTGGGAAGATCCACTCCTGTCACCAAACACAGGAAGCAGTCAGTACAACTGGGTGAGCAGTGAGAAAATGTCCCTAAAGACGTATTTTGCGGTTACCGGTATCCAGTGCATTAAGCAGTTTCTGTAAAGCAGCACTCACTGAGAGAAAGTAATGCTGTCAGCCGTCTGCTGCATCATGCTGGGAAAATACCCAGATTACAATTGTGCAGGAAAGCTCAATTGTAAAAAAAATCCAAAATTCAGCCCGAGACACCAGGCCTTTCAGCCATGTGGTGATGTCACTGTGGACTAGACCAGAGCCACAGTGTAGGAGTGCTGATGTAGGATCAGTTTTTACTTAATGCTCACAAAGGATAGGGTTAGGACATGGAAAGGGCAAAACTGATCCTAGATCAGCACACCTGTTTTGAGACACTTCATAAAAACAAGCCCAGGAGTTTCTGGATTTCCCCCCAATTTTTCTACACAATTTGGACTTTCCCATTTCCTCTGGAGTCACAGCTACGCAAACCATACCCACCAGCCGAAACATGTGCACTCCCACTACACAATCACTCACCTGTGAGCCAGTGCCTATAATACAGTCAGGTCCATAAGTATTTGGACAGTGACACAATTTTCATCATTTTGGCTCTGTGCACCAACACAATGGATTTGAAATGAATAAATCAAGATGTGCTTTAAGTGTAGACTTTCAGCTTTAATTTAAGGGTCTTGTCAAAAATATGGTATGAACCGTGTAGGAATTACAACAAGTTTTACACATAGCCCCCGCAATTATTCCCTGGTGATGCTCTGCCAGGCCTTTACTGCCGCTGTCTTCAGTTCCTGCTTGTTCTTGGGGCGTTTTGCCTTCAGCAAGTGAAATGCATGCTCAATTGGATTCAGGTCAGGTGATTGACTTGGGCATTGCAGAACATTCCACTTCTTTGCTTTAAAAAAGTATTGGGTTGCTTTCGCAGTATACTTCGGGTCATTGTTCATTTGCACTGTGAAGCGTCGTCCAATGAGTTTTGAAGCATTTGGCTGAATCTGAGCAGATAATCTAGCCCTATACCCCCAGGAATTCATCCTGCAGTCACATCATCAATAAATACAAGGGAACCAGTTCCATTGGCAGCCATACATGCCCATGCCATAACACTACCTCCACCATGGTTCACAGATCAGGTGGTATGCTTCGGATCATGAGCAGTTCCTTCGCTTCTCCATACTCTTCTCTTCCCATCATTCTGGTACAAGTTGATCTTTGTCTCATCTGTCCATAGGATGTTGTTCCAGAACTGTACAGGCTTTTTTAGATGTTTCTTGGCAAACTCTAATCTGGTCTTCCTGTTTTTGAGGCTTACCAATGGTTTACATCTTGTGGTAAACCCTCTGTATTTACTCTGGTGAAGTCTTCTCTTGATTGTTGACTTTGACACAGATATGCCTACTTCCTGGAGGGTGTTCTTGATCTGGCTAACTGTTGTGAAGTGGGGTTTCTTCACCAGGGAAATAATTCTTCTGTCATCCACCACAGTTGTTTTCCGTGGTCTTCCAGGCCTTTTGGTGTTCCTGAGCTCACCAGTGCGTTCTTTCTTTTTAAGAATGTATCAAATAGTTGATTTGGCCACACCTAGTGTTTCTGCTATCTCTCTGATGGGTTTGTTTTGATTGTTCAGCCTAATGGTGGCTTGCTTCACTGGCAGTGACAGCTCTTTGGACTTCATATTGAGAGTTAACAGCAACAGATTCCAAATGCAAATGCTACACTTGAAATCATCTCTAATCAACTCTAGACCTTTTATCTGCTTACTTGTAAATTAAATAATGAGGGAATAACACACACCTGGCCATGGAACAGCTGAGCAGCCAATTGTCCAATTACTTTTGGTCTCTTAAAAAGGGGGGGACCACATATAAAAGTGCTCATTCCTACACCATTCACCCGATTTGTATGTAAATACCCTCAAATTAAAGCTGAAAGTCTGCACTCATATGAGCTCATATTCATTATTTAATTTCAACTCCAATATGCTGTGGTAGACAGCTAAAATAACAATAACTTTGTCAATGTCCAAATATTTATGGACTTGACTGTATATACACAAGCCACACAGTACTACAGGAGAGAGCCAGATTCCATTGACATGAATATAATCTTATTCATATACATTTTTAAACATGCAGATTATGAATCTTGTGTGCAGGTGATTATTTTAAACTACTTGATAACAGCTATGCCCAAGACATGGGTGGGGGAGATTTCCTAAAACTTTCTCAAGGTCTGAAGATGGCAGCATGCTGTCTCTCTCTCTAGCTTTCTTTCTCTCTCCCACGCACACACGATGTCTCTCCATCTCTCTCTCTCTCTCTCACACACACACACACACTCACGATTCTGGGTGTAGCTGATGTTTCCATAGATTGGGTTGTCCTCCATGTCCTTCAGTCTAAGACTAAGACTGAACCAAACAACACCAGTCCCAGGGACAGAGAAAAGAACTGTCAGCTCATTGGATTAAAAACATCTATTAGTGCCTTCAAATAATGCCATATTACTATATCACACAGATATATGTATATATACAGTGCCCCTGTCTACACTCCGTCTCAAAAAATGTGTAAACCTTTTGTCGCCTAAAATTAAAATATATTAAATCACCTTTTCCACCTTTATTTACACATTTTACCCACAACTTCCTTTTAAAAAAAAAAAGGAAACATTTCTGAACATTAATGAAAAAACGACAATAACTTGGATTGATAAGTCTACACCCCACTGAGTTAGTACTTGTTAGAAGCACTCTTTGCTTGAATTACAGCCATGAGTCTGTTTGGATATGTCTCTACCAGCTTTGCACACCTACAGTAGATTGGGCAACGTTTGTCCATTCTTCCTTAACAGAACTTTTCAAGTCATTCCACAGGTTCTCAATAGGATTTAGGTCAGGGCTCTGACTAGGCCACTCAAGGACATTCATTTTTGTTTTTTAGCCACTTGGAATTTGTAGGGTAAAATAAATAGTAAATACAGGTGTGGAAAAGTCTGATTTCATGTTTTAATTTCAGGCTGTAAGGCAACAAAAGGTGACATTTTTTAGATGGGGTGTAGACTTTGAAGGGGCACTGTATATATAAACATCAAACAAAAAGTTCGTAAATTTGTGTTTGGTCGATTATTTCTCTGTTGTAACAATGCTTCTTGGCAATACATTTTATACCATTGGAAAGCTTGTTTAGCCATTTGTAAGGAACATGCATTTGTGGGATGAGCAGCACAGCTGAGTATGTGGGTTGCGCCCATGAAAAATTTGCCAAATCTTCTCTGCCAATGCCAAACAGCTTATTCTGCTGTTGCTATTGACTCTTGGATTGGATGATTGAAGTCTATCAGTAACAAGGAAGAAACAAGACATATTGGCAATTTTACAATTTATTCATTTAACAGTCAGGAGCCTCATTAGCGTGTGGAAGAACCATACACAGCCACAACAGCCTGGCACCTCCTCCTCATGCTGGTCACCAGCGTGGTCACACACTGCTGTGGGATGGCATTCCACTCCTCAACCAGGATTTGTCACAAGTCAGCCATCGTGGTTGTGTTGGTCACTCTAGCACGAACAGCACGCCCAAGCTGATCCCACAAGTGTTCAATTGGGTTGAGGTCAGGACTGTTGGCAGGCCATTCCATTCTCTCTACTCCCAAATTCTGGAGGTAGTGTCTGATAAACCCCGCTCTGTGGGGGCAAGCGTTGTCATCTTGGATGATGGAGTTCAGTCCCAGACTGTGTAGATATGGGATTGCCACTGGTTGCAGAATCTCATCTCGATATCTCTCTGCATTGAGATTGCCTCCAATGATGACAAGCCTCGTTTTTCCAGTGATGGAGATGCCGCCCCACACCATCACACTGCCTCCACCGAAAGGTGTTACTCTATCGGTGCAGCAATCAGCATAGCGTTCTCCCCGTCTTCTCCACACTTTGACCCTACAATCCAACTTCCGTAGGCAGAATCTGGACTGAACATAATGTTCCTCCACATGTTCAGGTTCCAGTGCAGGTGTTGCCGACACCAGCCCAAACGGGCCTGATGGTGAAGGGCAGTCATGGCAGGCCTCCTGGCAGCCCTATGAGCCCGGAGATTGGCTGCGTGCAGTCTGTTCCGGATTGTCTGGGCTGAGAGCCGTGCGCCATATCGTCCTGCAAACCTTGACTGCAAATCTGTAGAAGACAGCCTACGGTTCCTAAGTGCTGAAAGGGTGAGCATGACCCGTTTCATGGAACTTGGCCTTCAGTTTGGAGATGGTACTAGGGCTCACTCCATATAATGCTGCAACTTGCTTTTGCGGAACACCAGCTTGAAGTTGCCCTATTGCACAGCCCTTATCGAGATCAGACAAATGTGGCATGCCGATTCTTGGAGCAGACACCAATTGACCACTGTAGCAGGGCCCATGCTCACAGGTGCTGCTAATCAGGTGCCAATCAGGCATCTGATTGTCAGCACCTGGGGGTACCGGAAGCTCAAAACAAGAGTCAATAGCAACAGCAGAATAAGCTGTTTGGCATTGGCAGAGAAGATTTGGCAAAATTTTTCATGGGCGCAACCCACATACTCAGCTGTGCTGCTCATCCCACAAATGCATGTTCCTTACAAATGGGGCACCATTTAAAAGGGAAATAAACAGGCTTTCAAACGGTATACAATTTATTGCCAAGAAGCATTGTTACAACAGAGACATAATCTACCAAACACAAATTTCTGAACTTTTTGTTCAATGTTTTTATATATATATATATATACAGTGAGCACCATAATTCATTGGACAGTGACACATTTTTTGTTATTTTGGTTCTGTACTCTTACAGAGTAATCTCAAAGAGCACTTTGAGATTGAAAGGATACAATGACAATGAGGTGCACAATGTCAGCTTTAACTTGAGGGTATTTTCATCCATATCGGATGAACCGTTTAGAAATGATAGAACCTTTTGTACATAGTCCCCCCCATTTTCAGGCACCATAATTCTTTGGACAGTTTAACATAATGTAGAATAAAGTAATAATTTGTAATATCTGGTCGCATATCCTTTGCATGCAATGACTGCTTGAAGTCTGTGATGCATAGACACCACCAGACGCTGGGTATCTTCCCTGGTGATGCTCTGCCAGGCCTGTACTGCAGCCATCTTCAGTTCCTGCTTGTTTCAGGGACTTTTTGCCTTCAGTCTCCTCTTCAGCATGTAAAATGCATGTTCAATTGGATTCAGATCCGGTGATTGAGTCGGCCAGTCAAGGATTTTCCACTTTTTGGCCGTCAAAAACCCATTTGTTGCTTTAGCAGTATGTTTCGGATCATTGTCTTGTTGCATGATGAAGTGCCGTCCAATGAGTTTGGAGGCATTTGCTTTAATCTGAGCAGATAAAATATTTCTGTAGACTTCAGAATTCATTGTTCTACTTCTGTCTGCAGTCACATCATTGATGAAAACAAGTGAGCCCATTCCACTGGCAGCCATACAGGCCCAAGCCATAACACCCCCTCCACCATGTTTCACGGATGAGGTGGTATGCTTTGGATCATGGGCATTTCCTTTTTTTCTCCACACTTTCCTCTTTCCATCACTCTGGTACATGTTAATCTTTGTCTCATCTGTCCACAAGACTTTGTTCCAGAACTCTTGGGGCTCTTTTAGGTGCTTTTTAGCAAACTGTAATTTCATCTTTCTGTTCTTCAGGCTTATCAGTGGTTTGCATCTTGTAGTGTACCCTCTGTAGTCCTGCTGGTGTAATCTTCTATGTATGGTAGACTTTGACACATCTACACCTGCATCCAGGAGAGTGTTTTTGATCTGTTGGGCCGTTGTCAGGGGGGTTTTCTTCAGCATAGAGAGCATTCTCCGGTCATTCACTACAGTGGTCTTCCTCGATCTATCGGGTCTTTTGACATAATTGAGTTCACCAGTTGTTTTTTTCTTGTTAATGATGAACCAAACTGTTGACTTGGGCATGCCCAGGGTTTTTGTTCCTGATTAATTGATTTTCATTTCTGAGCCTTATGACGGCCAGCTTAATTTGCATCGATACTGCTGTCTTCCTCATGTTGTCACACCCCAACAACAATCTCCAAAGGCAATTGCAAAGTCTAGAATCAAGACTAGACATCAACAGCTCTCTTCTGCATTCACAAACGATACAAATGAATACACCTGCCTAGTGAAACACATCTGTGAAGCCAATTCAACAAATACTGAAGGAACTGAAGAGGGCTGCAGTACAGGCCTGGCAGAGCATCACCAGGGAAGATACCCAGCGTCTGGTGATGTCTATGCGTGACTTCAAGCAGTCATTGCATGCAAAGGATATGCGACCAAATATTAAAAATGATTACTTTATTCTACATTATGTTAAACTGTCCAATGAATTATGGTGCCTGAAAATGGGGGGGACTATGTACAAAAGGTTCTATAATTTCTAAACGGTTCATCCGATATGGATGAAAATACCCTCAAATTAAAGCTGACAGTCTGCACTTCAACAGTGTATCCTTTCAAACTCAAAGTGCTAGAGTACAGAACCAAAATAACAAAACATGCGTCACTGTCCAATTAATTATGGTGCTCACTGTAAATATATACACACACATAAGAACATAAGAGTACATAATGACGAGAACGGGCCGTTTGGCCCATCTAGGCCCGTCATGTCCTAATCTAAAGAGACTCTACATACATGTATGCACATACATACATACATGCATACATATGTATATGTATAAAACAGGCAGATATTCACCTCCTCCTGAAGCGGGGCAGAAACCTCTTCCCTCTGTCTGAGTTGCAAAGTACAAAAATAGAGCCATTTCATCAGTGCTGGTAAGACGTGTTCTGCCATAACAGAATAATGCAGGTGCGCTCTTACCTGTGCAGTACTTGGCGATACAGCAGAGAATGTTCCAGCAGACAGTCAAGACCAGCACTGTGCTGATGACCGCCAGCAGAACCCACAGCTCAAGGGAGCCTCGGAAAGGGCCTACGCCTGCGGAACCAAGGGGCAGGCGGGTGAGGCAAGACGTGGGCTCCCCAGCACCCACTGGAGGTGTTGGATGGAAACATATTTTATACCCCTTTCATAGACTTGCATCCTAATCCTTCTTTCACTCCCTGTGTTACAGGTACGGTTCGCAGCCGCCAACAGTGATGTCTACCGCCGTCTTACTGCACTGACCTCTTGCGCTAAACACGATTAACCGTACCATGTATAAATGCACGTTTTGTAAGTCGCTCTGGATAAGAGCGTCTGCTAAATGCCGAAAATGTATTCAACAAATCGTATTTAACAATGATTTGATCACATGTATGAACATATGTGGGGGCTACATCTGAAAAAAAAGGGTATTCATTTCAAAGGAACCCCTGAGGTAGGAGATTACAATGATAATGGAATCTGGACCTGCTTCCCTCCGTAGGTGCTTTCTGTGTGAGTAGAATAGCTTTAGGGTTTTAGAATAGAATAATCTAGTATGATAGAATTAAATAGGGCCTATTTTAAGTCTTTTGGTTTTAGTTAAGGCAACAGTGAATGTGCTACTGTGAACTGTGTAAACTTCCCTCGCCAATCAACTTCTCAGTCTCCTTGAGTAATAAATGAATATCAAACCTCAAAAAAATAAAACAACCTAAAATGTTTGAACTCATTAACTATGTCAATCGTTAATGGTACTGTGCGTGTCTCTTTTGCGTACAAAATGTATTGCATATTTTTGCTCAATACACTGTGTGCATGTGTCCTTTTGCATGCGGATACATTCAAACTGTGCAAAAAACCAATCGTCTTACAGTTTTTTTTATTTGGCTCAAACGTCCGGAAACGTGCTTACGGTTTGTTTTGGTTTGAAACCTGAGCTACCAACCACTGAACATTCTGTTTATTAAAACTT
The DNA here is from genome assembly GCA_029706075.1 of Aldrovandia affinis. Taxonomy (NCBI): domain Eukaryota; kingdom Metazoa; phylum Chordata; class Actinopteri; order Notacanthiformes; family Halosauridae; genus Aldrovandia; species Aldrovandia affinis. The sequence continues at coordinate 827,876 of JAINUG010000071.1, forward strand.
ACCTTGTACCTCGTTGAACAATTATCACAGCGATGCATATTGTTTCCCTGTCGTTATTTTCTCATTATTAATAACACACGTAAAGAGAAAGGGCAGTAGAGTTAACATTTCCAATGCTGTGAATCCTGGTTGCAGTAGTAAAAATGGAATTTGATTAATATTTCTATTCCTTCTGCTACAAATGTATTCTTCTTTAAAAAAAAACTTCATATAATAACCAATTTGCCGTGACAGTAACTCTCAGGTGATACATTTATGTGTATGGCATTACGTATTCTTGAAATTGAAATCAGTACAGTTAAGGCATGTGCACTGCAAAAATGGTTTAAAGTGCCACGCAATTGGCATCCCTCAGGACCACTATTTGCCTTGCCTCACCAATTTACCTTAAAAATATAAAAATTGTAAAGGAAGCTAGATGCATGCTTCTCTCTCTGCATTTTGTCAGTGCAGCAAATATTAATATTCAAATCTTCATTTCTTTCAACGGGCAACAAGAACATAATGATTGGCTAAAGGTTTGTGTATGAGCACGCACAGTTAATGGCCCTAAGCTTGTGCTGAGCTCTGTTGCATTAAGTACTTTGACACAGACATCAGTCTGTTAAGGATTAATCATTCGTAAGGCGAAGGCTAAAACGTCCATGACGAAGACACGCTTACTGCTGAAATGCACGAATCTGCACGAATGTGAAACATTCCATTGTTTAACATTAACTACAATATTTGGATCTACATAACATGGCTAACTTATTTCAGGCTTCTTTTCTTTCGAGATGAAAACATTGGCAGACTTACTTTTCGTTGTAACGTTGCAATCGGGCGCCATGTCGAACCGTCGCCCCACCCCTCCCACCACCGGCAGATCGGCCTGGTCCAGCAAGAGATGACAACGGATTCAGTCACGCATCCTTTCTCTTTAAACGTTGGGTAAGAAACTGCAGGACATCGTCCATTTAAATGTGGTGAAAGAGATGCAGCGTCGGGAGCTGGTTCTTCCCACCACCGTCAGCTCAGTTGCCCCTGAGAGAGTGGGTGGCTGCAGACAGCGCTGGGGCTCTGCTTGGAGGTTTTGTTGCAGGATGCAAGCTCTGCAACTTTTCATGTGCAAGAGTAGTGAGAGGCTTTGCAGAAAACCACAGCCCTTCCTATGAAAAGACACAGAATTCAGAGACAAAGAGACAACAGGTGGGGCAGGATAAAGACTTGAGCTTCAAAAGAAGGGGAGAGACCAAATTGAACTTACATGGAAAATCAGACTGAGAATCATTAACCAGAATCCACATTTAAATTGGTAACATTTACATGTGCTGGACAAGCCCTGGATTAGCAAGATGAGTGTTGTATAAATATTGAATTATTTCAATTATTACTGAAGAAGACTCAAAATAAATCTGTAGTATTATTTCATAATTCCAGAAGCTAGATTTATTTGAATAGATACATCAGTAAAATCAATATTGATGTGGGAAGCTAATAATGCAAATATCATAATAATGCAACAGGTGATGGATAGAGTGAAAGTGACTAAGTTTTCCACTTAGGTTTGAATTCCTAATTTGCTTTCAGATGTACAATAAATGAGCAAACAATCTCCTTCCAGACCAACATTGCCAAGCAGGGCTGGATTAAATGGATAGACTACACTAGGCAAACCGTTTTTCCCATCTCCCTGACAAACAGGCGCACATTTCGATACTTTGTAAACAACCCCAAGTGCCAATTTTCGTGAAATTTGGCTTGTTAACGTGAAAATTCTTACTTGATACTTGATTACTTGATTTCTAAATTTCACAATTGTTATTTCCTCAACAATTTCTGGCAGAACCTGGCAACTTCAAACAATAAAAACATAATCGGCTCTGACATTTTGACGACTCGTGTATAACAGTTAAAAGGGCGTTTTTACAAATATCTGATCTGTGAAATAAGGTTATGCAGAAAGTGACAGTAGATTTTATCAGGGGAAGTCTGCATCTCTCGATACACTTACGTTTGTTTAGACGCTGATCTTTCCCGCGCCAATATGGCAGCCGTGCAGACGTATCGCTGCAACATACCACAGCAGCCAATGCGGTGTCTACGTGTTTATATCTATGTTCTTATATATGCCCATCACTGATTGTTCACCCTTTACCATTGAGCCGAACTGGCAAAACTCCTCTGTAAGGTCATTCTCAAGATCATGTGGGTATATTTCTTTCAGATGTTCTGTGGCTGCACGGACTTCTCTGATGCCCATTGAATGAACTTTTGTAAGGAAACCACCAAGGAAGCCAGGGCCCAAGAGGAACGTTTGTAAAGCCACTCTCTGTCGTTATCTTTCTTCCTCTTCATTTTTTTTTTTTTTTGCGTTTTTCTGCACCCGAAAGCATCGCTGAAAGGACACTGCTAACATACAGTAGCAAGCCTGATGTGCACTGAACCGGAAAGACCTTTCGCGCAAATTGCAAGGTGCTTACGTTGTGTATGACTTTCAAAAATAATTAATTGAAATAAAGTTTTAGATTGGAATATATTTAAATGTAAAAAAATATGTAATATTAAAAATATATACATTTATCTCTCTGTCTTAGTTTGCCTATGCCTAGATCCGGCCCTGCTGGCAAGTCAGCTCGATCTCGTCATTGGCCTGATATTAATATGCAAACATGTCAGCACGCCAGATTCTGGACAAGCATAACCACATGCCAATATTGGTGCACAAACGACAATTAGTTAATGATAAAAAGCAACAGGGCATTTTTCTGTGTTGGTATCTGTTTACATATTGTATCACAGAATTAACAATAAGAAAAATAAAAAAATATATAAAAAAATAAAAGGCAAAACCAACACATGCTCGCCAATATTGGCTAACTGCCAACATCAACAATTTGACAGCAGCTTTGGTTTGCATGCATTAACTTACACAAATGGACAGTGCAGAAGTTAAACATCATCTATCAAGACAGAAGACATACCGTAACAAATCATGGTTTAAAGGTTTTTCAAGTCTGGTCATAAGGGCTCACTGGGCACAGTATGCAGTTTTTTGTTCATTCATAATTAATCATGTTTGCTGAAACTGTTTAATGAATACGAATATTTATTTAACATCTCTACCTATACTTTGTCATAAATGTGTTGTACAGTAAATGTATAGTACAAGATGTGTTAATGAGAAATAAAGTAAATTTCTTTATCGGGAGCAATTGCTTTTTGCTTGATTTGTGTTTTTTAATTTTAATATTTGATATACACTGCCCCAGCAAGCCACTAGCAACAGCACAGCAAATTAGTGGCATGGGGAAAAAAAATCAAATATACACTGATAAAAAAATAAATTAAAAAAAGTAATTGTTGGTTTAAAGGTTTTTTATTTGTTTTACTCATTTTAATCGTATTTAATGTTTTCCCTTTCTGCAGACAAGTGCTGTGTTAATTTAAACATATTTGGCTTGAATGTGATGTTTTAGATTTGATTTGATACAGTAATATGCGCTGTTTCATTTATTATTAAACCATACTGTATTCTGTAACATTTAGTGTTACTTTTTTGTCGACTTTACTTCAAGGTTCACGGTGACGACAAGGGGCGGGATTTAAAACTTTCTTTACTCCCACCCTTCGATTTCCAGGTCTTTTTTCTGATCACTGCTGGCTTGGACCAAGACGTAAACCAAACGGACTCAAAATGTTTAATATTGGACCAAAGATATTTTTTATTTTTCTGCTCGCTTTTCCGTGTACCCTGGTTCACATAGGTAAGACATTTTACTTTTCAGTTTTTACTTACAATTGCGCCAGACATTACAACTTTCCCTGTGGTGATAGTGTCCAGGTTTAATACCGACGTGGCACATTTTACTTAATTTTCCGTAAGAATGTAGCAAATTCTTTCCAAAGTGTGTCCTCTGTTGCTTTATCTATACTATGCTAACGCTACCGTTTGAAATGAGGGCAAAATACTGGTTACGTGGCCAAAAGGATAGGCTTATGCGTTTTTTTGTTTTGTTTTAAAACAAAAAAAAACCCTACAATGAAACAAGTATTTATTGAGTCAGTGCAACATTCACTTTTAGTTAACTAATTTGATCTGCGAATGGATTTTTTCCAACTAGATATTTTAGCCCTGTTTTCCTTTATGCTAGACTTTCCTTCGTAACCATACGTTTACCTCCAGACAGATGTTCGACTCGTCGCCGTTGCAAAATAAAATGTATGTTGCCAATATGGAATGGATCACTGTTTAGTCATATTTTTAAATGTTTTAATAAATGTTTGTTTAAAACGTGTAGTCTGTGCATTAATTGGGTGTATTTGTTTTGCACTGTTTGCGCGCGTTTGATGTTGCTAGCAAGCTTTGGTGACGTGTCCTAAGAAATGTCTGACTGCCTCTCCGTTATGCAGACGTATGCATTGTTAGAGAGAATGCTACTATGAAGTATTTAAGAATATCACAATATCGGTCTGCAATACACCAGTGAATGGGTTTGTGCTTGCGCAACGATGCACTTAGTCCGACAATGATCTCCTTTATCATCAATGGATATGACAGATTTACAGTAGTTTTCGCACTTGTCTTACTGTATGTATTTGTGATTAATACAATAGTGTTGCATTTAGTCAGTTTTATTCAATTCAACAGTACTAATAAGTTCCAGATTTAAAAACGATGTAACGTTCGGAATGTGCTAATGGTCGATGCACGTGTACTGTTGTACACCGGTGTTGGTGGCTATATATGTGTAGGCAATTTATAGCTGGTATGAAAATGTCTTCTACTGGTAGGTGACGACTAGCTCATTTATCGGGGAGCGTGTCTATGTTCCCACAGCCCTATGTTCCCACAGCCCTATGTTCCCATAGCCCTATGTTCCCATAGCCATATGTTCCTAAATATGTATAATGTTCCTCTTTTTTTGGGGGGGCATTTATCGTAACACAAGATGGAGAAAAATGTCTTCCAATTTATTTAGATATACATTTCTCCCAAATTCCTTCAAAAGGTCATGTTACTCAAATACTAATAAAGTAACTAGCCTAAATGGACTGTATATCAATCAAGGATCGGCTAGACATTATTAGAAGAGCAAGGTAAGTTCACCTGAAGAACGCTGACCTTCTGACTCTGCTGCAGGGGGTGTGTCGGCCGAGAGTGACCCCTCAGAAGACCATGCCCCAGATTCTGCAGTAGAGGAAGAGGAGGAGGATGAAGATGAGGTGCTGGTTGAAGAGGCCCAGGTGTCAGACACGGTAGGTGATTGTGTGTGTATGCGTTGAGAATGGCCCCCGTGTTTCTGATGCAGTAAGTGTACTTCCCATGCGCTACACGCTTTATTCTAATAAAGAAGTAGTACTGCAATGAAAAAGAAGAGTCGACTCTTTGATTCCGTGGCGTCCACCGCTACACTGGTGGCAGAAGTGGAACGAATGGATGCTGAGCTCGGGGGAATGGAAGAAGAGAAGTCTGGATGGGAAGACCGCGGTGTGAAGGCTGCACCGACGACACGCTAATGTCGGCTAGCGAACTCTGAGCGGGCGGCCGTGTGAGTGCTAGCGATATAGCCGCGGGTAGTGAGCCCAGAGCGAGTGGTCGCCATGCTACTGCTTGCCTGACAGTCGGCACGTCGGGAGCTATCGACTCCGGGTAGCACCCGTGGCGGGCAGACCTAGTTCGGGCGGCCGAACGGTCTCTTCCCCTAAGCAGCTCGGTGGAGCTCCCTAAAGCCACCTCAGGTGCTGGGAAGCACGTTCCACCGGGGCTCAAAGTAAGCCGCGACGATGGGAAAGCATACACGACCCAGTTCTGCTTTATTGTGGAAGCGGCGGAGTGGAGCGAAGCGGAGAAAATCGTAAGGCTGGATTCTACCCCAGGAACACCGAGCCACAGTTTGGCCCTGCCTAACAGGGAATATGACTGGTGCAGGCTGCAGAGAGGCAGGCAGCTGAATGATATTGATATTGATGGGCTGTAAAAAGCTGTTTTTACAGCTAGGCGAGAGAACTGTCTGGCAGAACGTTTTCCGGGCTAACATCTCTGACCCCTGCATCCTGGGCTTTGACGCTCTCGCTGCTGCGGGAGCCATCCGCGACATGGCTACTCATCGTGTTCTGGTCAACAGGCAACCATTACGCCAACCAAAAAGAGAACAAAAAGTCAGAACAGTGCTCCCGCAACCAATTGCAGCACCGAAGCAAGACTATGAGGCCGATGACGCAGTAGGAACAGCTGTTCCAGCACAGCAGCGAGGGACTCAGTGAACGAGAGTGCAACCAGCTCCGTGCTCTCCTAAATGAGTTCCGATACCAGTTTGCGGCGAAAGACAAAGACTGCACTCGCACCACCGTCACTCAGCACCACATCGAGACCGGTGCGGCGGCCCCCATCCGACAGAGCGAGACTGCTGCCCCTGGCTAAATGGGAGAAAGCGGAGGCCAATATCTGTGAGATGGCAGCTGCAGGCATCATACAGCCCTCTGACAGCCCCTGGGTCTCCCCTGCCGTGCTGGTGTGAAAGAAAGACCGGTCCCTGCGGTTCTGTGTCGACTACCATTGCCTGAATGACGTCACCAGGAAGGACTCCTATCCACTGTTGCGTATTGATGATGCCCTCGACTCTGTAGCCGGCTCCACATGGTTCAGCGCACTAGATCTCCGCAGCGGCTACTGGCGGCTCTCCCCGTCAGCTCAACCAAAGACAGCCTTGACCATCAGCAGGGGATATTGGGAATTCAACGTCATGCCGTTGGGTCTGTGCAACAGTCCGGCCACATTTGAGCGGCTGATGGAGAAAGTGCTGCAGCCGGTACCCGCGTCGGTGTGTGTGGTGTACCTAGATGACATCCTAGTGCATGCATCTACCTACGCGGCTGGTAACCAACCTGGGCACTGTGTTCGAGCTGATCGCCAAGGCGAACCTACGCCTGAACCCGGTGAAGTGTAGCCTCTTCCGCCGACAGACCAGCTTCCCGGGGCATGTTGTGAACGAGAGGGGGGTGTCGACAGACCCAGCGAAAGTAGAGGCGGTGGAAAAATGGTCGTCAACAGGCGAGGTGCGCAGCTTCCTGGGCCTAGCCTCGTACTATCGGAGGTTCATCGCGGGGTTGGCTAACATCGCCCCGGCCCCTACACCAGCTCATTGAGAAGGGGCAGCGGTTCACGTGGTTGCCAGCGAGCCAAGATGCCTACGCAAGGCTCTCATCACCGCTCCCATCTTAGCCATTCCTGACCGATGAAGCCCTTTATTCTGGACAGTAACGATGCCGTAGGAGCCGTTCTCTCACAGGCAGACGAGGACGGTGACAGAGTGGTGAAACTTTTTCAGGAAAAAGACTCAAAGAAAGGCCGATATAGATATAGATAGCTAGCATCATTTGTTCGACACGGTATAAAATGAACCAGCTTCAGGAAAGATTGGCTAAAGAGGTTTGAAGGTATACGAGTTTCCCTGCTTTCATGAGAACTTTACCGACCTTGTTCAATACATTGACGCCTACTAGTGTACAGAAGTGTAAGGACACCATGTCGCATAGGTTGCGCAGAAGTATAAATTGCCGAGTGCTTGCGACATTGTTGCATTGCGCAAACTGTGAAAATGTCGCACAAGTTACGCAGAAGCATGTAGAGGCCTTCAGTGGCTAAGAACAGGGGTGAGGCCTAATCGCTCCACACTCTCCCCCTTCTCCCCAGCAGTCAAGCAGCTAGCGGCTCAGTGGAGCTCACTCCACCTCCACGGCGACATGCTGTACCGCCGCTGGTCATTCGCCTGCAGCTCGTAACCCCCCCTTCAGCTACGGCCCACTGTGCTACGCCTGGTACACCAACTGGCCCGGGATCATTAGCAGGGGCGGACTGGCGACAGAAAGGAAACTACGACACACGCTGCAGGCTGTCAAGCGGGCGAATGGTTGTGGGTGTTCAATCCTCGAAGGAGAAACGGCCGGTCACCGAAACTGGACAGCGACTGGGAAGGCCCCTGCCTCGTCCTCAAACAACTTTCAGATATGGTCTACAAGCTGCGACTTCATCAAAGGCGCCGGATAGTGGTACTGAACCGCGATCGACTCGCCCCGTACCTGGGCGATGAGGAATGCCCCACGACCCCGAGAGAGACAGCCCGCTGACTCACCTCCGCTCCCCAGCGACTCATCAGTGGCATGGACCCCGATTCGCCCTGACCACCGACATTGCCGACGCCTGCAACCAGCCAGACATCTACGCCCTGACGTCGGGGCGGGGGAGAGAAGTCGGAGACCACCAGCATGGTTCGGTGACTTTGTACCAGTGGACTGGGTTAGATGTAGCGAGGACGCTGCTATTTCTTTCAAACGGGGGGTAGTGTAACGGTGGGCAGCTAGCCAGGCCACAGGAATGCTAGCTGCCCTCCATTGCACTTTGTGTGTAGCCAGCTAGGCGTAAGATCACTAGCTAGTTATGTTTATAATGATGTAAATGTTCTACTATGAACCACAAGTGATTGGAATGAAAGCCCCTTTTCCCCTGTTGTGAATGATGTATGGATGTGTATATGTGACGACCGACCGTCATTGTGTGTGTATGCGTTGAGAATGGCCCCCGTGTGTTTCTGATGCGTGAGTGTTCCTTCCCACGTGCTACACGCTTTATTTTAATAAAGAAGTAGCACTACAAAGAAAAATAAAAGTCTCTCAACTCTTGATTCCGTGGCGTCCACCGCTACAACACTGTGCCCCTCGCACTGTGGTGAGTTTGCGTGTGACCCTGGGTTTCTCTGTGCAGGACACAGACGATGATGCGGATGAGGACTCTACGGGAACCGATGTGACTTCTCACCCTGATGCGGACACCACCATTGTATTCGTTACTGGGGAAGGTACTTTGATGATGATGTTTTTGTAGAGTTCTATATTTGAATGTACACTGGAGCCCAACCACTTATTATTATTTTTGTCTCCGTCAGTCAGTCAGTCAGTCAGTGACTATGACGCTATAGAATTCAATAATGGATATTTGCGATCACTGTATATCTTACCAATTCTCTTGCCAGAGTTTCCAGCCAATGAAATTGTGAAATTCCTGGTGGGTTTCACCAACAAGGGGAGTCAAGACTTCACCGTCCAATCACTGGAGGCCTCTTTCCGTTACCCACAGGACTACCAGTTTTACATCCAGAACGTAAGTCACACTTCCTTTTCCCGTTTGTGGTGTCACTGACAGTGCTCACCGTGGACGTTGAGCGTAAATGCGTTTGGGGTTGTAAACGACGGGATGTTATGTAAACTTGTTTTGGTGTTCTGAATGAATCTGTGGATTGAGTGTAAATGCATTTGCGTGTTATTGACTATGTTGAGTGTACATGCGCTGGTATGGTGTGTTTAGTGGAAATGCTTTGCTCTTATGCTGTGTGTAAATGCGTTGATGTGTTGAGTGTACATTGTACACGGCAGGCAGTGTGGTGTAATGGTTAGGGAACTGGGCTTGTAACGTTAAGGTTGCAGGTTCAATCCCCAGGTGGGACACTGCTCTTGTACCCTTGAGCAAGGTACTTAACCTGAATTGCTTCAGTTAATATCCAGCTGTATAAATTGAGTGTAAAGAAATGTAAACTGTAAGTCGCTCTTGATAAGAGCGTCTGCTAAATGCCTGTAATGTAATGTACATGTGTTGGGCTGTCTGTAGTTCACAGCCCTGCCCCTGAGCACTGTGATCCAGCCTCAGAAACAGGCGTCCTTTGAGTACTCCTTCATCCCAGCGCAGCCAATGTCCGGCCGCCCCTTCGGACTCGTCATCCTGCTCAACTATCAAGACAGTGAGGTGAGAGATGAGATGTGATGTCATGTGCTGTGATGTCATGTCGTACCTGCCGTGTTGTGATGAGGTGTGTTTCGATGTAAAGCTGGATTGTGCCTCAAATTCTTCTCCCTGGCAACCGGTAAGCTCAAAAGGTTCCACACACAGTATTAGTGCAGCACACCTTGAAGGCATATGCTAGAATTGTGGGTCCAGTCAGTGTGTGTGCGCTTGTGTGTGTGGTTGCTGCTCCACGGGGTAATGTTTTCGTGTCTGACTCTGCGCTATTGCAGGGGAATGGTTTCCAGAGCGCCATATACAACCAGACCGTCACCATCACTGAGCTGGACGAGGGCCTGGATGGTGAAACGTAAGGAGGCTTCTCCTGCTCTCTGCACTCACTGTGTTTGCCCATTCCATAATCGTACTATTTATGTTTCTTATTATTTATTTATTTTTTGTTTTCATTATTTTGTAGATGCGCCCGAGTTTATGATTTATTTCCCCCATTATTTGGCATTGTAGGGTAATATTAAGAAAGCATTTATTTGATGAGTAGATATTAATATAGCATGCATAAGTTATGAGTTAATGTTTAATTGTGGTCTCCTGCAGGATGTTCATGTACGTGTTCCTCTCTGGGCTGGTGGCCCTGTTTCTGTTTGGCGTCTACCAGGTGTTGGAGTCTCGAACGGTATGGATCTAATGTGTATTTCATTGTTTGATATTGCTATACGAATACTAAATACTTAATAATAATGTTCATAATTATAACCTTTAGTGGGGCTTGGGGAAGGGGGGTGGGGTCAGTAGGCCTGTATAAGCCTGAAGTGTGTGTTGACTCTGTTTGACTTGACTTGTCTGGTAGCAATGTGTTTGTAGCTCTTAGCACAATTGACCAGAAGGTTGCAGTCACTGATGAGCCACTGCTATCATGCGCTTGAGAAAGGTACTTGAGAAAGTACTTGAGGTGGATAATATGTAAGCACGTGAGTAATGGCCTGCGTTCCTGTGTGGTGCAGAGGAAGAGATTACCTGTGAAGGTTGAGACCGGTACAGGTGGTATGAGTGACGTGGACATCAGCTGGATCCCCCAGGAGACCCTCAATGCCATGAGTGAGTGCAGTTCCTCCTCTCACCACCAGGGCTGTAGGCCCATTTGTGTACATACCGCACAAGCACATGGGAGAAAGCCATAGTCTGCTGGTTTGTTTGTATTGGTATGCAGCAGATTAACCTGATCAGGTCAATTTAACTACAGTGCACTTTACTTTGCTGTGTGGTCAGGTTCTCTCAAAAAAACAATATATACCTGTCAAAAGTTTTAGAACACCCCCATTTTCCAGTTTTTACTGAAATGTAAGCAGTTCAAGTCAAGTCTAGGGAATAACCTGAAATGGTACAAAGGTAAGCGGTAAACTGCCAGAGGTTAAAAAAAAAAAAAAAAGTTTAGGTTACCAAAAACGGAAAAATAATGTACATTTCGGAGTTATAAAAAAAGGCCATTTTCAGGGAACAAGTAATGGGTAACAACTTACAGCTGTTCTGCAGCAATGGAAGTAAATTAAGCCTTGAAAGTTGATGCAAACAATTCCTACAGGTGTCCCAACTTTTGTTGATTACTTACAATTCCTGTCTGTATAAAAGTAGTGTTGGAACAGATTGTGTTACTATACCCTCTGAAGCATTGGACAATATTGCACTGCAGGAAGTAGTATATTGCTATCATAATTGTGAGAAAAAGGCAATTAACAAAGGAAGACAGACAGACCATTATAACCCTTAAAAGTGTAGGTCTTTCCTTTAGAGAAATTGCAAAGAAGGCCAAGGTGTCAGTGAATACAGTTTCCTACACCATCAAAAGGCACTTGGAAACTGGAGGAAACTCTGACAGGAAGAAGTCTGGCAGACCCAAAACCACAATAAAATCATCAGAAGACAAGTTTCTGAGAGTCAACAGCTTGCATGATATGCGGCTTACACGACAACAGCTTCAAGCACAGCTTAACACTGGTCGAAGTAAGGAAGTCCCAGTTTCAACTGTGAAGAGTGGCAGTATAGAAAGCCATTGTTAAGATGGAAAAAGAGGCTTGCCTGGGCCATGAAGCACCGCCAGTGGACTACTGAAGACTGGAAGAAGGTCTTATGGACCAATTAATCAAAATTATAAATCTTGAAATTTTGAAAGGTTTTTGTAGGCCATCGAGTAGGCGAAAGGATGATTCCTCAGTTTGTCACACCAACTGTCAAACATGGAGGAGGAAGCGTGATGGTCTGGGGCTCTTTTGCTAGATCCAGAGTCGGCGACTTGCACAGAGTGACTGGCACCCTGAACCAAAAGGGCTACCACAGCATTTTGCAGGGCCATGCAGGTCTGCGCCTAGTTGGTCAGGGGTTCATCCTACAGCAAGATAATGACCCAAAACATACCTCCAGGCTTCTTAGAAGAAAAGAACAAGACAGTAGGCTTCAAATCATTGAATGGCCAGCACAGTCTCCAGACTTGAACCCCATCGAGCTGGTTTGGGATGAACTGGACAGAAGGGTGAAAGCAAAGCAACCTACAAGTGCAACACATTTGTGGGAACTTCTGCAACAGTGTTGGGAAGAACTTTCCGAACAATATTTGATTTCCATTGTAGAAAGAATGCCACGAGTGTGTTCGGCTGTTATATCTGCAAAAGGTGGCTACTTTGAGTGAAAAATGTAGATTAAATTTTGTTAAACAAAACGATTCCATGATTTCTTTATCTCCAATTGTTTATTTGTTCTATGCTTTAATTTCAGAGTACACTGAAACATTAAACTGCGTACATTTCAATAAAAACTGGAAAAATGGAGGTGTTCTAAAACCTTTGACCGGTAGTGTATATGTCAACCTTTGTCTTAATAGGATGTCGCATTGAGATTTAAAAGCTCTTTTGTGTGAGACATAGCCCAAACTAGGCAGGAACACAAAGTACAAAAATCAAGACCATCCTATACAATGCACACAATATCACAACATGCAGCTGTGCTCTTTCTTGCTCTTTCACACCCTTCACTCTCTCTTTCACTCACCCACCTCTCTATCGGTCTCTCTCAGACAAGGCCTCCCCAAAAGCCTCTCCCAGAAAGCGCACCAAGAGAGCCGCGGGCACGGACCAGTAACCCGTCCCGTGTGAGCGGCCCATCCCTGAGGCCCATCCCACTCCAGCACCGCCACCAAATTCTTCCGAGCGGGCACAACTACCTGCCCCAGAACCCTGAACACGGATGGGTCCTGAACAAACACGGCCATGGCGTCCGTGAACGTGCCTGTTTCACTGACATCCTCATTGGACTAAAACGCCACAAACTGCTGGACCCTGCCTATAATAATGATGTTTTTACTCCTGATTTTTTTTGATTTTTTTTGTTTAATAAAAAAAAAACAAATTTGTGGGACGGATTAAGGTAACACTGGCTTGATAAAAGTCTGGGTTGAATTGCTTAAATGTTTTTATTTTGTGTTGTATTGCCTAAGCAAAGAGTACGCTGTCCAATTTTCAATTTAGATTATTTGATTGAGTTTATTTAGGCCGATTTTTGTGATGTGAAATTATTTTATCTAACCGTAACGGAGCAGGGATTCTGTTTTTACTTCTCTTACTCTGAATTAATATTTTTGGCGCATATAATTTAACGGTACGTCCCATGATACAGATAGCCGGGATAAATTAAACCTTGACCAAAACCGGATTACCTGTGCATACCTGTACATATGATCACCTGTTCTGGCTGCAGGCTGAGAAGCAGCTTCTGAGCTTCGGTGTGGAACAGAATCAGTGAGACATCAAAAACACTATCTCCAAAGGCAGCTTTTCTCTCTCTCGCACACACACACACACACACACACACACACACACACACACACACACTGTTGCACAGACATGTGCAAACACACACACAAACTTGGAACACCTGTCACACTGGTACGTGTGCACAGACACGCACCTGAGCAGGAACCTACATGCCAGCTCCAGTCATACAGTACCTATGGAACTCTACAGAATCATGGTGACACCAGTGCACGCAGCTGGATGTGCCACAGAGAGGGACTCGGATAGGCTGTCAGAGGGCACTTGGGCCCTGAGTTTACGACGAGGTCTACGGTTTACGGATATCGTGGGAAAGTTATGTGCTGCTTTATTCAGTGGCATTCTGGTGCGGGCAAATGTATTAATGCTCAATTTGAACACTAAGCGGTGAACGGGCTTGGCATGAATTCACATGTAACGCGTTGCATCAGGATTTTGTGCCAGTTACGTTTCCTCATAAGGCCTCGTGATCAGCACTGCTGTGATGCAGAAAGACTCATTAAAAGATGACAATCTGGGGGAAACCTGTGCACGTGTGCTGTTTTGTTCTTTGGTGTCTGGGTGTGTTTGGCTGCTTGAGTGGGGACGGGTGATTTGACCGTATGCAGTGGGTTCGGACGGAAGGCGTTGACGGAGACCGCCTTTGCCAAGTGAGGTCCGTGAAGCATTTCATTCTTTATAATCTTAACTCCCCCAGGATCTCTTGTCTTCACTGATCACGTTCGACCGGACCTGTCACTCCAGGGCCCTGGAAAATCAGAGAAACTAATTTCTGGATATGTGGAAGGGTTATTGTGCTGTTTTATGGAAGTGTGTGGTGAAAATGGTGATTAAAGATGAATTTATTCCATTTCTACGGAAGGTAGAACAGTTATTACATATGGGTCGCTTGCATGTGTAGTATTCTTGTAAATACATACGATAGAATAACGAGAGGAAGATGAAGTCTCGCCCATATTCTCATATACTAAACGAACAAATAGAGTACATCAATTATTGCAGTGCCCTTTTAGGCTGGAGAGACCGTGTTAACGTAAAGCAAAGGAGCTGTCCATTCTCCGAGCATAAATTGCTAATTCAGTAAAACTGAAATATTTTGAATTATTAAAATAATTCGTCGTGAGCACCTATGCAAAATCCCGTGTTTTCGCTACCGTTAAGCTGCGGTACGTTGCTCGTGCCTGTCTTCTAATGTTATAATATATATACTCCATTTAGCAGACGCTTTTTTCCAAAGCGACTTACAGTAGTGAATGCATACATTTTTGTGGCCCCAGTGGGGATTGAACCCACAACCTAAGCGTTGCCAACGCTGTGCTCTACCTACTGAGCCACAGAGAACCAGTCTTTTCTTATTGTTTCCAGTGTTGTATTGCGGCCTCTCCACTTGGTGGAGCAACAATCCTTTCTTGTCGATACCGCTTGCTGTAAAGTACAGAATCATATTAGATCAGCTGTATTTTACTCTGATTTTAAAAATCTAATATTGCATTTGATTTAAAAACAGTCTTCATCACTGGTCATTTAGAAGTCTATTTGAAATGTAAAGATTTCCCTTTGAGAGATGCCTAATTAAATTATTGTTTAGTCAGTATCATATGCAATTAATTAATACATCAATGGTCATTAACAGGTATAATTACCGTAAATGAATTTAAACCCTTTCCACTTTGAAACCTCACTGGATTTAAAATATTAAGTATGATGGGGTTTTTCTCAGTTTCAGTGAAATACACAATATCCAGCCACACAGTGTGATCATAAATATAATCAATTGTGAATATACATGAATTTGATATAAAACAATAAAGACTAGCTGTAAACATACATGTCTGCGTATGATTAGGTTTTTGATTTTAAACAGCTTACGATATAACTTACCGATACAAAGAAAACGATTCTTCTGCTGGAATATTATTTACTCTATATTAAAATAGATTAGAGATATAAGTAAAGACTAAGTAGGCTATAATTAATAATGGCATGGTAGAAATATAACGTTTGCACGTTTAAATATATTTATTGTAAGCAATAAAGTGAAGCATCTATTCTTTCTCGGGAATATATGTTATTTTTACTGAAAACCTCAGCAATACCATGACGGGATAAAGGTGAGAAAAGGTGACCGCTGCACGTGAAAAGATGGACAACCTTGATTTGTGCGATCCTTTGTGCCGCGCTTCTGTTCTGAGGCAAAATGAGAGGATCCTGAGGAAGGAAGCAATACTGTCTCTGCACTGTTTGTTCTGGTGTGAAGATGAATTATTAAAATCTCCAAGGGATCCATTTCAGGCTGCAGCAGAGAGGCACGGGAGTGAAGGAACAAAACAGGAGTTTCTCCCATCGCTTTGGGGGGCAGATTTAACCTAACTCAAATAACATAAATACGAATTAAAGCAATTACCAACATCACCAAACATCGAGGAACAAACAGGCCCACTAGCTAGCAGCCTCACAGACCTTACTCCAGTAACCATTTTTCACAGAAGAGAATAAACTCCATCCAGACACTCAATTCTTTAGCACTCGTTTAATTAATGTACACCTTTACTGCCACCATTGTTAATCATGTAGTGGGTATGGCACATTTTCTATTGTGAATGCGGTCATTGACTTTGTTTTGGTAAGATTTTACAATATACACACAGATGATGTAATTCTTGCAAAAAGGAGGGAGGGAGGGAGAGAGAGAGAGAGAGGGAGAGAGGGAAAGCGGGGCGTAGGGAGAGAGAGAGAGAGAGAGAGAGAGAGAACGTGAACGAAAAAACCCATGCCATTGCAACAAATCGGAGCACTGGGAGACTATCACTAAAATATGAGGTAGATGCACACAAGCTTGGCATTGCTCGCGCCTAACCTTGAGGCAGAAAAACAAGAAAAGACAACATTATTTACGACTTTATAGCTAATATTACTCTAACAACCATTTAAAGGTTATAGATTGTATTAAAATGTGAAACGTATTTGGACTCGTCTCTTGCTACGTATTGTATTGCATTAGATGTCGGAAATGAGTCCGCACGCCAAGCAGAAGTAAATGTTTGCAATGTGCGCGACATCTAATTCGTACATGTGCATTTTTGTCAACAAATGAGGGATGACACAAACGTGTTGCTGGTGTGGCACCACTGGAAGGTGTGGAAATTGAGCGCGTGGGCACTGAAATAAAACTGTCGCGTGAAAGTGCACCAAAATAAGGATCAGATGGGCAAAGGGGGGTAGCGAATGGAACGGATCATTTTGTTCAGAATCACTTGATCGAAGCAGTGTAGTAGTAGTACGACTTCCGTTGACATCACGTTGCACATGCACCGCAAGGTGTGTTTTATTGACGACTCATAAATGTATGCGGGTAACTTTGATTTGAAATGATGATCGGTTCAGCTGAATTCCCTGAGATGGAGCCCTGCACCTAACGCTGGGTTTAAGCTGAAGGGATATGGGACACACGCCGACGGGGACTCCAACATTAAGGACAATCGCTGCATTAGGTAAGAGACTACGTTTTAGTATATTTTGTTATAAAATATGTGAATTTCAGTACTTACTGATTTTTTGGGTTCTAAATATGGGAGACGAAATTAAATACCCCTGCTGTTGAAAATTAGATATTTAATAGAGAGAAAAGTGTGCACATAAATAATCTTAATTAGTGGAAGGGTAGGCTATTTATTATTTATGTTGTTAAAGTGACTTCAAGCAGGGGGTTTTAATGAGTGAATGGCAGACAATCCCATTTGCCACGCGTAAAGTGCACATAAATGATCAAATTCGCCATTGGTTGCATACCCGACATTCTTTAAGGTCCTTTCAGGACTCTTCGACACTATATGTTGACAACGTGGAGCAGCACGCGCAGAGGACAGGACCATCTGAATAATTTAAATCCATAAACAGTTCAGTGGAAACATTTTCATTTATCTGGCTGGCTTAAGAAGCACGCATGCCTCCTTAGATTTAGTGGGTGGGTGGATTTTATTGCCATTGCTAAAGAATACATTAATCATTTCGTATTTTAATATAATCCCGATTGTATAATATTAATAATGCATTCGATTGTATGAATAGAAATATACATGGACTATATATATTTTTGTTCAAAGAGAATCTGCAAATCCAATAGATGACTACATGCTGTACATTAAACAGTAATGAGAGAGAGGGGCAGTTCTGAAACAAAGAGCACAAATTGAATGAAATGTTGCTCTTATTTTAAAATGGCAAAATATTTATCTAGGTAAGCGATTATAAAGCGATTTCTCAAAACTATCATTTAAAGAGCATTCATAAGCAAATTATATGAATGACCTATGAGTCCAAAAGCGTTTGCGAAGGCCTTGTCGTTTGACAGAATCTTTGAAGCGCCACATGTGCCCATTTCTGAATGGAGGGTGTGTAGTGTCTATTTTTATTTTTATTTTCAATGACATTCAAGTATACTACAGTATCGTATTTTTCTGAATGTAGCAACATAACAAAAATACCTCGGCTATTAGTGTACAACCTTACACAAGGCCTAACATTTGTATTAATTAGTGACACAGATGTCATAAAAGCGAAGCCAACAACATTTGTTAAATGTTTAATGAGGCTAATACCCGGAGCTGTGTCTTTGTTATTTTGACTTGTATTATTTTTTCTGAAATGATTTTGCTAATTGACTTTGAACTATGTTCCATTTGTTTTCCCTCAACTGAAGGCATAATTTATTTAAATATGAGCCCTCTTTTGCCAATAAATATAGTACTACTACTAGCCTACTCGTACAACTACTACTGCTATACTACTACTACTAATAACAATAATAATAACATGTATTATTATTACAATGATTATATCCGTGATAGAGGAATACTTGGAATGTGTGCGAAAGATGAAGTAGGCTAAAACATGTTTAATTTCGAATGTTTTTTTAATGACACATTTCACTTCTACAGTGTAATTAGTGCACCTTACTGTGCCCAAAGCACTTTAAAATGCTGATAAAATAATAATAATAATACGATGTGCTTCCCGTGTGTTGGTCAGTATCACAAATGAAAACAGTACAGTATTCGCGTTCAAAGTTAAATACAGTATGCCTTTTTCAACAACATTGCAGCTGCAGAAACAGTATAGCTCCAGACAAAGAAAGTAAAAACATACAATGCTAAAAACAAGCCAGTGAGCAGCGCTTTGTCCATTTTGGACTTGTCCTATCTATTTCTTCGAGGAGCCACAAAGTCCCGCAAATTATTTTCTCTAAGTTGTGTTGATCCGTATCTTTATTCCTTATTAACAACGTTATAGCTGATTCCGGTTTGAACGTTAGCACATTTTTGTTTTATTTTTGTAAAACATGAAATCTGTTCCTTGTCATATTTTTGATTCTTTTGTCGAGGCTGTAGCCTACTCATCATAGCCTACTTGTACTGTACGAGGTAGTAAACATTTGTTTATTCTGTTGCAGGCTACTAGAAAGTAGGCACTCGCATTTTTTCGCCTTAAAGGATATGTGCATCTTTAAATATGATTGAGTAGCATATGCGAACAGTCAGCACAATCCGCATGGTACAGAGTGATCCGGAGCACCGGAGCACCGCAGGCGCACGAGGTCTCAATTAAGGCGGCTCTGATGTGAATTCTCTCTTTAGGAAAATGGATGCGGGGGGTTGGGGTGCACATGGCAAAAGAATGATGTTGGTTTTGCTCGTTACGCGGATCCACCTCCACGCCACGTGACTTCTGTGTCAAATTACAACATTACCCTGTCCACAGCTGGTCCACAGCACCGCCCACGTGTGTTTTCAGGGCAAAGGAGTGCATTCCAATTACGCATCTGTCTTTGCAACAATTTTCGGTCAATTTACATGTCAAGCACCACCCATGTATACAATAACAACAAAAATATAATTGTAAAGAAATCATAGCGCAAAAATAGTTAGACCGCCAGGCAAGGTGCTCGCTAATCTGTACAACTCAACCTGTACAACACAACATTTTATTATTTTAACGTGCATTATCATTATGATTAATATTCTTATTTGTATTCTAATACTTAAATTATTGTTGTTATGAATAACCATGCAGGCTCTATTAAATGTTTTAAGCGACCGTGAGTAGTAGGCCTATCATCTGACGATAAAATAGCGCACGTGTGCTTTCCACAAATATTTTAAAATGTATTTTCATAATTTTTTGAAGGTAACAATCCTGTGTCATTTGGCAAACATCACATTATATAAAAAATCCCGATCAACGTAACATTCTATATGATACACATTGGGAGTAGAACAAAAGAAACAAGGTGTTAAATATACAGTAGGACAAATGAATGTATTCATTTATTCAAATGAATGCAACTAAGGGAGCAATTGAATCCCTATTTCCAGATCACTTTGCCAATCTACCTCCATTAAATCCCCATGACTGACTACGTACAGTATATGATGGGGGAATGGGTGGAGCTACCTGTGAAATTTGTCAGGACATTTAAAAAAAGACACCTAGTAAATAGGCCTATGACAATTCATTAACATGGCAAATTGGCTGGGATTGGGCCAGGAGGAGCAGGTACACGATCAGTGCACCCAATCTCTCCCCTGGGAGGGGTGAGGTCACTGCATGCTGGTACCAGCTGGTGTAGAACAGGCTTCATTAAAACCCCAGAGGGTTCAAGTCTGACAGCTGAGCCAGGGTCAGTCGGTGATTTATTCCCACCCTGGCACTGGGCCTTTCATCCTCAATATAAGCCACAAATCAGGAATCACCCAGCTTCCCCAGCCTCGGGAAACACTGGGATTGTTATTAACCCGCCCTGCATACTATCTACTACATAATAGTAGAGATACTACAGAGATGGTTTTATCGTCATTGTAAAGCGCTTTGGGTTCCTTGAAAAGCGCTATATAAATCCAATGTTCAATTCAATTCAATTCAGTAATAGGAAGGAGACGGATATCAAAAACAAATGGTCATTTTATTATATCCTGGAAACTGTCATTTTATTATATCCTGGACCTAACAAACCCATTAAAAAATACCTGCACTGACCCTTGAGAAACAATGAGTGACATTGGAACATTGCAACTATCCAAACACCCTTTCATCAATCATCTGGCTTTGCACGTAACACCAGTCATCATTCCGTTAATGAAGACTGCATGTCAACATAATCCCTGGAACAAGATGCCTGTTTATTGCCACTGTGCTCCTTCCCAGTACCGAAAGCAACAGAACTAGGCTGGGAGGAGAGGAAAATCATTGTATGATTTTTAATAGCTTCTGTCAAAAGAGGCATCTCCTTATTTTATCACATTCACTGTCAGTGTTACTGAGAATTACTTTTTGGCTATATATATATATATGGCTATATCCATAGTATGATGACTGGTGAGACATGTTTGGGAGGATTGCTAACTGATCACCAGGAACAAATCCAAATTATATTCTCCACACCCTCATAGTCTCGGATCCAACACCTTGCTTTCTCTTTCTATCCCAAAACTACGGACCTCCTTTGGCAACAATGCTTCCTAGTCAGCCACTGATGCGGGCTGGAACACATTCAAGACAGAGCACAGAACCAAGAAAACAGGCAGCTTAAACGACTGAAACGGCCCAACTGCATAGACTCCTCCTCACTTACGACAGCAGGAAGACTTGGGGTGAACTGGGGCAGCTCGGCTTGGCTTGAGGTGGCAGGTGTAGGGGAAGGAACTGGGGTTGGGCTCAGGAACCTCTGCTCTCTACACTGATGTCTAAGCCAGTTGCAAATGCAGATAACCAGGGTGATGAGAGATTACAGGTCGTCCTCAAATTCCTAAGACGCCAGCTCGTCCTTAATAACCTCGGAAAGCCCATGGTGGAAGGTGGAGATGAGTGACTTGAGATCCCACAAGCTCTCAACAGCCAGCGTGCGGAACTCGATGAGATATTCCGAAACACTGCGAGAGCCCTGGTGAAGGTTCAGAAGCCTCTTGACTGCCTCCCGGCCACTCACAGTGTGATCGCAAACCCTCCTCATCTGTGGTAAACAGCTGGAAATCCCGGCAGTTAAGGGTCTGAAGTGCCCAGATGGCTGTAGCCCAGGCCAGAGCCTTACCAGAGAGCAAGGTGATCATGTAAACTACCTTGGAACAAAGAGGGAACAAAGAGGGCTGGAGCTCAAAGACCAGAGAACACTGTGTCAGGAAACCTCAAAACTTGCCCGGATGGCCATCATATCGCGCTGAGGCAGGTAGGAGCTGGAGGAGTTGGGAGCTGCTGGATCGCATCGGTCAGGGATAGCAGAGTCTCAGAAACACTCCACAGCTGTAGATGATGCTCCCCAACCATGGCGCCCTGGTGAGCCAGAGCTGAACGAACATTTTCCGCCTCTGCTGGGTCCATAGTTTGGCTCTGTCTTGCTGTCATGAGACAGAGGGATAGGACCCAGGTGCCGAGACGAGACAGGAGGCAGGAATCCAAATAAACTAACCAAAGCAAACTCGAGGTTCTACTAACCACTGAAGAAATCAAATAAACTTAAAGTTTGAACTAAACACAGAGGCGAACCTACAAACAAAGCAAGACCTAAACTCTTTATGACTGAAAACACTGTGGCAACCAACACAGGGAAAAACCATTCAAGACATTCAGAGAACAGAACCAAGAAAACAGGCAGCTTAAATAAGGACTGAAACCAGGCACAGGTGAAAACATTCAAGACAATAATCAATCAAACAATAACAATCAGGGAACACAAGAGATCAATGCTGCCTTCTGGCGGTGAGCAACAACCGTTACAGTACCCCTTCCCTTATGAATGGCTCCAGCCGTTCCCCTAGGAGGTAACAGAAGGTTGGTGGTGAAAACTCAGGTACGAGGAAACAACGGGCTCTGGAGAGGAGTGCTTGAGCTGACCTAGGTGGACTGGAAGGCAATTGGCAGGGCAAGTAGGGCCCCATCCACTCAAAACACCAGTTACGCAGCCAATCCCGGGGTTATAGTAGGCTAGCCAGGGGTAGCCAAGGATGAGGAGGTGCTCTGGTGACTCGAGGAGGCAAAATTGGATCGTCTCTTCATGGTTTCCTATGCGCAGACGAAGTGGAGCTGTACGATAACGGACATTACCGGGACCAAGAGATCTGCCATCCAGGGCTGACATTAGAAAGGGTTGGTAGGAGCTGGGAAAAAGGGACTCTCGAAAGATGCGCTCGGTTAATGTCCAGGAAGCACTCAACAGCCCCAGAGTCTATGAACCCCTGGAGTTCATGCTGTTGATTACCCCAAAAGAGGGTGGAGGGCAGTAGTACTCGGGAGACGAGTGAAAGGGAAGTGGTGATCTGGCTCGTCAGGATCCTCCCAGCTCCTAACGAGTCCCAACCCTCTCCCGACTGCTCCGGGCAGGCTGCACGGAAGTGGTCTGATACGCCACAATACAGGCAGCACCTCTCTTGCATTCTCCGGTCACACCCCTGCTGGGAGAGGTGGGACCTGCCCAACAGCATGGGCTCCTCCTCACTCATTGCTGCAGGGAGACTCGGGGTGAACTGGGACAGCTTGGGACGGCGGGTCCTGCCCAACTGCATAGACTCCTCCTCACCCAAGACAGCAGGAAGACTTGGGGTGAACTGAGGCAGCTCGGGATGGCTTGAGGTGGCAGGCGTAGGGGAAGGAACTGGGGTTGGGCTCAGGAACCTCTGCTCTCTACGCCGATCTCTAAGCCAGTTGTAAATGCAGATAACCAAGGTGATGAGAGATTACAGGTCGTCCTCAAATTGATGCCAGCTCATCTTTAATAACCTTGGAAAGCCCATGGTGGAAGGTGGAGATGAGTTACTCAAGATCCCACAAGCTCTCAACAGCCAGCATGCAGAACTCGATGGCATATTGTGCAACATTGCGCTGAGGCAGGTAGGAGCTGGAGGAGTTGGGACCCGCTGGATCGCATCGGTCAGGGATAGCAGAGTCTCAGAAACACTCCACAGCTGTAGATGATGCTCCCCAACCATGGCGCCCTGGTGAGCCAGAGCTGAACAAAAATGTTCCGCCTCTGCTGGGTCCATAGTTTGGCTCTGTCTTGCTGTCATGAGACAGAGGGATAGGCCCCAGGTGCCGAGACGAGACAGGAGGCAGGAATCCAAACAAACTAAAGTTTAATATGAACACAGGAGAAACCAAAGCAAACTCGAAGTTCTACTAACTATTGAAGAAATCAAATAAACTTAAAGTTCTAAACACAGAGGTGAACCTACAAATGAAGCAAGGCCTGAACTATTTATGGCTGAAAACACTGTGGCTACCAACACAGGGAAAAAACATTCAAGACATTCAGAGCACAGGACCAAGAAAACAGGCAGTTTAAATAAGGACTGAAACAAGGTACAGATGAAAACACTCAAGACACTAAACAATCAAACAATAACACAATCAGGGAACACAAGAGATCAATGTTGCCCTCTGGCGGCAAGCAATAACTGTTACACCTCCAGAATTATTGGCACCCTTGGTAAAGATGAGCAAAAAAGGCTATGAAAAAATGTCTTTGTTGTTCATCAGTTTGATTTTACACTCAAAATATGAGAGAAATCTGAAGCAGTTGTCGCAGCAAAGACAACTGCTTCAGACAGATGATCTCCTGTCTACTGAGGAGGCTGAGAGATTGCTTTTGCGGGTTCAGCATAGAGTTTATGAACAGGGGGACTAGTAAACAGCTGGCTTATCAGATCCGCAACTCCCGCAAATTCCTCAGCTAAGGTTGCCTTCTGGTACTACCACTGTGAGTTATGAGGATATTAATAATCAGTTTAAACTATTTTATGTTAAGCTATACACTTCGGAGCCCCCACTGGATGTGTATTCTATAGATAATTGTTTTGGAAATTGTAAATATACCCACTATTGATATACCCTCATATGACCTTTTGGAGGATGATTTTCAAATAGAGGAGTGACAAGGCCCCCGGGCCTTTTAATATTAGATGTATTTTGGATGAATTATACTCGACTCCATCTGACGAGCCAGAGGTAGTGGTCTCACTCGATGCGGAAAGGGCCTTTGACCGCGTCGAGTGGGGCTACCTGAAATATGCTCTGAAGAAGTTTGATTTTGGTCCAAAATTCATGTCTTGGATAAAAAATCTTTATGCAGCTCTGCAAGCCTCAGTATGCACAAACAATATATCCTCTGATGACTTTTTACTCCACCGTGGTACCAGGCAGGGCTGCCACCTGTCCCTCCTCTTGTTTGCTATTGCTAGCAATTGCTCTGCGTTCTGATATTACTCGTGCAGGCCTCGAACAGAAGGTTTCTTTATACGCTGACAATCTTCTTTTATTTCTAGCTAACCCACTTACCTCTCTATGTCGGGCTCTCTATGGAGTCATTTAGCATCTTTTCAGGATATAAGCTAAATCTGACCAAAAGCAAGTTATTCCCTGTCAATACTACAGCTTTAAGAATTCTATATTGAAATTTTCAATTCAAGGTCGTTCAAAACCAATTTTTGTATTTGGGTGTGATGATTACTCACAAATATGCTGACCTGTTCAAGGCCAATTTGATCTCCCTTTATGATAACATTAGACCGCTACTTACATCCTGGAAGTCTCTTCCCCTTTTGCTGATTGGCAGGGTGAATGTTATTAAAATGAACATTCTCCCAAAATGTATTTCAATGTTTGCCCATATCTATCCTTAAATCCTTTTTCAGCTCACTCAATAGAATCATCTTCTCTTTAATCTGGAACAATACAGTGGCCAAGATCAATAGAAAACACATCCAGAAGTCCAAAATTCTTGGTGGCCTTGCCGTGCCTAATTTTATTAGGCCTATAAACCATTTTTGGCAAAAGGCTGCTCCTCGTTTTATTAACGATAAACCCTGCACTTGCAAAGTTTACATTCCACTTTTTTTGGATCGTCCGTGACTAAAACGAAATGCTGCCATGAGTAATTAAAGTATGCCTATATCACTAATCTTAACTGTAGGCAAATCTTAGGTTACAATTAAAATGCACATTTGCGTGCCTAAAACAAGAAGGATACAATATAGCAGGGGTGTCAAACTCATTCCATCGTGGGCCGAGTGTATGCAGGTTTTTGTTGCAACCAGTGCACTACACCAGGGGCCTCATTTATAAAACGTACTTACGCACAAATTTGATCTTAGAACGTGCGTACGCTCAAATCCACGTCAAAGTTCAGATTTATAAAAACGGTCTTTGACGTGGAAAAGTACTTACCTCCACGTCAGGTTTCAACCTGGCGTACGCACTTTTCCTTGTGGCAATGTTTGAGTACTGCAGGTATTCGCGGTCTCGTCTCTTCTCTGTCCTGACCCCTCGCTGGTGAAATTATCTTCCGCAATCAGTCAGGACCGCGGAATCACCTGCGATCTTACGCGAGAGACTCAAAACCCACCTTTTCAGACTCCACTACCACTGAATTCTGTACATCTAGCTAATTGTCATCACCACTGCCTACTTGCTCAACACTATATACCCCTGCTTACTCCATTAAAAAATAATAATTGACTAACCTTTTCCTTCCCAGTGTTACAGGTATGGTACGCGGCTGCCTGCAATGGTTTATTGCTGTATTACTGCACTGATCTCTTGCGCGTACTATGATTGTTCCTACCATGTATTAATGTACATATTGTAAGTCGCTCTGGATAAGAGCATCTGCTAAATGCTTAAAATGTAAATGTAATGTAAAATGTATTCGGAAATCTAACAGCGCCAACATGTCTGCTCCCTATTATTATTATTAGTAGTAGTAGTAGTAGTAGTAGTAGTATTACCAGATTGAACACATTGCTTAGGCTATACGTAATGGTTTGCACAATACATTTATTAATAAATTAAAACAACATAAGCTAAGCTACTTGTGGAAAACAAAACAAAAACACACATTGGTTTTCCAAAACTACCCCAATTAGAACAATTGACACATCCTTGAAATGTATTTAATACATATTATGGTTCCACGCGTGTAAAACACTTCGGTCAATCTGTAGGCTATAAAATAGAATGGCTTCTTCCGCTTCTCGAAGATATCGCCAACCGCGCAATAAGAAGGGAACGAGTTATTAGAGATTTTGACCTCAGTTTTAAATCAGTTTTAAAATTATTTACGTCCTTCAGGGACCTTTGCTGCCCCCGTTCACAGCCTGGGCTACAGACTGCCAGGCCACGTACTTGGTTGTACTGGTAAAGCCATTGGAAAGGCTCCCAAACAGCGTCCCTGCACACAGCTGCACCTCCGCCAACAAGACCTCGATTTCCGCCTCGCTAAAATTATTTTCTTGCAGCTCGCCATTATCAAGTAGAACATTTCTGTTTTGATTCGTGCTCCTTTATATGCTAATGATATTAATTAGGGGGCGTTTACAAGGCGGAGATCTAAAACCATTCAGCTACGCACAATTTCAAGATCATTTGCGATTTATAGATTTCACATCTGGGGACTGGCGTACGACGTTTTTTGGGCGTACGTTCAGTTTCTCTGAATCACACTTACGCACATTTCAGAAATGATCTTAGATCAAATATAGGATGGTTTCTACGCAACTTTTTATAAATGAGGCCCCAGGTCATTTCACTAATTAGCTTCCTTCTTCAACCAAGGCGGGGAACTAATTGAAATCACCTGGTGTTGTGCACTGGTTGCAACAAAAACCTGCATACACTCGGCCCACGATGGAATGAGTTTGACACCCCTGCAATATAGGCTACATGAAAGGGGGTGTTACACATGTTAGTTATAAATATATAAACCATACAATTAGCAAAACACATTTATTATAACTGCCTAATCTCGGTTGACCAACAGCCCATCGACCAAACAATCGACCAGTCGACTAAATGGGGTCAGCCCTAGAAATCAGCTCCACCTTTATATAGGCAATGGGTGTGGGATGTTTTGTATGCTCTTAAGCTGGAGAAAATAAATGTTAATGTGAGGGGGAAACCTTGTCATTTCTTAAAGGTTTGGAATCCATTCTTAGAATATTTCAAGGAGGCTGTTGTCTAATTTATTATTATCACTATGACTTTTTTCTATTATTTTGGTCTACTTGTACAGTGTTTTGTGCAGTGGATAACACTGTCGCCACACAGCAAGAAGGTCCCAGGTTCGAATCCCGGCCGGGGGCCTTTCTGTGTGGAGTTTACATGTTCAGCTGTGTCCACGTGGGTTTCCTCCGGGTACTCCGGTTTCCTCCCACGGTCCAAAGACATGCACGTTAGGCTAATTGGAGAGTCTAAATTGCCTTTAGGTATGAGTGTGTGCCCTGCGATGGATTGGCGACCTGTCCAGGATGTATTCCTGCCTCTCGCCCCAATGCATGCTGGGATAGGCTCCAGGCCCTCCCTGCGACCCTGACCAGGAATAAGCGGGTTAGATAATGAATGAATGAATGAATGGACAGTGTTTACATTGTATCATTTGTTAATTATTATAATTTTGATTGACTGTTAAGTATGTGCTTGATAGATCGTTGTGTGGTTGATTATAAACTGACTGCTTGATGGTGAGGTATGTGGTCAATGTTGAGCTCTGTGGTTGATAGTAAGCTTTGTGGTTAATCTGTGTGGTTGATGTTGAGGTACATGGTTGATGGTGAGGTACGCGATTTCCTATTAGGCACATGGAGGTGGCCCCTGGGATCTGTCCTTAAGAACACTACAAAGTGATGGATATCGACTCACAATGAAGGTTTTATGTTTAGATACTAATTACACATGGAGTGCAGTGATTGAGGTTGAGGTTGAGTCTTTGGTCCTTTGGTACAGTAGAAGCCTGTGATACTGAGGCCAGGCAGTCTGACTCAGGCAGGGTGCTACCCTCAATGGGCTGCAGAGTAGGCTACACTTTGTAGCCGCCTATTAAAGGCAGTCAGCCACAATTGTTATATGTGTCCGTCGCAGTAGGAAACGGACAAAACAAAAAGGCTTTGATGGTGTTCTGGTTCGAGAAACAGGTCCTTACTAAATAACAGAGATCCCCAAAACCCATCACTACATTTCCTCAGTGTCTCAGTAGAGGGGCAAGCGGGCTATAGTGATCGCTGACCTGTAGTGCAGTGCAGTGCAGTGCAGCCAAATCAAAGGTTTTGCTTATGAATTTATGAATATGGTACTGCAAGGCAAACATGAGAAGGATAAAAGGATTTCTCCTCTTTAAAATAAGAAGAACCGATTGTCCCCCCACCCCTCCCCCCTCCACTACGAGGAGGAGCTGACCTATTTTTTCGTATCCCCTCATTAGCTTGAGAGGCAGTTAGAGTGCGTGTGTGCATCGGCATTTACTGCTGATAGGCAAACTGAAAAATTCATGCAGACAGCGTTTCCGCTACTACTCCTATTTTCACTGAAGGAGCTGAAACCTCACCCAAACTGAATTCTGGGAGGATTAAAGGTATTTACTGCTTCCTGTTTGATTCCTGATTGACTAACCACCCTCACTATTGCAAATATACTCTCAGTGGCCACTTTATTAGGTAAACTTGTACATCTGCTCGTGCAATTATCTAATCAGCCAATCATGTGGCAGCAACTCAATGCATAAAAGCATGCAGACATGGTCAAGAGGAGAACAAATGTGATCTAAGTGACTTTGACCGTGAAATTATTGTTGGTGCCAGATGGGGTGGTGTGAGTATCTCAGAAACTGCTGATCTCATGGGATTTACACACACAACAGTCTCTGGAGTTTACAGAGAATGGTGCGAAAAATAAAAAACATCCAGTGAGCGGCAGTTCTGTGGGCGAAAATGCCTTGTTAATGAGAGAGGTCAGAGGAGAATGGCCAGACTGGTTCAAGCTGACAGGAAGGCGACAGTAACTCAAATAACCACGCGTTACAACAGTGGTATGCAGAAGAGCATCTCTGAATGCACAACACGTCAAACCTTGAAGTGGATGGGCTACAGCAGCAGGAGACCACACCGGGTTCCACTCCTGTCAGCTAAGAACAGGAAAGTGAGGCTACAGTGGACACAGGCTCAACAAAACAGTTGAAGATTGGAAAAACGTCGCCTGGTCTGACGAATCTCAATTTCTGCCGCGACATGCAGATGGTAGGGTCAGAATTTGACGTAAACAACATTAATCCATGCATCCATCCTGCCTTGTGTCAATGGTTCAGGCTGGTGGTGGTGGTGTAATGGTGTGCAGGGCTGTACGTTAACTTTTTTTGCCCGTAGCACTGGTGCTACAGAGTTTGATAGTTTTGTAGCACAGGCCAAAAACT
>JAINUG010000071.1:860187-989610 GCA_029706075.1 Aldrovandia affinis
ACTGAGGGACCATTCTTTTGCTTACTCGACGGCCTACAAAAACATTTCAAAATGTCAAGATTTCAAATTTTGAGTCATCGGTCCATAAGACCTTCTTCCAGTCTTCAGTAGTCCACTGGCGGTGCTTCATGGCCCAGGCAAGCCTCTTTTTCTTATTTTGCCATCTTAGCAATGGCTTTCTTACTGCCACTCGACCTGTCAAACCTGCAGCTCGAAGTCTTCTCTTCACAGTTGAAACTGAGACTTCCTTACTTCGACCAGTGTTAAGCTGTGCTTGAAGCTGTTGTCCTGTGAGCCGCCTACCACGCAAATGCCTTTTGATGGTGTAGGAAACTACTCACTGCCAAAACCTTTACATTATTTTTCAGTTTTTGGTAACCTAAACGTTAAAAAAAAAACCTCTGGCAGTTTACCGCTTACCTTTGTACCATTTCAGGTTATTCACTGGACTTGAACGGCTTAAATTTCAGTAAAAACTGGAAAATGGGGGTGTTCTAAAACTTTTGACCGGCAGTGTATGTCAAGTGATCTTGAAACACCATTACCCATGAGACACTTGGGCAAAGTGTTGATGGTGTTGTTCTCTCTTCAGCCACTGGGAGGCGTTCCACTCCTGTGCCACCACCGTGCTGTCGGAGTGTCAGGAGGATGTGGGTCCCATATGGGAGAGGTTGAAGGAGGACTCCAAGAAGATCCGCTTCCAAGGGAGCCTATTTGACCTGTGCACCCCCAGCGCAGCTCTCGGCCTGCGCCCGCCCCTGCTGCTGTTGTTGTTACTACTGGGCTCCGCTGCCTGGCTCCCTCTGTAGGCTCCTCAGCGCCACTGCACCCCCAAACTCCCCATGTGACCTTTCCCTGTGGACCACCAGAACCTGGGCCTGTAGGCTAAACCATCAAGACAAAGTGGGGGGGAGGGTTATGTATTTTAGAATGTTCTGTCATGGTTTTGATAAGTATTTCAGTTCCCTACCAATAAGAGTAGCTACATGACATGACAATCAAGCCACTCCCAAACACCACCTACCCCCAGACCACTCTCCTCCCGCTCCGACCCCTTAAGGCTGGAGTTTTACGGCTGCTAAGAAACCAAAAATTGCATATAAAAAACAGGTTTTGGAGTTTTGGTCCTGTTAAAAGGTAGATATTTGGTTGTCCCATTGTTAGAGCAAGTCAACAGCAGGTAACGCAGAAATCTAAATATCATTCCAAGCTTTGAGCACCTTAACACACCTTTGAGCACACCTTAAAGGACAGTGATAATGCATCTAATGATCTTTTGGTGTAGTGGCCCTTCTAACTCAATGTACTTTAGTACAAGCATGCGAACAAAGGCTGGTAGTTTCGGTTTACTCTTCCTCTCACAGTAGAATGCATCAACAAACATTCATCACTATATGTGTGCTAATTCTGTAGTGTGAATCAAAAGCCTGTGTCCAATTCATTCACAAGGCACTTTGTCCTTAATGTTTCACTGGTAACCTTAAACTGTGTTACCTTTGGCTTGGTTCAATCGTGGATCCAAACGTAATGAAAACGGTTGTGTGACAAACAGTGAAGCGTAACGCTTGCTTTAGTCCACAGCTAAAAGACAGAGACACAGTGCATTACGGTTAGACTGAGAAACGGCAGTGGAAAAATACAGCGTAGAAATAGAGAATTGACCCACTATGCTTTGTGTCAGTCCATTCCAATGCTTCCCCTCACTTGACGCATCCTGATCAGACGGCACTCGTGGCTGTGAGTGAGTCGCAGCATGTCTTAAACATGTGAAATATCTCCTCTAGATGTGCTTATCCCCCCTGTCTACTAGCTCTGTTTAACCTTAGACAATCAGGGATTCAGCCAAATACGCCGAGCCCGTGAGACACGAGACGGGAATGAACGTCAACGAGAGCGGAAGTCGTGCGAACTGGCGACAGCAAACTAGTTAGCGGCCTGCCTTCTGCTGTACCTTGAAGGTTACCTGTACATACGCAGCACAAGCAATACAAGCACATGGCAAATATTTTAATGGCCAAATCCAGTGTGTGTGCTATGTGAAATATTAGGAGGTGTAAAATGTGTGCCCTCGTTTATTCAAAGGCGTGGCCAGAACAAAGCTATTCCTTTTTTTTTTCGACGGAAGCAAAAACGAAAGTCGATTATGTGGTGAGTGACGTGGAACGGTTGACATATCGATAAAACGGATGCACTGGACACCCTGAGCCCAAGGAACAGAGATGAGTTTCTGTATACGAAGGGTGGGCAGACAGCTTATGGGACTCATAAAGCTTTAATAATGCGTTATTCAGTCATTTTGTACACGTGTTTTACAAAACCTCTCACTCCCGGATAATATAATTAGACACTACGAAGCTCTGTGAGCTTTTAGTGTTTTTATTTTGCTGATAACTCAGAGTATTCTTAAATAACCAGACAGAGGGCATCACTGTAATCGTACTGTACATGGACAGAAATAACGTCTGCGCAGTATTTAAGTGTGTAAATGTAATGGCTATTATTAATAAATTCAGTTATGAGAAGCCAAGCCTTGCCATGGGGCTAAAGTGTAGATGCTGGAGAGAACACTGCTAAATGCTTAAAAATGTCAAATGTAACACAACTAGGGATAGATACAACCACTGTAAGGTGACCTTATGATTGCTATTTCAATATGATGAAATATAATAATCATAACATTATATTACTTAATAATTTATTTCAATAAAATTAACCTATGAGAGAAAGTACCTGCATACATGTCCTAATAAACCACTGTAACGATTAATATGGCTAGTTAACAATAGCAAATCACTAAATAATTGCAATAATTTACTGTAGTGCAATATAACTATACAGTAGCTCCGGAAAATATGCACTTTTTCCACACTTTGATGTGTTCTAGACTTCATTAAATTTTTTTTTGCCATCAATCTACACACAATACCCCAGAATGCGAAAACACGTTTTTAGAAATTTATTAAAAATAAAAAACTGAAATATCACATTTACATAAGTATTCAGACCCTTTGCTATGACACTCGGAAGGCTAGACGGAAGGCACTCCTGAGTGAAAGGCATATGACAGCCCACCTGGAGCTCGCCAAATGGCACTTAAAAGACTAAGAGCATCAGGAAAAAGATTCTCCGGTCTGATGAGAAACAAATTGAACTCTTTGGCCTGAATGCCAAGCGCTACCACAAAGGCCTGATTGATGGAGTGCTGCAGAGATGTTTGTCCTTCTACCAGGTTCTCCCATCGCTGCAGAGGAACTCTGAAGCTCTCTTAGAGTAGCCATTGGGTTCTTGGTCACCTCCCTGACCAAGGCCCTTCTCTTACTGAGTTTACCCGGGGGGCCAGCTCTAACAAGAGCCGTGGCGGTCCCAAACTTCTTCCATTTCACAATGACGGAGTCCACTGTGCTCCTGGGGACTTTCAATGTTTTAGCAATGTTTTTATACCCTTCCCCAGATCTATGCCTCGAAGCAATTCTATCTCGGAGGTCTATGGAGAGTTCCTTGGACTTCATGGCTTGGTTTTTACTCTGACATGCGCTGTGAACTGTGGGACCTTATATAGACAGGTGTGTGCCTTTCTAAATCATGTCCATTCAATTGAATTTGCCACAGATGGACTACAATCAAGTTCTAGAGACATCTCAAGGGTGATCAAAGGAAACAGGATGCATCTCAGCTCAATTTTGAGTGGCATGGCAAAGGGCCTGAATACTTATGTAAATGACATATTTCAGTTTTTTGTTTTTAATACATTTGCAACAATTTCTAAAAACTTGTTTTCGCTTTGTCGTTATGGGGTATTGTGTGTAGACCAGGGGTGCCCAAGTTCGGTCCTGGAGATCTACTGGCCGTGCAGGCTTTTGTTCCAGGCCTTCACTAACACACCTGATTTTAACATTCATTGCCTTGGCGAGCAGTTAATTAGTGGAATCAGGTGTGTTAGTGAAGTGATTAATGGAATCAGGTGGTGTAGACTGATGGCCAAAAATCTATTTAAATTTTTTTCTTTTTTTTATTGAATACATTTTAAATGAAGTCTATAGCACAACAAAGTGAAGGGACCTGAATACTTTCCGAAGCCACTGTATATTGTATTATATATCTGATTATTTATTAATGTATTTGTTTATGTATTGATTTATTTTGGGCGTGAAAGTAATATGCCTCAAACAGACTCCTGACTGTATAGACGCCCACAAAAGAACATGCAAAACAGCACTTTTTCTAAAAGCAGTGTGTTCCACAGCACAAAACTGCATAAATACATGCTTCAACATCTGCAAAAAAACACTTGGCTCATTGGCCAAAAAATGACAAAGATGAGTGTTCTGTTTCAGACTATTTCTATTCAACAGTGCTAATTGCAGAACCTTTTTTTGGCACTTACCTATTATGGCTAACGGGGGAATGCAATTTCCTTTATTCGAGATATATAATAGCTTCCTGAGTACTTATAATATCTGAGATATATAATATCTTCCTGGGTACTTGTCAAATGTTTCCGAATGCCAAATGTTATTTCAGGCACATCTCTATTATTGCCTAAAGTTAGCATACTCTGCAAATTCCTTAATTCTTATAGCACAGCCTCTTTGAGCGTTACCTATTTACCATCACAGTGAGCTAGTAAGAAATAGCAATGTCCAGATTCTTTTGAACATTTACAATGTGTACTTTGAGTAATACATTTAAAAGTGTTGTTTTTCCCCCAAATCCTTACATACTGTATTTCCTAATGTCAGTAACCACCGGACTCACAATGATGTCTATCAGAAAGTAGTAATGCTTGCCAAAAATTTATTATGTAGAATTGCGGCTGCATGGAACCTAAGAGAGCTGTATTTCATATACGGAGATACTGTTTTATGTGAAGTTTGTAGCTGGTGAAAAAAGTATGTTTACTATATTCATTACCAGTGGTGGGAGGACAGAGGGGAAGGAGAGCTGAGCTAAAATATGTAATTGGTGCCTCCACGGACACAGGCAGCTGGACTAACTGACACGGCGCACCATGAGAAATCAGTGGTAAAGATTGCCAGCATCTGTTTTGTGCGTTTTATCCCCTGCAGCTCTCTCTCTCCAGGCAGCAGCAGGTGGGACGTTTTAAGGATGCGCTAAACCGTTCACCTCATTTTAAAAGCCCGTTACCGTCTGATGAAGACCTTTGCTGACAGACCAATCTCTGTCGCGACGAGCAGGAAGTGCATTTGTGCAGCTGTGTGACCCAGAAGTGCTTTGCTTCCTTGGCATGGTAGCCAAAAACAATGCCAAGAAGCCTAGTTCCCCGCACCCCCACCCCCCACCCCAGCACCCAATCACGGAATGCCATGGAGTTATGCATTTCTATTTTCTTTTTTCCTTTCCTCTGAATATTGTAATTATTATTCTGACTGGTTTGTGGAAAATGTGTCCTCCGTTTCGATTTCACGTTGGGGTTGATTCGTTCTTTAATTGTGGAGTTCTGCATGGTTTTGTCTTGAAGAGTCTCAGTTGTGTAGAGCTCTCCGCTGGCCCTGCCCTGTCTGTTTCCGGCTCTGTGCCCACACGCCAGCAGGGCATCGAATGTGCGCCCGCAAATGGCCACAGGAAGTAGAACGACAACAAACAAGGGCGATGCCTTTTACACAGCTCCATGTGCAAAGTGTGCTCTTTAACTCTGAAAGGTTACGTACAGTAAGTGTGGCTTTCTGATTCAGCCCTGACTGGCAGCCACAACAGGGACACAGATAACGAAACAGGACATGGTGCCGCTCTGCAGAAATAAAATAAAATAAAATAAATATATATATATATATAAATACGTTGGGTATTCATTAAAACTCTGGAAGAACTACATCAACAATGCTTTATGATGAAATGATACTGAATGAAAAATAAGATATGCTGTATGTAGTCTTTAAAAACACACAAACAACAAATACATCTATTTATTAAAGAAAATTGTACAATGATTAAGTTTGTGGGCTATGTTTGTTTTTGTTTGTGTGTATTTGAACTGTGTGCTGTGAGTGAAATCGCAAGATGTGGATTTAGCTCTGAATTCAGTTTCTCTTTTCAAATGAGGGAATTCAACAAAGCAGGAGGTTGAATGTGTTAAGTACCTGAATGTCAGCAGGGCAGGCTTATCCTCACAATTTACTCGAATACAGCCTTTCCGTAGTCTTTTAATGAAAGCAGCAGTTAAAAGACGGTGCAAGCTTACTGTGCATGTGCCAGTTTGTCCATTCTTCTGTAAAGGGCAGAGTGCTGTGGTGCCAGAAAGACACAAACACGGTGACACAGTTACAAAATGAACCATTGGAACACGTTACACTACATTCATAAAAGATATGCACTCAGTGTTTTCCAGTGAATGTGAGGCTACAGGAAAATGTTTCTGCCTTCATCCGTGACGTGGTCACATGCCAATGTCAATCTTTTATATCCTACAGAGTCAGGGTCAATTCCACTTCACTTCAGGACATGAATTAAGATTCAATTCGTTCATTGCAAAACCCCTGTAGAAACTTTGGGGTCGTTTTTTAATTCATGAATTTCAATTGCAATTCATTTGAACTGAATTGACCAAACTTAAGTGGAATTCATCCCTGACACCTTAACTCTATAACATCACCACATGTGTACAGGTTATTTAGAGAAGAATTTCCAATTAGAACCTCTATTTTCCTATACCCCCGGTGAAAGTGTCCAGCTAGAAGAACCGTGCGCACATCAAGTCAATTTCCCTTTCAAGTAAGATTTATAAATGTACATTTAGGCAGATGACACAAAGGTGACGAACGTCTCCGAAGGTGTCCCCTGTGGATGGGCACACAAATCACCCCCCCCACCTCAAAAAACCCAGAGGCTGTTACGTGAGCAAGACTCTGCTTGACATCGGTTCAGGAGTTTGGATTTCCTTGACCTTCTGAACCTCATTAAAAAAACAACTCCATGAAGCAACAACTGTCCTTGCACAGGACTTTAAAGCTGGCTAGTGTCACTAGCTTTGTAAAAACAACCCCATAAGACAATTCCATTCACTTAAGTCAGGCTGGTGTCATACTGCGATCACATCAGGAGGGTGACCAATTCATTCATTCATTCATTCATTCACATCTGTTATGACTTGATGAGCTTCATCCAGCATTCCCTGTTAAGCATTGCATTGCGAAGAGACTGGAGGCACAGTCCTGTCTCCAGTTCGATGGACGATTTAAGGGTGATGTTAGGTCGACCTCTACGACGGGGAGAGTCTGGCGTCCAAAGGAGGACACGACTGGCTGGCTCATTGTGCCGAATGATATGTCCGGCTAGCCGAAGACGACGCTGTCTGATGACACTTGAGATGGAGGGGAGGGCACTGTAGAGGGCGGAGTTTGGAAGGTGGTCCTGCCAGGAAACATTCTGGACAGCACGCAACATCCGTGTGTAGGTACCATCGATGGACTTAGTGATCTTGCTGGTGAGGGCCCAAGACTCACACCCATAGAGGAGAATGGACTCCACGGATGTTTTCATTTTTGAGCTTTTACAGATTGCAGATTGCCAAACATTCCTCAATAAGTGGAGAGCAGACCAAGCTTGAGCCTTCCTACATTCAACATACATTCAACATCGTGAAGGGTGACCAAGCTGCTGTTGATTCAATCTTTTCTGTGTGTACAGTACTGCCCTTTCTGTCCAGGTGCGTCGATGGGACAGCGGCTGATCAGATCCAGATGTGGGGTGTGTAAGACCCTGGCGACCCTGCAGGTCACTCCTGTGACAAGTGCGGAGGACGTAGGACTCTGGAAACCCTGCAATGCGTTGTTGTGAGACAGAGCAGGACCATCTGGCAAACACAGCCCTATCCACAGAGCAGGGTTTCACCTCCACACATTTATTACAAATCTATTATTTATGGTTATTACGTCCCAAGCCCTGCCACTGAACGACGCAACTGCAAATACAGGAACAGTGAAAGTACAGAAATAAAATCTAGTTGCTTAATCCAACAACTCATTTCAAATGAAAAAGGATGTGATTCAACTTGAATAAACTGGAATAGGGAATGTACTCACGACTTCCAGAATTTATATTTACATTTCTATATAATAGAATCATATTTCATATTAATATTTGAATCATATATTTCCTTATATACTATGTACAGGTAACTACCAAACCAAAGGAAACACCAACATAAAGTGTCTTAATAGGGCGTTGGGCCATTATGAGCCGCCAGAACAGCTTGAATGCACACTGGCCTAGATTCTACAAGTGTCTGAAACTCTATTGGAGGAATGCAACACAATTCTTCCACAAAAAAATCCATCATTTGGTGTTTTTTTTATGGTGGTGGAAAACGCTGTCTCAGGCCCGCTCCAGAATCTCTTATAAGTGTTCAATTGGGTTGAGATCTGCTTACATCATTTTCATGCTCATCAAACCATTCAGTGAGCACTCGTGCCCTGTAGATGGGGGCATTGTCATCCTGGAAGAGACCACTCCCATCAGGATAGAAATGCTTCACCATTGGATGTATAAGATGAGTGGACCTAAACCATGCCAGGAAAATGCACCCCACACCATAACAGAGCCGCCAGAACCCTTCACCATGGGAAACAAGCACTGGAGCCTGTACGTTTCTCTTGGTGTGCAGACATGTCTGCTTGTTGAGAAGAGGGTGGAGGATGACCCATCTGAACATATGACTTTTTTACACCGCTTACCACTGGCTGTGTTCTTTGCATCACATTAATCGCAACAGTGTATTTTTAGGTGTAATAAGGGGTTTATGCACTGCAACTCGACCATAGTCTCCCTCTCTGAAGTTCTCGATGGACTGCTCTTGATGAAACTGCCTGCTCACGCCCTAGATTGATATTTGCAGTCAAATGATTCAGAGTTGCTTGTCTGTTTTGCCTTGCATCTCGAACCAATGTATGGACATCACGGTCGAGGAGTATGAGCTTTCGAGATCTCAAGAACCACACCTGTTTGGAAGCACCTGCTTTCAATATACTTTGTATCCCTTGTTTACTCAAGTATTTCCTGCATTTTGGCAGGGACCTGTATATGGTACATAATAAAATATATATCAATATATAATTAATATTCAAAATGATTGTATGTGTATACTACATAGCCTACAATACTGTGTATAATGTTAATTATAACATAAATATGTATATCACTTATATTGTTATTTCTCAAAGTAATCAGTCATGTGTTGTTGTGTTGCTGTGTTGAGGGATATCGGAGTTGCCAAAAAAGACACACCCTATAAGAGGTTACATGTGAACGATGAGGCGAAGTGAACCTTGCCTCCAGCGCACAGATACGGAACCAATCACTGTTCCGTAATAGATGGCGTTTTTAATATAACCAAAATGTGCCTTTTATGATATAAACGAACATTTCTCAGGTCGCTGGGACTCAAAGTAGGACTGAATTCCACTCGACAGCGTGTTGTTCCTCGAAACCCTACTACATTGGCGCCTCGCTGCGTTTGAGGTAGCCCGGATTTAAAAACTGCTTAAAGTATTGCGTACAGTGTGACTTTTTAATCAATACGCAGCCCTACTACTGACCTCCAGCCGATTCCTGTCCACGGTAATTATCCTCCAGCCGCCGGGGCCCCACACCTCTCTCTCCTCTCTCTCTCTGCCGCCCGTGTGGACGCTGTCAGCTCGCTGACGCGGAAAACAAGGTCTCAGCTCCTCTGCGGGAGAACATCAGCAAAACTAACAGCTTAATGAGCGCGCGCCCGGCGCTTAACAAACCGAGACCGTTACAAGATGCGGCCAATTGCCTCTCCCGTCTTCAAGCGAATTGTCACGGCGACACCTAATACATTATTCAATGCAACAATTAAAACTAAATGAATAAGAAACATAAAACAATTAAATACATACAAATGGTGAAAATAGATATGTAGATATGTAGCCCATATATGTGTATTCTCTATTAATTCTAAGCACATGCTAAAATTCAAATGAGTAGGCCTACATTTATTGATTATTTAATATTGAATCAATTTAACTGCATTACTTTGGTCATCTAAAACCCCAAATTTGTTTTCAGATACATAATTTATCTGCAATGTCTATTATAGGCTACGTTTGAGACATGGAATCACAGAAACCACTCTTTACATGTATAATAATAATTTAAAAAGTAATAACTTTTCTTTCCCTGTGTTATAGGTAAGGTGTGCAGCTGTCTACGTTGATGTCTGTTGTATTGTTGCTTTTCTGAGCACTTGCGCTAGCTGTGATTGTTCTTACCATGTTTAAATGCACTCATTGTAAGTCGCTCCTGATAAGAGCGTCTGCTAAATGCCTAAAATGTAAAATGTAGAAACAAAATTCGAAGGTCACTTGTGATACACAGAAACTGTGCAAGGTCCTGTATGTTTAACAAAACAAAACTGTATTGAAAATGTATTGAATTTAATCAAGACCCAATTTGCTGTATCACTCTCTCAATTGATTGGTTGGTTTAGGTGTGTGCCCCTCCACAATGACAAGTGAATCAGGTTGCAGGTTTCCATTGGTTAATTTCCGGCCAGGCCACACCCACAGTCTTGCTAGAGGTACATTATGCGTTGAGTGATATTTGTTTCTGCGTTACGATAAACAACAACAATTACATATGTAAACTAACTTGCACTGTAAGTTAATTTATCAAGTCCCCTAGGATAAATGCAAATATCTCCACAGCCTTCCAAATATCTGACAAAATGCCCGTCTGTTTAGCTAAAGACATGATCTATCACGTTCACGATCTTGTAAAACATTATATAAACATCCCCCTATCAGTACTACAAGCCATAATCCCAGCATGTCACACACGAAATAAAAGAGGTGTATCATACATCTATGTAACAATGTTAAGGACTTGTCCATAAAAATAAGTATTAATCTTTCAGAGAAATGTAAATTTTGCACTAGATCATGAACAAAGGATGTGTTTAAGAAAAAATCATTAATTTATTTGAGTATTCATTTATTAGAGTATAAATACTCTGTACTTGTTAATACAGTGTTGAAATCATACCAGCTTGTCTCTTCAATACTGTTTTTTCATTTCAGCTATTACCAGTAACGTGGAAATATGGGCCGTGACACAACATTTTGTCTGATCATCAAGTATGCAGATAGATACTGAACAAATGTCTATTTGAATGTTAAGAAGGAATTGTCTAGATTTATGAATGAATGGGATGAGAAGCAGGGCCGGAGATTACGATGTGTGCATTCGCGAGGCAAGCAGATCAGGTGAGAATGCAGCTGAATGTGAAACGTGTTTGGGATGTTGAAAATAATAGCTAAAATCATGTCTGATCTCCACTATACTTCAATAAACATTTAGCCAAACCCTTTTACTGACATAATCGTTATTTTAGTTTGTCAAATAGTGCAGAATTAAGGCAGAGATCAGAATACGTGCCAATAGACAGACGCGGGCCATTGGAATTCATACAGTTACAACCACATATCTCCATAGTTCGATGTAGGAAAACCACGCAACTCCAGTTTAACGACTATTTGATCAAACCTCAGTTATGAAGTTACTCTGACTCATTTCTAGCATCATTTTGAGTAAATTTGTGAATTTTTGTGATTTTATGTTCATAAATGTTCAAATGGGAGACAAAATCGTAACTTCAAAACGTGGGGGGGATTTGTGCATATGTAAATGGATAACGGATACGGATTTCAAACATGAGAGAAAAAAACAAA
The DNA here is from genome assembly GCA_029706075.1 of Aldrovandia affinis. Taxonomy (NCBI): domain Eukaryota; kingdom Metazoa; phylum Chordata; class Actinopteri; order Notacanthiformes; family Halosauridae; genus Aldrovandia; species Aldrovandia affinis. Next base: position 871,893 of record JAINUG010000071.1, read on the forward strand.
ATAATACAAGAATAGTATTGAGCATCATGTTGCTGTAAATTATGCATGTAGCAATACACAATGGAGCTACAGTGAGCTACAGAGTGGGGATGTTCTGCCTCTCCAATTGCTGCTATTTTCATCTCCTCAAAATTTTCCATCCCTTTTTTTCGATTCAAGTTCATTTTGAATTGCAGGGAGGGGGCGGTACTGACTGTCAGCTTTTCTGTTTTTCATAAATAAAAAATCTCTTTCTTAACTATAAACAGCGTCAATAGGATCCACGTGTAACTTTTCATTAAAAACAGTTGCCAATCATAACACTTTGAAGTAATGTAAGTATGATTGTTTTTCTTACATTTGTAAATTGCTATTTCTTTGCGCCATGTCAATTTATTTGTAGATGGAACATGCATTTCTCCTGTGGGTTCTGGCTAATATTTTGCTGATGGTAAGTATGCCAAAAAAGCGGACATTGTGACGCTCTAATGTCCACTGCTCCCCCGGAAGGCAGGAGTGCTTACTCAGCATGATTGACTTTACTCAGCACAGCACGTCCCTTGTTGATCGCCGTGTTGTGATTTCGTGGCCTCTCGGGAAATGAGAATATTTGACATTACTCCCTGATTTGACACGTTAAGACCTTTTGCCTGGTCCTAGTTGGTGCAGTTGGCCCTTTCCGAGTCAGAGCCCTTTCACTCACTGCCAAGACCGGAGCAGATGCGTCATCATTGCTGATCGGATGTAATGTGGTGTGCGCGCTCTTACGGGATCTAGAATAGCACGCGGGAAAGCATGCTCACGTTGGAGGCTTTAACGAAGAAACGGGATCGTTAGGGTGTAACTTGGCAGGTGGATGAATCGGACGCGCCTGTGGTACCCATCAGGATCCTGAAAATCTGATTACAGCAGAGAGATTTATGAGAAGAGCTGGGGGATGCGCATTGGAAAGTGTTTATTTATGGGCATTGCGGTTTGTGACTCCGCCGTTTGTTCAAGACAACATAAGTATTTATTTATTAACTCTCAGATAAGTCCGTTTCCAGTGTGGACACATTTTGCAGCATAAGTACACTAACATGCAAATATGTGGACACACGCACAGTAAGGCGGGTATGAAGAATGCTAATTACCCACACTGACACGAGGTTCCTTTTTGATAGACTCTTGGGCCACAAGTGTTGCACAGCTGGGCATCTAGAGTGGAGAATTGGGTTGCTTTGGCTTCGGTGCGGATAAACATTATTTAGGTGTATTGACACTGTAGCAGTTCAGTGCCTAGTATCTTATGAGCTAATATGAGGCTTTGGTATACCTTCCAGTCCCCTCCCACACCCCAAAGGGTTTCACCCAGCTTCAGAAAGGAATGTGTGGGTGTGCCCAGGTGGCATGTCCGGCCAAAGCACCAAGGCACATCCAAATGTTCCAAACGCGGGTGTACCAGTTTTGTAAACGTGGAAAGGTGATTTATTGTTTGATGATGGTTTTCATCCGGCCCTATGTTTAAAGCGCAGCGGGGCTCAGGCGGCGTGGCTCCTGTGCGCCAGGCCGACCTCGTGCGTTGCCACGGCAACGCGTTCCGTGGAGGTTTCCCTTCGCCCAGGTACAGCGGCTGTAGCAGTCCACCCACACTTCTCCAGGTAAGGCGCACAGTTGCATCTCCATATTTTCATTACGTGGTCAAAGTAAGCACGTCTTACCAGCGCCTACGTATGTAGAAAGTGAAGGCTCGGTTGTTTCTTTTCTTTATTGTGGAAAATGGAAATGGAAAAACCGAAATCCACTGTTGCATTGTTATTGATATTGACCCACAAGGCACAAAGGTAAAACGATATTCTACACGACATGATCCTTTGACGAACAAGGTTAAACACAAATCTGATCGTTTCCCATAACTCCAGGGTGTGCGTTTATACATCTACTTCAAGATATTCGAATCCACCGACACTTGGGCTGCATTAAAGCTGCCAGTATAGCATCAAACAACTACACTGTGGCGTTAGATATAACCTGGGTTTTTATGCAGGGTCGGGAAGGGTATTGAGTCAGTGTACAGAATAGGTCTGTAACAGGTCGAGTAGCACTAGCGACAATAAATCTGTCCGGATCCGGGATTATGAGTAGGCTACGCCTCTGGATTTCACTGGCTGAGTAGGAGACAGAGCGTAACTGGGGTCATTTCAAGTGAGAAGTCCCTCTCCTGTTGTTTTTAGGAAGTAGCCCTACTATTGTTTGCTGTTACTGAGGGTATTGCTGCCACCACGCACACACTCTCCCTCACTAAACTCGTAGACAACTGGTCCAGTTTGCTGTGGTGCCAGCAGTTGTACGTTATGAAACTGTTCTCTGAATTACTTTTATGGTTTCGCTACAATAAGTTGACAACGAGACATGCATTTCATGTGTTTAGTAGGTTCGGGTAATAGCATAAGCGGTTGCCCGGATATTTCTCTCCTGGATATTCGTTTTAAATTATAATTAAATCTTCCGTTCGTAAAACATGCACAGAAAAGCAGCTCCGACTTACAAAACAAGGCATTTTTAAAGACATTCACACATCGAACTCGTTCCTGAGATTACATTTACGTGAGGTCGACTGGTTAAAGTTCTGTTGTGGTTTAGTTATGATTCCGGAGTTCTACGGTTGCAATTTCCCGGGGCAGCCGAAGTGTGGGGTAGCTTCGGTCAGGTTCTCTTGATTGGATCTCATCTGCATGTCCCTGGTGAAGGTTCTGTTTCGGTCACAGCACAAAAGATATGGCACGGGTCGCAGGAATGTAAATAGTGAGGATAATTGAGAGCTCTCTCCCTCTCCTTTGTCTCCCTGTGGTCGTGTACGGCAGTAAAGTGGGCCCAGATGCTGTTAATGACAAGGCTGCACGTTAGCAGCCGCAAGCAGTGCACCTCATCAAGTTCTAATTAGTCCGGTTCCATCTGTTACCCACCCACCCAGGAGAGGAGGCACAGGGCGGGTGGGCCGGCCACGGGGGAGAAGCATGAATCTTTCTCAAAATCCTTTATTTTACTGTCTTGTTCGATCGTAATTTATATTTATTTTTCCTGCAGCAACGTAAAGTTACAGCCTCATTCTACGGTCCAATTTTCTGTGAAATCAATACGTGGAAATTCTACGTTTGGGAAAAAAAAAAAAAAAAGATTTCACTTTCCGGTTCCAGGCTCTCTCTCTCCAAATAATTGTTTTGTTTTCCAGTTTAATCGATGGTTTAGAAGACCAATATCATTACAAAGTCAAACACTGAAATAGATGTTCGGTATTAGACAGAATTCATCCCTGTGCGAGGAAGTTCAGAAATAACCCTTTGCACAGTTTGACAGCCCAGCGTGAAAGACGTTTGAGGACAGGCTATTAATACTTTATTAGTGGGTACAAGCCACAGACCTCACGCTGCTATTATGCCCCTAGGGCATACACTAACACTGGATAGAAAAATAAAATAAAAATAAAGTAAATTGACTGATTGTCAATCACAGTTCTTTCCCCTCATATCCTCAAGGCCAAAACAGTGGGCAAAGTCACATTAATATTTATCGATTCCATAGGACAAAAAATCTTTGGCCCAGAAGAAGTTGAAGGACAGCACCTCATGATGTTTGCGTGGATTATGTGTATTATATAAAGCATGTATGGAGTGTTACTGGAGCTTGCGGTTTGTTTTACAGCGCCATCTATTGGCGCCATCTATACACAATATGCACGAGAGCAGGCTGCAGAAAGGCGTGTTCATACAGCCAGTACTGTGTACATATTTCCAAAATCCAAAGTTGGGCATCTTAATTTCCATCCATATTCCCGGCACTCTATATACAGTAATCACTTGTGATTCGACTAAACATGCAGATGTCGTCACAGACACCTTACCTAGATGCAATGTTTTCACCATTGTCCCTTTCTCCCATATTTAGATCGCCCAATCACAAGTGTAGGCCCATCCCAGAAATATCTAAGGTCAGTTCGGGAGGGCACCCAGTAGCATGCACATCCTATGAAGTATGTGCAGTCAGTGTCCCAATTCTTTTCAGACCATCTGAGAGTTGCTGCACAACTTGCCCAGTCTCCACTACGCTGTTTTGTATAACACAATGGCTACAATTACAATTCACCCCAGAGGTCTGTGTGATCGATTGACCATAGGCTCCCGAGTGGTACAGTCGGTAAAGGCACTGAGCACAAACGCAGGCTGGGTTCAAACAAGAGGTTCGACCCTCAGATATGTCATGAGCTGGCTATGCCCGCAGCAGAGGGGGTAGGGCAGGTTCATGTTGCCCAGCGTTGTTTGGGTTACTGCCGCAATACGTCGTCCCAAGAACCGCACCATGTGTTCGCAGGCCACCAGATGAGTACGAGAAACGCTTCTCCTCCAATCAGCACTCGCTCTCCCCCAGAGCCTGGTGTGGACTGTACAGCGTATAAGGCTTCGAGGAGTGGTTAAGACAGCTGTGTAGTGTAATGGTTAGGGAACTGGGCTTGGAACTCAGAGGTTGCCAGTTCGATTCCCGGGGGGGGGGGGCACTGCCGTTGTACCCTTAAGCAAGGTACTTAACCTGAATTGCTTCAGTAAAAATATCCAGCTGTATAAATGGATTGTAAGTCGCTCTGGATAAGAGCGTCTGCTAAATGCCTAAAATGTAAATGTAATGTAAATGAGTGCCCATGCTTGGGCTGCATTGCTCCTTGTGTGGGTGCGGATGTAACAGCGGTGACTCGAGAAGGAACTGCCACGCTAGCCATTGCTAGGTCGACCGGCAAATGCATCAGACACAGGTCTGCCTGCTCTCTAAAATATATATCAACCCTAAGAAACTCCTCTTAGGGGACAGCCCCTACGAATAAATGATTTTTATGCAGGCCTAAGGACACGGAAATTGCTTGAAAAGTGAAGTGAAATCATCAGAAACCTCCCAAGTGCTGTTGTAGACTGACATTTCATTTTTATTTGCTTTATAACACAAGAGGTATCAGACACATATTCTCAAGCAAAAGGTTATTGGGATGAATCCTGCAGTTAAATGAAAAATAACCAGTCCCAGATATTTTCCCTCTCCTCTGTTAATACCCAAGGATATCGGACTAGATCGTTACTATTAGTGTTAAGCTATTTGGCCATGTAAAACCAATTCCGAGTAGGAGTCACCTTTAGCAGCAATGCACATTCACTCTTTCATTTTTCACAATCGAAAATCCTTCCCACAATATCAGAACTGCCAACTGCAAGATCTTTTGACTCCCGACAATGATTTAAAAAACTGCACAAAAGCTAGAACCCGTGCAATAAAACATTCACAAGACCTTGGTTTCTGAAATGCATTGCCTCATACTGACAAGTGAGAAAATGGCTTTAAAACGGTTGAAATGAATCAACACTCAATACACCGTCTGGCCTTCGCCGCCTTGCTTCTATAAGCTGGCAGGAGTGCGTGGCACAGGAGCATGTGGTTTCTGTAGTGCTCGTTAAAAGTCTTAAAGCAGAGGTGGTGCAGCATGGAGGCACATCGTACCCCAGCGTGTGCATTACGTTCTGCGTTCATTCAAAAAATCTGAACTTTGAAACAAAAAAGAAAATCTTTACGAAAAAACAAAACAAAGACAAAAATCTAAACGTGAACTTCTCCAATTTTGTTGTTGTTGTTGTAAATGTTAATTTTATGTTGAAATAATTGTACATTTTATTTAAACAAAATCCAATGTTTTGGATTTTATCACATTTTTCCCCAATTTAGTAGCCAATTACACCCTGTATTTTTCATGTCAATCCCCCCCCTCGCATTGTGAGTTCGCTGCCATACCCCTGTGACAAAGGCGACTAAGTTACAAAGGTGAAGTGTCGTCTCCTCCGAGATGGCACTCGCCAGGCTGTCGACTGTAACTCCGGTAACTCTGTGCACAGCGAACTTCCTGTCGGCTTCCCTCCCCCCTCCCTGGGGCAGACAGCCAATCGCCACCCCCAGCGGCACTCTTGGCCAGAGCCGACTCTGGCACGGCTGGTGGAATTGATCCCCGGTCGCAGTGGCCAGCGTTGAACGTTGTAACCTCTAGACCACCCGGGAGGCCATCAACTTCTCCAAATTCTGACAGAATTTTCTTTTCATTTCCAACAGCTTGGGTGACACCTGTGAGAGGGGGACGACGCAGACTACGTCAGCGTTGAAAGGCCTCCGAAACAGAGCCATGCTCGTGTGCCACATACAACCAACCTTTGGAGCTGTGGAGGAAAAAATAAAATCAACAGATTCACCACTTCAAAATTTCATTTTTTGTCTTTTTGTCAACACACCCACACACACACAAACCAATAGATGACATCAACTCAACAAAATTACAGAAAAAAACAAACAAAAAAAAAAAGTTAACAGAAGTAAAATTTGACTTAAAAATTTTAAAAACTGGTGTAACTCATTAATATTTTTCCAGAGAAACTGCCTGTAAATATTATTTTGAGACTGGAAGAAGATGAGAGCAAAGATGCCAAGATCTGAGTGGAGAATAGTCACACCAGACCTGACAAACACACAAAAACGTGAGCTGAATAGAACTCTCCATCACGGTGGTCATGCTGCTGGTCTTAAATTCACAGACGTTCACAATTACATTTTTTGTCATTGTAAACTTGTAGTTAAGGATAAGTCTTTTTTTTGGGGGGGAGGGGACCCGAAACTCAGCATGAAATAAAAAAAATGTAAAAAAATACAATAAAATAAAAGACTACAAAAGATAGCTTGAGCAAAACAACAAGTTCTGCTTGTGGAACCACAACATTTGTGTTAAGACTGCCTGTCATCTTTCTCCAATGAATGGCAGTACAACATATTACGGGATGTTTTGAAGAGCCAGCACTATCAATACAAACTTGGTCCTTTGATTGAGCTTTTCCTTTAAAATCTACAGCCAATGACAGAAGGGGACTTCCAAGGCCGTATTTCAGATTTCACCCAGGTCAACCCTATATGCGCATTCTCTCCCTTAAAACCGTAAGCGTGATCGGAAACAGCCGGTAATGTGTTGCCAAAAACGGCGCACTTCCTGTCGGTAGCCGAGATCAGAATTTCAGACAGAACATCTCCCTTTTCCTGGGGAGAGCGTTTCCGTTACAGGGAGCATGTGAGAGAGAGCGTGCTCCTTTCAGGGTCTGTCGGTTAGGCGAGCCGAGTCGACACATGATCCATTCTTCACAGTAAAAGGGTACCATCACCATCACCCAAGACTGAGGCAATGTCTCATCTTTTCCAGTTTCCATCCAAGGACCATTGTATCAGGATAGTCAATACTCCTGGCGGTTTAAGTACGCTCACTAGGTCATTTATTGCTAGAGCTGTAATTTCCATTTGTACATGGTGTTCCTCTCTGTAAAACATGGGAGATCAGCTCATGACACTCTACATGATTATGTCAGGAGAGCAACACCTTTTTTTTTTTTTTTTAAACTGCCACAGCTGTTAGCTATATATATATATATATATATATATATATATATATATATATATATATATACACACACACACATCTTTTTTTGTAAACTGGGTCAGGACATTTATATGAAAGTGAAATTATTAAAATCTTGTGCTCTTGCGGGATATTTCAAAGTTTACTCAATTATACTTACTGACTGATACAAAGCAAGCAACACATCCCCCTGCACTCACTCCCTGAACTCCTGTTCATGTGACAGGGCTGGGACTGATCATGTGACAAGGTAGGCAAAATAACAGTAGGCCCCAAAAGACAGTTTTTTTTTATCATAACACTGGTTCAATCTACATAAAATTGAAAGACAATTCACCCCACCATTACAAACAATATATTAAATCTGAATGCATATGCATTTTTCAAGAAATATTTGAACAGGGAATTGCAGACAAAAGACTGATAGCTCAGAGGGGGTACGTTGACTCAATACATTGTGGCATTTCAGCCACCCGCATGTAGCATTGTACAGGAATGTCCAAAAACACAGCCACTACAGCACTACAGCCAGCACTGCTCACCTGTGTACGAGGTGTGAGACTAGACTAGGCCTCTGGCTCAGGCTTACAATGAAAGTGCATAAGACTGTCAGGTGTTACACCTGCGATACCCAGAACTAGGACTTAAAACCCATTAGTAAATTACAAGCGGTGGAAGGTTTTAGGGGATATGTTTTAGAAGCAGACACAGCAATGCGTTATAAAAGATGTCACTGTACATTCTCGACAAAACATGAGTGAAAGAAAATTCAACTGAAGGGTTTGACTCGGCCGTTATTTTCAGGAACGTTAAGGCACACCTGAAAGTGCAACCATTTCAGCGTGCCCCCCAACTTTCACCTCTGCATTCAGAGATCCCAAATGAGACCCTTTTTTGGGGGGAAATGCCAACCCCCCCCTTTTTTTAGTTTTTTCGTTTTAGTGAAGAAAGGAAGAGGAATTTCAGTTAGATGGGTGAAGAGTCCACATTTGAACAGAATGTACAGGTTGATAAATAAGTATCTCAACACCTGGGAAATTAAAACCGCACCGCCGTCGGAGGAGGGTGAATGCTGACAGTTATTATACCGCTCGTCGATGGATCCCCTCGCAGAAGCACGTCGGCATTCACCAAATCCGCCTCTTCCTGCGCTGGCAGACACCAGTGACGCCTCCGCCTCCACAGTCACCTCCACCTCCACAGTCACCTCCACAGTCATGCTGAGCGCGTTTGGCGCCAGGCCAGCGGGCGGTTTCCTAAACGATGGCGTCGGGCGTCCGTGGCGGTCGGCCGGGGAGCGCAGCCGAGGCGTGGCGGGGGGGAATCAGAGGTTGGACTTGGGGCCGGTGTTCACCGGGATGGCCCGGAGCTCGGTCCGCATGCACAGGTACTCCCCGATCACCGCCATCAGCGCCATGCACACCACGTTCACCAGCCACCAGGACAGGGCGGCAGGCAGGTGGGCGTTGTAGACCCAGCAGCCGATCATGTGGAAGAAGTGGACCGTGACGGTGAAGTCCAGGCACTGCTTCCCGCGCCGGATGAAGAACCACAGGCCCAGCGCGCTGTTGAGACAAACCGGAGAGGGAGAGAGCGAGAGACATGACACGCTGTCCGTGAACGATCCGCGCTTAAACGTTGCGTCCAATTAAAAAGAGAAAATAAACCTGAAAAGATACCACAAAAAAAAAAGGATGCGTTCATTTCATAGGAGATCTGCCATCTGTGTTACACTAGTGTGTTACATCCATTTAAACATCGAAGAAAAAGTTCGGAAATTTGTGTTTGGTAGATTATTTCTCTGTTGTAACAATGCTTCTCGGCAATACATTGTATACCGTTGGAAAGCCTGTTTATTTCCCTTTTAAATGGTGCCCCATTTGTAAGGAACATGCATTTGTGGGATGAGCAGCACAGCTGAGTATGTGGGTTGCGCCCATGAATAATGTGCCATATCTTCTCTGCCAATGCCAAACAGCTTATTCTGCTGTTGCTATTGACTCTTGTTTGGTGTTGTTTGGTGGATTGGATGATTGAAGTCGATCAGTAACAAGGAAGAAACAAGACATATTGGCAATTTTATAATTGATTCATTTAACAAACAGTCAGGAGCCTCGGTAGCGTGTGGAAGAACCATACACAGCCACAACAGCCTGGCACCTCCTCCTCATGCTGGTCACCAGCGTGGTCACACACTGCTGAGGGATGGCATTCCACTCCTCAACAAGGATTTGTCGCAAGTCAGCCAACGTGGTTGTGTTGGTCACTCTAGCACGAACAGCACGCCCAAGCTGATCCCACAAGTGTTCAATTGGGTTGAGGTCAGGACTGTTGGCAGGCCATTCCATTCTCTCTACTCCCAAATTCTGGAGGTAGTCTCTGATAAACCCCGCTCTGTGGGGGCAAGCGTTGTCATCTTGGAGGATGGAGTTCGGTCCCAGACTGTGGAGATATTGGGATTGCCACTGGTTGCAGAATCTCATCTCGATATCTCTCTGCATTGAGATTGCCTCCAATGATGACAAGCCTCGTTTTTCCAGTGATGGATTTGCCGCCCCACACCATCACACTGCCTCCACCAAAAGGTGTTACTCTATCGGTGCAGCAATCAGCATAGCGTTCTCCCCGTCTTCTCCACACTTTGACCCTATGATCCAACTTCCGTGGGCAGAATCTGGACTCATCGCTGAACATAACGTTCCTCCACATGTTCAGGTTCCAGTGCAGGTGTTGCCGACACCAGCCCAAACAGGCCTGATGGTGAAGGGCAGTCATGGCAGGCCTCCTGGCAGCCCTATGAGCCCAGAGATTGGCTGCGTGCAGTCTGTTCCGGATTGTCTGGGCCGAGAGCCGTGTGCCATATCGTCCTGCAAACCTTGACTGCAAATCTGTAGAAGACAGCCTACGGTTCCTAAGTGCTGAAAGGGTGAGGAACCGGTCTTCTTGGGGTGTCGTCTTCTTGGGATGCCCACTTCGCGGTCTGTCTCTGACATCCCCCGTTTCATGGAACTTGGCCTTCAGTTTGGAGATGGTACTAGGGCTCACTCCAAATAATGCCACAACTTGCTTTTGCGGAACACCAGCTTGAAGTTGCCCTATCGCACGGGCCTTATCGAGATCAGACAAACGTGGCATGCCGATTCTTGGAGCAGACACCAATTGACCACTGTAGCAGGGCCCATGCTCACAGGTGCTGCCAATCAGGCACCTGATTGTCAGCACCTGGGGGTACCGGAAGCTCAAAACAAGAGTCAACATGGTATGTATGGTTCTTCCACACGCTACTGAGGCTCCTGACTGTTAAATAAATAAATTGTAAAATTGCCAATATGTCTTGTTTCTTCCTTGTTACTGATAGACTTCAATCATCCAATCCATCAAACAACACCAAACAAGAGTCAATAGCAACAGCAGAATAAGCTGTTTGGCATTGGCAGAGAAGATTTGGCACATTTTTCATGGGCGCAACCCACATACTCAGCTGTGCTGCTCATCCCACAAATGGGGCACCATTTAAAAGGGAAATAAACAGGCCTTCCAACGGTATACAATGTACTGCCAAGAAGCATTGTTTCAACAGAGAAATAATCTACCAAACACAAATTTCCAAACTTTTTGTTCAATGTTTAGAAGGCACTCGCCTGAACGACTTACAAAGTAAAGTGCATTCAGCAGTTTCTAAGAGCAGCACTACCTACGGAAAAAGATACATATATTTAAGTGCTACATGAGGTGCTGAGATTTGAGGAAGGGCTGGGAAAGCGGGTCGGGTTGAGAGAGCCTCTGTGAGAGAGTCTGAAGAGGCGGGCCTTCGGTCTGTGTGTGGGAACATGGTCAGCGTCTCTACTGCCCTGACCACAGTGGGAAGCTCAGCCCACCCCCGCCTGGCCAAAACAGACAGCGGAGCGCAAGCACAAAGGGGAAAGGCAGCCTGGCTGGCACGCACAATAACAGCGTGTCGGTTATCATACGACACCACACCGAAGGGAGGGGAGGAACAGCCAGGACACAGACTCCCTACCATGTCAGAGAGTTCAGGATGAACGCCATCATGGAGAGTCGGCCTTGGAGAGTAGCGAACCCGAGAACCTGCCAACAGAGACAGAGCACGTCATTGCAGGAAGCGGTTGCTCGGCGACCCCCCCCCCCCAATAAAGGCTCAGCGGGGCCGGCAGCCACGGAGCGGACAGGCGGACGGGCGCGCGACCTGCCTCATAGCTGAAGATCTGGTTCAGTGATCGGCTGGCGTGCACGAGGCCGTCCACCCCGGCCAGCCACAGCCCCAGGAAGCTGTAGTAGATGCACTGCATCAGGAGGATCTGCGACACGATGAGGACCGGGTCCCAGATGTAGCTGCGGAAGTGGCTCGCCATTCCTGCCCCGGAGACGAGAGCGGGCCCTTACGCTGCCCGACACCGAGCCCAACGCTCCACACGCCTGCAACTGATTAAATCACACGAGTCAAACAGCGTAACGATCTAAACCCGGGGTGCCCGAGTTCGGTCCTCCAGACCTACAGGGTGTGCAGGCTTTTGCTCCAGCCCTTCACCAACACAGCTGATTTTGTGAACTGCTCATCAAGACAATGACATTTAGAATCAGGACCATTAATGCTGGGCTGGAACAAAAGGCTGCACAGTCAGTAGATCTCAAGGACAATAAATACAGGGGTCCTACACAAGTTCACTGATTTGATTTTATGAGCCATAATCCCAAGTTTTCTTGAATACATATACCCCAGGTGGACTGGTTAGGTGTTTTTTTCAATTAAACTGCCTGCCACCCAGGAAATTGGCATCTGTCACTTAATTCCCACCTCCCCTAGCGAGACGAATATAACGTGAAGGCTATAGCCACAATTCCACATAGGAGTACAGCTATGTTTGAAGAAAAGAGCAGTGACGTTAACTACGTTACTACAAGGAACGAGGAGACTCGTTAAAATCGTAACTAGCTGGGAATTGTGTCTCGCTTGGACGGGGCAACAGTTCAAGCTAGATACACATAACTGGCTATTAACTTAGCTAAATTAGCTATGAGAAAGCTCTCTTCGTTTCACGTTGCATGTAAGCGGCGTAATAAGGCAATGGAAGGCCAAAGCGTAACTTCCTCATCACGAACACTGCGGTAGCTTCATAAGTACAACCATGTATGATTATGATCATCTACGTATCCGTATTTTTTAAGTGTTAGCTAGGTGGCTAGCTAGCAAAGTTAGCCAATTTAAATCGGTCAGATAAACATATTTAGCAAGCTATCTTATTATATACACAGACGACTGGTTATTACCATGACCAGCGTTTGTTAATGTTGTCAAACAAACATAGTTAATGTTACACCAACGAACGAACCGGACTGTTAAAAAAATTAAAGAAAATAATCTAGCAAGAAAACACTCAACCAACGTTCGATATGTTAGCTAGCTAGCTAAGCTAACAGTTACTTACCTTTGCCCTGGAAATCTATTGCTAAAATATCGCGTTGTGAAACCCAGTAATCAGAAGTGGCCCTGCTGACACCCAACAGGCATGAAAGCGAGCAGTTGATTTACAGTCAAAACAGAAAAGTGACATGAAATAAAGAGCTTTTCTAACTCAACAACAACACGGACGAAACCGGACACGATAAAGTTGGGGCAAAATAAAAGTAAGCATGGCGTCAAATACGGGCAACCTTGGAAATACTATTGGATATTGTCGAACAAATACTGCTCTGCGATTGGATAACCTTTAACCTTTGGTTTACAGGAAATAGTATTTTTGTTCACGCGTGGACAACCATAGAAGTGTCGCTGGACATGGTAAAGTGTCTTTTACGTGTATTGTAAATTAGCTAGTCGCCCCTGTCCGTGATATAAAGTAAAAGTAAAATGTCACCAGCGAAACGCGATTCGCACATCTTGACCAACACTATTACAAAGAGTAATTTAAATAGGCTATACAATATAAACATACAAACAACAAAAAAACAAGGTCAATATAATGAATACAAAACTTAAGAGAAAGAGGAATTACATCTCTCAAGAAGTTTTACTATTTAATGCTAGTGGAAGAAAAAAATATTTAGGTTATACTATATCAGAATGAGTCCATAAAAAGTATTTTGGATAAATACTTTATAGAGAGTATTTATGGAATTTAGAATGTTGGTTCAATTGTTTATAAGCTGTTCATTTACAATCTGTCATTGTTTATGAATAAATAAAACGTTTGTCGTTTGCTACAGTTTCACAAGGTGAGGTTGAGGCTCACACCCATTACCAAAAACCCGGACGGCCACCGACTGCGCTTTTGTCCAGCTTCTCATCCATGCCCGTAACTATATGGTTGGACCCAGCTGGGGTATTTTGTCCCTGCTAGCTTAGCTCCAGGACTCACCGAGGCACAAGACCTCCCCCCGATATATTTTCACAGTGGCCAATTTGCTATTTTCCTCCTGATCTGAAATTCAAAGTTTATCCAGCAGATGGCACTATTTCCTAGCACATCAACTGTTTTATTGTATCTTCGATGAAGGCAGTCCTATTTTTCCTTACCGGTATCAAAACAATATAATAATGACGATGGCGCCTTGGTGTTATATCAACAATAATAACAACACTACTGCTAATTCTGTTCATGTAGTTTGATAATCGAAAAGATTAATAGTTAACAGGTCATTGTTTTACAGTTATCTCAATGGCTTAGGGAATGCTATGTGTTATTAGAATGGAGACTGACAACTGACTGTCCTTGGGGGGAATCTTTTCAACCTGAATATTTAAGATTGTCGAATAAACTAATTCTGAAAAATATAATATTGATAAAGATAAAAAGGTGGAAGTAATAATGATAGAGACGGTAATGTTATGATTTATCTTATTGAAAGCTTATCAGAATTTGTCATTATATCTTTGGCAGATTTAAGATTCACTTTTTACTGCAGAACATTTAATGCTTACAATTTAAAATGCAGTTACAATGCATTTAGTACTGCTTGCATTTTCATGTTTTCTTGTGCTGCTTCTTATTACAATTGTTATGATTATGATTATGATTATTGTTTTTGGTGCTGTATTACAGTGTTAACTTGCTCATCTCATTCCTCACCCAGCCTACTGTGTGCCTCACAACAGCTGATAAATATCTGTGTCTCATTAGGACAGGGGGAGAGAGTGACTAGGATAGGGAGAGGGAGCGATATAGGGAGGGAGAGGGAGAGAGAGAGGGAAAGGGACAGGGAGAGGGTGAAGAAGAGGAAGAGGGAGAGGGACTGATCCGTGCTCTGATGGACAGGAGAGCGGTCCTGGGCACCCTCCTGGCCCTGCATCACAGGACAGTCCCCCCGTCCCGGGACACAGACTCCAGCATTTCATTTCATTAATCATCTTCAGGCAAGAGGTGTGGTAGCACCGCTCTCCTTTCCGCTGACTTACACATGGAACTGGATAGCTTATAATCAACCCATAACAGTCTGTGAAATCGTGAAGCTATAGCTGTTCCCCGGCTCCTTTGGACTGGCCGGCGTGCCTGGCTGCCTGTCGTAATCAATCACTGCCTTCGCTTCGTCAGCAGGGCAGCGTTTGAGCGTCTCTCCCTCGCCATCTCTCTGCGTCTCCCCCGGGAGCCTCCGCTCGGCCGTTTGAAGTGCCTGGCTTGTTGTGTTTGGCTTAAGCAGCTCTTAAGTGTAGCCCAGGGCTCAGACCCTCTCAAGGCAGAAACGCTGAGGTTCCTTCTAATCCTTTGTCTTCTGTTTATGGACTCCATTAGAAGGGACGGGTGGCTGGCAGTTTTAGCACCGAGAACATATGTTTTTGTACAGAAGCCTGGAACCGTCCCCTTCTTGTGAGAGAGGGGAAAGGGAGACGGTCCTCGTGAAAGATGGCTGAGCAATGAGCGCGCCGGTGTTGCCGAGCGACCTCCTCCGCCCCGTCCCACGCGCCCTGCCAAACCATCCCTCCGCCGGACTCACTGGCCCCATTGTCTCCCCGGCTCCTCGGCCCCAGACTTCAGACTGCTCTGCTCTTTCCGTTCCCGTCTCTGTGCCCCCACCGCCGTGTCATCCGTGCTGTAGCTGCTCTGTGAAATCACCGAGGAATTCCATCCTGATCTGCTACCATGGTTTCAATTTGGTCCAATTCTTGTGTTTCATGTTTTTTCTGGCTGGTCACACTAAAAGCCCCTGTGCCCATCTGCTGGGAAGAAGTCACGAGTGTGAGGATACTGGGGAGGGGGGGCTTGCAGTATTGGGGGGGTCTTGAAGCACTGGACTCTGGGGTGGTCCATTTTAGGGGAGAGAGGGGGAGGGGGGGCTTGCAGTATTGGGGTAATGCAGGAATGCTGGGAGATGGCAGATGCTGAGGGAGGTGGCAGAGGGATAGAGTGAACCCCACGTGGGGTGTGTGTGTGTGTGTGTGTGTGTGTGTGTGTGTGGGGGGTTGAGGTTAAACACCTCCCTCATCGAGTCAGTCCTTAATGAGAATAACTGCTTACAGGGTATGGAGAACTGCTGGTCTTTTTGTCTTTCAGTTCATCAATTCATGTCTTATTGTAGTATCTTAAGAACTACAGGGCCAAACACATACTCACACATATGTAATTTCCTTTCACACGTTAATATGTCAATATGTTAATATGCCATTTAGCAGATGCTTTTATCCAAAGCGACTTACAGTAGTGAATGCATACATTTTTCAGCATATGTGGTCCCAGTGGGGATTGAACCCACAACCTAAGCGTTGCCAACGTCATGCTCTACCTACTGAGCCACACAGAACCACACGTAGTTTGTACTTTGCATTTCAGCTACGAAGCAACTGTAGTCCAAAGGCTGACGACAGAATAAATGTGAAACCGGGTACTTCACAGCGAGATTTACTCCACAGCTTTTAATGAACCATTTTTTATTATTATTATTATTATTCTATTACACTCGACCTTTAAAAAAACCTTATATACAAATCATAGCTAAGACAAGAGTGCAAGCTGTATTAGACACATGCAAAGTCCAAAAACAACACACACCACTTTATTACATACAGATTACATACTGGACATTCAGTAAGGTAAGGAGAAATGAAACAAAATACGAACAACAAATATACACCCGAACGCCCATCTTATACAGATGATCCAAATGCGGCAGGACCACCCGGGGAGCGGAATATTTCATAAATTAAGCGATCGTCCCTCTGAGCGGGTAAGGGCGCTCACACAATCAAGGTTTAAAGCGAACAGAACGATCAATATTACTCATGGATGCGGTGCCAGACGGTGTCCGAATGACTCGTTGCAGATGGGCTGTCTCCCTTGGCCTGAAAACCTTTCCGTTCATCCCGTTGCATAGACTTGAGGTTGGTGGGGTGGGGGGGGCGGAGAGTGGAGGCAGAGATGACTGTGAACAGAGCGTTCAAATTGAAAGGCGAAAATCGAACAGTTTTGCCCTCGGACAAATGCGGCACCGCGTGGTGGGCCGGTGGGTTTGATACAGTACGCGCCGCGCTGATGTTCCACAGGGTCGGGCGAAGAAAAGGAAACAAGTAAGCAGCCGCCGCCTAAGATCCAACCTTTTATTGGATAATAAAATTAAGCATCGATCTTTTATTTAAAAACGTTTTTCCCCCTTTTAATTCCCCCCCCCAATTTGTGCCTCACTGTGCCTCACGAGTCGCCGCTGCGCTATGCGCCCATACACCGGGAGCGCTGTAGCTGACGCGCGGGCACCCCCCCGATTCACACACTACGCGCACCAGTGGCTATTTTACACCCCGAAGGCCACGCGGTACTACGAGGGCTAACGCCAATCTGAGGAGAGGCGTGTCTCTCCTTAATGAGCGCTGGTGGCGCGTGGGCGTCTGGGCGTGTCGTCGAGAGA
This sequence comes from Aldrovandia affinis, assembly GCA_029706075.1. Lineage (NCBI taxonomy): Eukaryota > Metazoa > Chordata > Actinopteri > Notacanthiformes > Halosauridae > Aldrovandia > Aldrovandia affinis. The sequence goes on from JAINUG010000071.1 coordinate 889,183, forward strand.
AGCCGACGGGGCGGTGACCGGGGGGAACTGTCATGCTCGGGCACTGCGGCCTCGCGGTCACGGTCAGCGGAGGGCATGGCCGGGGCTGAAGCCTTCGCTGTCCGAGCCATTCGGGAGCCAAATTAGGGATCTCTGACAGTCTGTCGTGAGATAACGTCATCGTGTTCATTCACTGAATAGCATTATTGTATCTATTGAATAATATTCAAATGTCAAAATGTGTTTAGCAAAATCCCCCCCCCCCTTCCCCCAGCCCTTTCCCTTGTAGTTGAGCAGGTGAAATCTGTGCTCAGGGGTCCTTTAGTGCGGTCCTTGAGTCCTGGTTTGGCCCCTGCTAGAGACAACAAAATCCACACAAGACATTTCCCTATTTTCATCAGACCCAGGTATTCCTGTCCATCTGTCTGTCTTACAGATTTAAAAAAAATGAACCATGGCCAACCTACAAGGGGAAAAAAAAACTCCACCGACTATCGCTACAGCTTCCTAAACTACGGTAAACCCCGGACCCCTTTATTATTGACCCAAAGAGAATCTGAGAGGACCCAGCACAGCTTTACATTGCCCATGTCACGTTTCCCAAAGCTTTCAGTCCCGAAACCAGCCGGAGAGGACAGAGCCGGACAGGACAAACGCAAATCCGGTGACCGAGATCTCTGCCCGTTTCTTAACCAGCCAAGGCCTCGTTTGACCAACTTTGGTCGAGTTCCATCATCTTCTACAAAGCAAAACCGCTCCCTGCATCCCCGTTACTATCCAGGCGTCCTTTCAAGCAGATCAAAACAAACAAACAAACAAACAAACAAGCAAAACAAAAAAGTGAAAGCGCTCATCCTCATCTACGGTCCTCTTTGTGAATATTCTCTCATTCAATGCAGGGGTGTGTCTCCTTCAGAAGAAGTCTTTTGTATTCTTGATGCGGGGGGGGGGTGGGGGTGGGGGTTGGCAGTAATATTGCGATTCCCTGCTGATTTGAAGAGTGCTCCCTCTTGGAGATTGTGGTTTACGTTTGAGCCCCCGCCGGGCTGGTCGGTTGTAAAGACACGGACAGGAAGAGGAAGTGGAGGTAGAGGACAGCTGGCGCCCACTAGAGGTAGTCGAGCTCCAGTGCATGGCTAAGGGCCTCCAGATCGGCCCTGCAGGACACCCTCCAGAATGGCATGTTCTTCTGCGAGAGACGGACAGAGAAAAAGAGGAACGTCAGTTCCGCAGCATCGTGAAAACCGACTGTGCCTGCCGCGGCACGAAAACCCGTCAGGACGTTAAAATTCTGTTGACTCGTTGAAAAACCCTCATTGATAACGACGGGCATTTTTTCAATTCACAAATTTAATTGAAATTCATTTCCCGGATTGACTGAGTTAAAATGGAATCGACCCCAACCCAGCCACCCCCGCCCTCCTTTGGCCCTGCCCAGCTGAGCTGCCACCCCTCTTGCTGATCGCGATTGGGGAGCGTAGTTTCTTACCTTCTTCGCCACGCTTTCCTCTTCCACCCCGTCGCCCACCACCACGTACACCGCCCGGCGACCGAAGCGCTGAGCCACGCGCTCGAAGCAGCTCTCCTTCCCTGCAGCGCACAAGGACCAACGGCAAGGAAGAAACGTCAGCTTGATCCGTGCCCACAGAGCGGCGCGCCGCAAAGCGCTACGTTCCCCAAACGAACGGGTGCCGCGTTTACCAAGGGACAAACGACATGGACGCAAACTCTCTACGAGGCCGCGAAATTCAGGTTTCGGCTCCGAGTCTCAGTCACAGCCAATCGTATTTGTGACTGGTACTTATAGGAATATAACCCATACGCCTCTAAGTAAAGAGCATGTCAACTAATTGTTTCCACAATTGACTAAAAAGTAACTATCGACTGCCAGGCCTCATATATTGTATTGTATCACACATCGGCTGTCACTGTCATTTGTTTATGACTCCTTGTGATTATACTGTTTAACTGACCTGTAGGTCAGTGTAGCTGCAGCTGTACTGTGACTCACCTGTCTTAGTGGCGCTGTAGATGTTCTCTATGGGAAATGCTGCACCCAGTCCATAAAGCAGGACCTTGGACAGGGCTGGAATGAGCTGGGTGGTGGTGACCAGCACATTCACACAATTTGGCCTGAGCAACAAAACGTAAATGAAAAGAGAGTTACAGGTTACATGCTTTATTTTTGTGTTTATTGACGCCATTAACTTTGTAGCAGCCTTAATACAGCATGATTTACAATGAACGATTTACCAGTAAATACATGAAGGATATATGACACGTACACTCACTGGCCACTTCCTTTTCAGGTAATAGTTACGGCCAAAGGCCAAAGCAAGACATATAGGGAATGAGCTATAGAAGCTACACACACACACACACACACACACACACACACACACACACACACACACACACACACACACACACACACACGCACACACAGACAAACAAGCATGTTACAATTACTTCCAAAGTGACTCTCTTTGTCTCACCTGGAGTTGATGAGAGCCAGGGCCTTAAGTGCCTGAGTGAGCCACAGGTCTGTCAGAACCTCCATCTCCCTCCGTAGCTGGAGCCACTCCTCCCGCTTAGGACTGCCCAGCAAACCTGCCAATCACAGCACAGAATGATCCGTCTGTCTGAAGCGCTGCCAATGGCGGTACAGAACACATTGATCGGAAGCACTAGCGAGCCTGATCTCAGCAATGTGATGAGCCACTTTCTTTCTATCGTTGTGAAGATCCGCCATCACATATCCTTTTTTCTTTTGTTTGTAAATGTTTCCGTCAATGCCCACCTCCCACGTTGTTCTTGTAGGTGTTGTACATCTCCTTGACCCGACGATAGCGGAATGCCAGCTTCCTCATCCAGTCCACCCCTCCGTGAACCCCCGATCCCAAGCACAGTGTGGCGCCCCCTGCTGGACTCTGGAAGCCATCTGCGCCAAAGTTGTAGGTGCTGCAAACGAGTGAGGGAACAGGTCACAATGAATCACACAAAGGCTGGAAGTGTTCCAGTGTACATACAGCTTTAGGATACGGAATACAAAGCTAACAAGGCTGAACTCTTTAATTGCAAACAATAGGTCCAGTCATCTTCTCCATCAACGGCACAGTACAATTACGTTTGTCATTTTGAAAGACGTCGCACAGGTACACAGTAGCGGGTGTGGTGTTTATGAGCTACGATTATTACTTTTGTGAGTGCCTATGACTAATCATGAAGCCAAGCTTCGAGGAAAACCATAAGCCAAGCTTATGAGAAAAATGTAACAAAAAATGTCACGCCAAGGAAAAATGACCATTGGATGCTGCATAGCGCCAGCCCCCGTTCCTGTTCGTCCTGCAGAACTGCAACAACAAGAAACGGCAAGAGAGCCGTGGGCAAGGGACGACAAAATGGCACCTAAACATAGCAGCAGGCGGCCATTGGACAGAATGCAGAAGACAACAGCGGTGTTTCAGTGATACGCCCCTACACGGACCGTGCGAAAAACCTTTGCAGAAACGGTCGACAATTCTGGGCTATGCTCTCGACTTTAAACCCTTTGAGCGAGCCAGGAAGGAAATGGCGAAATGGTAACACAATACACGATTCCCCAATTATCATACACGCTACATAACGCATACTACCAATGCCCAATTTCAATATTGGCACGGCACTTCAGCCCCAGATCCAACAATTCTGCGGAAAGAAACTCATACGATGTGACACATAATCTTCACGCTTATGGTTTTCTAGGTTTTAGTGTCAGTAAGAATCAAACTGCCAAGCAGAAACAAACGAGAAAAGTTTAGGATCTGGTATAAACTGGGATCATAAAAAAAATAAAAAATAAAAATAATATATATATATCATTTCTTAGTTATTCACTATAAAAGATTGTGCTAACACTATGGATAGCCCTAATATTAATAATTTGTAAATTTAACAGCACAATTTGTTTGAAATTCCACACTCATTGCTAAACCCAAAAGAACTCCATGATGTGAATATATAATGCTTAACCTTACGGTCTAGATGACAAAACAACACCACGCTTAGTGGTGTGCATGAAAGGCTGAGGGAAATGGCCGTGTACACTGCCACAGCTATGCAGCCGCAGAACCCTTTAATGCACTTTAACGCACGCGTGCCACAGAACCTATTCCACGCATTTCGGCGCAGACAAAACAGAAATTCCTTGGCAACGATTTTATGCATTACTTTCAAACAGGCAAAATGTCAAAAAAGATCGTTGATAACAATTGTTGTCAATTGTTTCTGAGTGCAAAAATGTCACAACAGCTCTGACAAAGCTCTACCGTGTATTAATGCACATCTTGTAAGTCGCTCTGGATAAGAGCGTCTGCTAAATGTAAATGTAAATGCACAATGACTTGCACAAAATGTTGGGACGGATAGGTTAGGAAATCTATGTAAATGTAAAATGTCAAACCATTTGACGCCACCCCTTTAACTGACTACCATAGACACTGTTTTCCTCTCGCATCAAGAATGAATGTTTAGCGGGCCCCTGGGTGGAGCAACGGTAAAGGCGCTCGTCCGGAGTGTAGGTTGCCCACTGAAGTCGTGGTCACTGTGGAGTCCCGTTCGGGGTGGCAATTGGCTGTCTGCCACATGGGGGGGCCGGGGGGAGAAAATGCGTACATGAGCTCGCTGCTTACAAGAGCGGCTCTGTGTGCACCGGAGTTACGCTCGACGACTTGGCGAGTTCCGTCTCAGAGGAGGCGGTTCATCACCTTTACCTCTGCCGGTCCCACAGTACGAGGGGGGACAGTTGAAAAAGAGGGTACAATTGGCTACTAAATTGGGAGGATAATGGGGAAAAATCAGAAACAAAGTTTTTGAAGAATGGATGTTTACAAGATGGTCTAAAAATATCATTTATGCAATAAAAAATGAAAACTGAAAACAAATAGACTGTCTTGGGGAGGGAATGCTTTTAATAATACAACACAGACATGCGCTTGTTTACACCTTATTATATTAGTAAGGTATTAAAGGTCAGTAAAAAAAGAAGGAAATGGCCACAAAGCACACAATAAAGACATTAAAAGTAATAAGAAAGAAAACGTTTCTTCGTGGCGAATGCACGGCTTTCAGCTGAGGTTACTCAGGAATAAGGAAATGGTCACAGAACATACACAGGAACGTGGCTTGTTCAAAAGGAAGCCCTCCACCCTGTATGGACTCCGGTGTGGTGCACAGGGAGGTTAGTCAGGAAGCTGCCTACCTCAGGTCCTGCCCGTTGTCATCCGATGCCACGTCGTCAATATGAACCTGGTCGCATTCCTGAGAAATGAAAGGAAGCAGGATATATTAGAGAGAGGGATCTGTTTCAGCTGTGCATGAACAGGTTTCACTCTAGGGGGGTGGGGGTGAGAGAGAGAGGGAGGGAGGGAGAGAGGGATAGAGAGAGAGAGAAAAAGGGAGAGGGAGAGACGGAGAGGGAGAGAGAGAGGGAAAGAGAGAGAAGGAGAGAGAGAGAGAGAGAGAGGGAGAGAGGGAGAGAGGGAGAGGAGAGAAAGAGGGGGAGAGAAGGAGAGAGAGAGAGAGAGAAAGAGAGAGAGAGAAGGGTGAAGAGCATACTTCTGGGTGTAGAGACTACTGATGGCTCAGTGTGTCTCTGCCTGTCACCTATAGGATTGCTGTTGGGGGTTTTTTTACCCCTTGTTGTTGTTATTGTCATATTATGTATTTAATGCTTTAGCAACACAACAGTTCACCTGTCATGCAAATAAAGCACATTTGAATTTGAGAAGGATAAAGAATGATAGAGAGAGAGAGAGAGAGAGAGAAGGAGAGAGAGAGTCAGAGACAGGAGGAGGGAGGAGGGAGGAGGAGGCAGGCTGCAGAGGCACAAGACATTGAGGCGCCTTAATGAGGGGAAGGTGACAGCACACCGGCTCCACCTGACGCCACCGCACACCGTAATGTAGACACAGACGCGCTGCTAATCACCTGTCACTAGCGCCATGAATCATAACGCAAAACAACACGGCACTCCCGGATACGATTCCTCTGGAAAGAGGCTCGGCAACGCTGTGCAGGGCAGCATGCGGCGCAATGCTTGGAGTCTGGGCTACAGGGGTGTGAAATTGAGTCCCGAATCGACGCTGCTCTCATGCGCACGCAAGGTGTTTAATGTGCGCGTTAGAAACGTGTGTAATGTGTATAGTAGAAATACACATTAATGGATGCATTAACGGTTGCCACGGTTAAGGGCATCTGATAAGTAAATGAATCGTTGGTGTAATCCATTAATCCATTTTCCGTGCAGGCAGTGTCTGCTAGTCTATTGTTTATGGCTATGTCATCACTGGTCATGCACAGTGTCGCACTCAACCCTGACAACTCCACTAAGAAGCCACTGCACACATTTCCCACAACCCCTGCTCTGCCCTCTCTCTCTCTCTCTCATACTATTGACTGCTGTCCGGCACGGTCCTTTGAAGCGTGTTGGCGATGTGGTCTCAGTATCTGCTTTTCTCATTCCTGACTTCCCCCACTTCCCCCGGCCCCCCGGCCCACATCTCTCTTACTGTGCTGTATGACCATGACAGTTCCTGCTATCGCCTTTCAGCCAGCCCGAGACAGACCAAGACGCTACCTCATCTGGCTGTCAGAGCCACAGATCCCTCGCTCCCCAGCTCCGACCCCCGGATCCCCAGCCGCCCCGCCACGCTAGCGATGCCTCGTCCTAACGCTAACGCAAGCCCACGGACCACGGACACAAAGGCCCGCGACCCAAAGGCGCATCAATACTACTCCAAGAATGTCGGCATGATTATCGCGACGATCTACTACAAAAAACACGCATGAGAGGATAAGAATGAAAGTGCCCTTTTTATACTAATACATTCGCACCATTTTCACATATATTGCATACTTTGCCAGCTGAATGTTATATTTTGGCATATACTGAAAACACATTGATTAGAGCTCTCGCCATGCGCGATGTTTCGAATGTTTGTAGACGTTTGAACTTAATATGAAATAAACTGTTGGGGCGAAAGCTTTGCATGTCCAAACTGTTATTTGGTATTTTATCTGGCAGCTGAATAACCATGTTAACCCAGCGCATCGGTGTACCCGTGACTGTGAGAAAGCCCAGCGATCCATTAATCTAGCTGAACGTTTTTACACTCTCTGAACTTTCCCAGTGCCAAGCTCTTAATCTCCCCCGAGTTATTGTCCCTATGGCAACCCCCGGCTTGGCCGACAGGTTTCAATGGAGATGACATAAATTAAACAGCCCCTTCAACATGCGAGCGGTGAGAGGAGGCTGCGGCTATGAGCACGCAAAAATCACGGACACACAAAGAACCCCCATCATTACAAACTGCCTTTAAAATGATCCATCCAGCCTCCTCTCCAATACCTGTTCCTCCTCACAGCCAATTCTCCTTTCAGGGAAAGACACACACCTGTGATTACCAACTCAGAAGCAGTTTTTTTCCATTCTGGGTTTAAGGTAAGTTTTAATCCTTTTCTTTGTAAGAACAAGGCAGAGGAATGCGAAAGAAAAAGGGTTTCTCAAACGATCGACAGCCCCCCTCCGCCTTTTCACACAACTCTGTGCTGAGTACAGCAGCAGTACCTTCTGTTATGAACTAAAGAACTTAAGAAAAAAAACTTAAGAAAAACCTCTGAAAACTAAGTTAAGCACGTGCTACTTGCACAGTATTTTATTTTAGTTTTAGCATACCAGGGATGCATATGTGTCCTGTCACCATGTGACACAAAGGTAAGAGCAGAGCAAGGAAAAAGTCTGAAACATTTTAGACAATACAATGATGTGTTCAGCTTATTCTATGACATCATCTGCTGCTTTTCTCAGTATTATTACAGTAATACAGCGTTCAAAAGTACAGTAACTTTCACTTTCCCTGGCGCTGCATGAAGAGTCCTCACCTCCAGTTTGTTTAAGTGTGTGAAGCACGCGTGTGTGTGTGTGTGTGTGTGTGTCCTCACCTCCAGGTCATTGAAGAAGAGGCGTGAGTCAGCCAGGTTGAAGATCATCTCTTCCATCCAGAGCCCCAAAGATACGGCCTTCGCCGAGTCCTGACAGGAGAGACAGCAGGATCAGAGCACATCTCGGAGCTGTCAACACACCCTCCCACCATCTTAAACACAAACCCCAAACATCTCTTCCCCTTTGTCTGGAAACCGAAACATGTCAGGATTATCAAACCTCTGTTCAAATCCTTTTTAAAAAAGACGCAAAACACCAAGAGGTCCTGAATGCAGATTTTGAGAACATAATCCAATATAACTCACTTTTTTTTGGGACAATATTCAGAATTAATCAGCATTGTGGGCAGTCTGATTATATTACTGTCAGTCACTCAGCGCCGTGCTGACTTCACTTAGAATCGGGGATTGAGAGACACATGTCACGTTGCCTTCGGGGCCTCGGTTCCACAGGAATGGGGAAAAGACCAGTGGAGGTGAGTCGTTTAGAGCGAGCGCTAATGTAAATCTCTGGCAGCCGAGGCTCTATGTTAACAGCGAGAGCGCGCAGCCCGCCGCTGCACCCTCAGCTCTGTGGCACGGCAGGTAGCCTGGAGAGGTTGCATTTTTTGGCAGCTTGTCAAGGCGAAGGTGTCAGCCAGAGGTGAGTGTCAGATTAGCGCTGCGGGGCTGACACCCTGCATCCCCTTCTATTGATTAGCAGAGAACAGAGTCATTGTGAAGGGGGGGCGCAGTGGGGGGAGTGGGAGGGGAGAGTAGGGGGTGGGGGTTGGTTTTAATTGGGATAATTATCCAGAATCTCCTGCCAAGGAGTGACACCCTTATTGCCAGGGTCAGAGCGTTCAATAAAAGAAGCTTAGGGTTCGTAATTACAGCCAAGGTTCGAGAGTGCTGTGGAGTTCACGTGAGACCGGCCTGCGACACGGGAGCTCTTAACTCCCTTTTTTGGTCTTACAGCGGACAGATTTTCGACGACGGGACCTTCGTCTGAAAAGGACTCACGGACAAAATGGCCATGATGAACAAGGAAGGGGGAAAAACAACATGGTGTCTTCAGCAGACTTCAGCTGAGCAATGATTCGGAGCAATTTTATTCCAGGGCAATAAAAACAATAGCCTTTCAGGATATCTGCCTTTTTCCTGCTCGGCAAGTCAAACTTTCACACAGGCCAAACACTTGTTTACCACGATGAGTCTCCTGTAGTATTGCCATGGGAAGAGGCTGGAGACTTCCAGGCGAAACATGCAATAGGCAGAAAAAAAAGGATCCTGTTTCTTTAAGAATAGAAACCTGAACTAAAACAAACAAAGCTCCTTGTCTGGTGGTCGACAGCATTGTCATAAGTTAAATCAAACGTGCTGCTGCCCAATTTTAGCCCCAAGCCTCTTTACATAAATAATCGAAGAGCGTACTGTTTTGCTAATATTTTTCATTACCGCCTTGTGTTTTTCTACGCAAATGGTTTTTGCATGTTTGAGGTTTGATGTCAGAGCATGTCGGATTGAAGGTCCCTGGTTCAGCAGGGGAACCTTGTGGGAGGAAGGAGGAATTTGGCACATCAGCCAATGTCATCTCTCCCAGCCCCCTTCAACACCCCCCGATGACAAAAAAGGAAAAGAAACAACGCGCCGCGTAAATGGCCATGCACTGTTTCTCAAACATCCATTTGCGTCGTGTCAAACCAGCAAGGGATCGTGGGAATTCAAAACATTTCTCGGGCCAAGAAAAAGAAATGGGGCTATTGTTCTCTCATCAGCTGCCGTGAACCTTACATAATGGTCCATCGCCTGTCAATCAAACAGTACATGATGGGGAGAACAAATAACTTGCTTCTAATCCTCATGGGAGGGGTAGGGGGTCAAAATATCTGTGTATATACATATATATATATATGTATATACAGTATATATATACGCAATCCAACAGTTATGTAAAAGTTCACAGAAGTGAACAGCACTGTCAGCATTCTGTTCATGATGTGCATCATAAGTGTATTAAAAACAAGGGTGAAGAGAATAGCTCAAAACACAGAATCCACGCTCAAAATCTGGAATAAGAAACCAGGAAGAGGTTGGCCGTGTGGTGAGAGAGAGATGTAGAGAGTGAGGAGGATGTGGAGAAATACAGCTGACAAAGGATGGCTGTACCTTGCCAAAGCGCGTGGCGAATGTCCCCGTGAGCAAGGAGTGAAAAATGATGATGGTCTCATCCAGGTCCCACACAAATACGCGCTGCAGAGGAGACACAAACACATCCCGTTACCCGTTAGCCTAGCGCAGTGCTGTCTCTCTGTGTTAGCTTAGCGCAGTGCTGTCTCTCTGTGTTAGCTTAGCGCAGTGCTGTCTCTTTGTGTTAGCTTAGCGCAGTGCTGTCTCTCTGTGTTAGCTTAGCGCAGTGCTGTCTCTTTGTGTTAGCTTAGCGCAGTGCTGTCTCTTTGTGTTAGCTTAGCGCAGTGCTGTCTCTCTGTGTTAGCTTAGCGCAGTGCTGTCTCTTTGTGTTAGCTTAGCGCAGTGCTGTCTCTTTGTGTTAGCTTAGCGCAGTGCTGTCTCTCTGTGTTAGCTTAGCGCAGTGCTGTCTCTCTGTGTTAGCTTAGCGCAGTGCTGTCTCTCTGTGTTAGCTTAGCGCAGTGCTGTCTCTTTGTGTTAGCTTAGCGCAGTGCTGTCTCTCTGTGTTAGCTTAGCGCAGTGCTGTCTCTCTGTGTTAGCTTAGTGCAGTGCTGTCTCTCTGTGTTAGCTTAGCGCAGTGCTGTCTCTTTGTGTTAGCTTAGCGCAGTGCTGTCTCTCTGTGTTAGCTTAGCGCAGTGCTGTCTCTCTGTGTTAGCTTAGCACAGTGCTGTCTGTGATATATAGTGAAACCACTTATATTGTTCTTCACACTTCAACTTTTGCCTGGAGTCAGATTTGAAGTCTCTATCTGAATGCCTTTATTTATTAAGCTGTCCCCTCTGGCAAAGTCTTGCAGGTTGTATATCTGCTGCCAAGTCTTTTTAAGGTGTTAATCTTTTTTTTCTGTCCTTCATAAACAATTCTAATTAAAACAGTCTCACCACAAAGGGGAGTTTACCTGTACCACAAGACAGATTCGCCTGGTACCTGTGGTGGTTCTATGAGGAAATAAGACCCACGAAAAGAGTTTGGTCGGACGCACCAAGCATTTGTAAATCACTCTTACAAGCTCCACTGATCTGGCATGCTTGGCACGTCCAATAGACACCTTTCCTTCACTTTCAAATTCTTATTTACTTGTTCCAGAAAATAGACATACACATATGAAATGATGCTGGCCAGACCGGCTACCGATCAGTTTTGAAAGCACAGTACGTACACTAGAAGTGATGCTAGACCGAATGCATCATGGTCTCACCTCGATGTCGGAGTCGAGAGGAGGGGCAGGATCACTCGTTCTCTTTCTCCCCCTCAACTTCCCGTCAGATCCCCTGCGGGCAGGGACCCCCTCCTGCTCTTTATCTGGGGTGGGAGGGCTGGGGGGCGGGTGATACTCTCCTGAAACAGGCACACCCACACACACACACACATAATCTGATGAGCGCATGCGTAACCAAGCATTACAAACAGACGAACCTAGCAGTGCGCGCAAGTGAAATTGCACCATCAAGCTTCTGCCCTTACCTGACAGTGACTCTGGACTGTGATTGGTGATCACAGGGGGGTGTTCTTGGTGTTGATAGGGTATTGAAGCAGCGATGGCGGAGGGGCTGACGTTACTGGCCGTGAGGTAAGGGTTGTTGTAGTGTGAGCTGTAGTAAGGGGAGTACTGGGTTTGGCTGTAGGCTGAGTAAGCTGAGAAGTCCTGACACAGAGGAGAGAGGAAAGGAGATATGTGAACACACTCGGCTACACCAACTGTTATAATAATCTCGAATCGTTTATTAAGATCACTGTACGTACGTAAGTGTAAGGGGTGAATATATTCCTCATGTGATAGACTTACCTGCTGGGAAGGGCTAAACGTTGTGGAACTCCCAATTCCATTGGCTCCCTGGAAAATACCAGACGAAATTCCACTACCTGGAAAGTTAGGATAGAACCCAGTTAGGAGCGCATCCAACGTGAAACTCTCCGCTGCTCGTTTCAAACATATCGCGTAGAGCCGGGGGGGTGGAGGGGCTTCGCTGATGGAGATGGGAACTGAGCCCCGGTCCCCCCCACACTGCAGTGCAGTAACCACATCGCCTTCAGACAACCCCCCCACTCATCACAATTATCATCTTTAAGCAAAACCATCAAACAATGTTTGCTTTGCGGCTGAAGACTAACGGCTCGACGCCTGAGGGACGACCACGCTGTGTCCCACTCCGGACTGCCACAGTGGTGTTGCTGGGTACCTGGGGAGCCAGGGGGAGGGGCGGGAGCGGGTGGGCTGATTTATGGCAAAAAACAATACAGGTGGGAATCTCTGCTGCGGTGGAATCCATCACTATTATCAAATGCGCGGCAGGAATGCCTTCCTCTAGGGCCTCGTCCTTCAACCTGCTCATCCGTTACCTCAGACCGAGGCTCGACAGCAACAAAGGACCCGTCAGAGAAATGAGCAGAGAGAGAGAGAGAGAGAGAGAGAGAGAGAGAGAGAGAGAGAGCTCCTCTGCCTGGATGTTTTCTACATGCAACACCAAAGCCAAGCTAAAGCCAGTGTTAGCCAAGGCTAAGGAGCCATTAGCATGTGATCCACCACCTTATTTTCACACAGTATTTACCTTTGCAAATCCAACATATTTTGCAGTTGTGTATTGTAAGTCCAGTGTAATACTTTCCATTATATTTTGGAAGCACAGTTAGTGCTGTTCATGGGATATTTTATGCTGATTTTCATAAGGTGATATTTTTCAGTGGTGTTCATAAGGAAATATTTTACAGCGCCAATCATAGGATAATATTTTATAGTGACATTCATAAGGTTATATTTTACAGTGGTGTTCATAATGCTGTACATTAGCGTGGGTGGCGTTTGTAAGTCGTTTTGGTTCCTGAAAGTGCACTGTAGTCTCCCCAGAGCCACGCGGCCCTCTCTCAGTAACCCCGGCATCACCTTTACCCTGCTGGTAACTGCAGTACCCCCTGGGGCTCCAGCCTCCTGGACCCCCCCGACCCGTCACACACTGCCACCACGGTGCCCCTTAACCTCCAGCCATGGCAGAAAAGGGCCAATTTCACGGCGCTTTGAAAAGCGTAAAGAGACGAGGGCGTGGTATTCTGTGGGCGCCACAGGACTGGGGAATGTGAAGGGCTGCTGTGTGACACGGGCCCCCTCCCAACACACACACACACACACACACACACACACACACACGCACACACACACACACGCACACACACACACAAACTCACTCTAACACACACACACACACACACTCACTCTAGCACACGCACACACACACACACACACACACACTCACTCACTCTAACACACACACTCACTCTAACACACGCACACACAAACACTCACTCACTCACACACACTCACTCTAACACACACACCCGCACACACAGCACACAACACACACATCCACGCACACACTCACACATACACACACTCACTCTAATACACACACAACACACACACACTCACTGAAAATTGGTACATTTGCCTGAGGACGGCTCTCTCTCTCTTTTTTTGGTGGTGCTTATTATCTCAAACACATACTTTAATGCACACACACACACACACACATTGCTACGCTTGCTGCTGTATTGCTGTGCTGGGCGGGGGGCCTGACCCCTTGGGGGGAGAGAGGGCTGCCTGACGCCAGGGACCCAGACCGCAGCTAATGGGGAGCAGGAGGGGGGCAGGGAGAGGGCAGGACACGCCCGTACAACCACCTGTAAACACCAGGGGCCAGAGAGAGCAAGGGAGGGAGGGAGGGGAGAGAGGGAGAGCTAGGAAGGGGGAGACAGAAAGAGAGTGAGAGAGAGAAAGAGAGAGAGAAAGTGTGCTTTGGCAATATGAGAGTCATCTTGTCATGCCTATAGAGCCATTTGAATTGAATCGAATTGAGAAAGCGGGAGAGGGAGAGAGGGGGGAGAGAGAAAATCTGAGCAAGAGAAGGGAGGAGGAAGAGAAAGAGAGAGTGAGAAAGAGAGAGACAAGAGGAGGTAGAGAGAGAGAGAGAGAGAGAGAGAGAGAGAGAGAGAGAGAGAGAGAGAGAGAGAGAGAGAGAGACAGAGAGACAGAGGGAACAATGAGGAGGTCGGAGCTGAGGGTGGGGACTGACCGTGCGTGGAGTAGCTGTACAGAGCCTGGCTTGGCGGGGTGCCGCCGAAGTTGGAGGTGTAGCCGAGTAGAGCGTTCTGCCCCGGGGAGTGGCCCAGGCTGTCCTCTGTCTTAATGTCTGCAGCGAGAGGGGAGCAAGGGCAAAGACGTTAACAACTCGGCCACGGGGAGGGCATTAGAGCAATAATAATGAATGCAAGCTATGAAAGATTATAAACTCACTGTAGGAGGACATGCCGTAGCCCTGGGCGTGGTGCGCGTACGGCGCGTAGGGCCCCGCGGTCTGGATAGCCGGGCTGTACTGCGTCTGACCATACGCCGCCATGGCAACGCCAACACCAGCGGACCTGACGGCCGACAGGAAACAATGGGGAAAATGTCACCTGCGTTTAAGACACTTTTCATACGGTCCTTTCCTTTCCACGGTTTTTGCCTTCGTGCAAAACAGTTATTCATCACAGCGTTGTGAACGGCAGCAAGTCTTACACCCCGGCACGGCGTCTTCACACAGAAGGGATGCGACCCTTTCAGTCGTACCGAGGCTCTGACCGCTGATTGGACAGTCAGTCAAGCAGCGTGAGCACGAGCGTGGCCAATGACACTCAAAGTTCAGCTTTTCGAATGGCACTGCCTTCCACGATGTCACAGAGAGGCGCCCCGTGTGACAAGTGGCGTCAAAGGAGCGATGCTGCGCTCAACGTTTCACCAAAAAGCGTGATTTAGGTTCGCGATTTGAGTGGAAAGCAGGGATTAGGGTTACGTTCATTTCAGGGTTGGGCTTTTATGTGTCAGGATTCAGTTTTAGCGTGTAAACATGTGTCAGGATTCAGTTTTAGCGTGTAAACATGTGTCAGGATTCAGTTTTAGCGTGTAAACATGTGTCAGGATTCAGTTTTAGCGTGTAAACATGTTGGTGCAGCTGTGTGGCTAACTAACCTAGGACCGGGACACTCACCTGGAAACGTGGGAGAGGGAGTCTAACGCAGACACCCAGGAGGCACCTACAAAACAGAGACGCAGGATGAGAACAAACGCTTACGATTTCACGATCGCACTGCCAATGCCTTCAACCGCGCTCGATCTTAATGAATGTGGAAATGAAGCATTTTTTTGTTTCTGCGTCATGTTTGTTTCCCTCCCTGGCCGGAATGTCCCACGAGAAAGAAAAAATCCCCTTTTTTTTAAACGAACCAAACAAACAACAAAAAACCCAAACACCCAAACGCATTGATCCAAACTCACCTGACTCTGAAGCAAGGTTGGGTCCTGGTTTTGGCACCGTCACTCGAATGACTCCCTTTCAGCTTACCTGTGAAAATGATGCATAGAGGGGGGGGGCGGGGGCGAAGATGAATAATCACCGTAACTATGCTGATGAATGATGAATGACGCTGTCACGGCAACTGACCTGGGGCTGTGTCGTTAGGAACAATACAGAGGCGGGGGGCGGTGGTGGAGGGGTAATTAGGGTGTTTTTAAAGGCAGGCAGTGGTTGGGCTCAGGCAAAGACACACAAATTCTTAATAGACAGCTTGTGTCGCTGAGCTCCAGACAGAGGTTTACGTTGGAGGGCACCGTCAGAGCCTGGCCTGCCGTTTGCCGTTTGTCTAAACTTGTCCGGTGACATGCTTTCCTGTAACTTTTCTCAGGAGACTCAATAATGTCCCGCTTCACTCTTTCAGCGCAGTGCTAATGAAGCGCAAGTCATACGGGTCACACCGGATGCCAACAGTCAGTCAAAGAAAAATCTCATCCTACGCTCAAACAACGTTAATTACTTTTAGCCCAGGAACCTGCAGTGATCTCATATCAACAGCCATTGTGACAACGGAGACGACAAAATTCTTAATGAAACACCTCCATCTTGCCTTTATACCGACCCAAAGAAAAGAAATCGACTCCGTCAGACTATTTCTTCTATTCTGTAACGGCGTACAGGGTGGAGAGATTAGCGATTTGGGTGTAAATATGTCCTGACAGCCATGGCAAAAGCAATGTCAAAGCTGAGCCAACACAAAAATGCAGAGCAACACATTTTTCAGGAGACTTCATGACATTATCCCTTCTTCAAGCACACCCCTTGCCCGCATGCACAGTCACACCCCCTAAAAAAGATTTAAAAAGTTGTGTTTCAAAAACAGCAAAGAAACACCTAATCTGAAACCATTAGGTATGTGCCACACTGCTGCATAGCCTTAACACACAGGTTAAGCACAGCTGTAAGTCGCTCTGGATAAGAGCGTCTGCTAAATGCTTAAAATGTCCATGTAAAATGTAGCTGTAACACACAGGTGAAGCACAGCCTTAGCACGCAGGCAGAGCACTGGCGTCAAAAACAACCAAGGTAGCGCTGAAGCACAGCCATAGCGCACGGGTCAAGCACAGCTGCAACACACGGGTCAAGCACAGCGCTAACACACAGGCAGCGCTGTAGCACAGCGGCACGGCACAGGCTAAGCACGTGTGTTAAGCACACTGGCACAGCCGCGGCGCGGGTTTACAGGACGCCGGAGCGGCGAGAGCCACACTGACCTGGAGGCCAGGGGCTGAAGGCCGGCGGGCGGCGTCTGTGCTTCTGCCGTGCCCGATCACCCGCACTAGCATCTCCCTAAACCTGGCAGGGACGGGCGAGACAGAGAGCGAGCGAGTGAGCGAGCGAAAGACGGGGGGGAGAGAGTGACAGAGAGAGAGCGAGAGAGAGAGAGAGAAAGTGGGAGAGAGAATGGACGGAGAAGTGATGGAGAGGAAGGAAGTCAGGGGTCACGGGGCGAATGCCGATAGACGTCACTGTGGCGCGGGAAGCTGCGGGGGCCCCCCGAATGTGCCACTGCGCGAACCGGACTTCCTCATCGCGATGGCGCGCCCGATCAGAGCGGCCGGTACAGCACCCGGTGGGAGGGGACTACTGCAGCTTCCAATAACCCACAGCTTTCAGAAGTGAAGAATAGTGGGACAGAAGGCGTGGACTGAGAGGCCTGAAAAGACTGGACCCAGATATTGGGATGTCCAACCGAAGAACTAAACATCTTACTTTACTGCGTTTAGATGTTCCCCCGTTTTAAAAACCCCCATTATTGAAATAGTTAATGAACATGAGTGAATGAACAATAGTTAAGGACCAGCAGTTCCAGGTCTGGGCGTTCACACTTCGATAGGATAGTCAGCTGTGTAGTATAACGGTTTGGGAGCTGGGCCTGTAACTCCCAACTCTGATGCTAATTTTAAGCAATGTCCTTGCTCGATCGTCGCCAACGTTAACAAACAATCAATCGATCAACCTTTAAAAAAAAACCCAGCAAAATGTAGCGTATGACAGGGAATGCAAAATGCAAGTTTTTTTCCTCAATCAAGGCTTTATTATAACTTTTGAGACACGGGCTTATTTTAACAGCATAAAGCAACAATAATTATGAAGGAAATTAAACACCATTCATTAGGCCTAACAATGAAAACAATACTCCTTTTGAAATGAAAAGGGCTGTCCGGCAGCAGAGGCTTGGCAACTGAATTTTTTTTTTTTTTTTTTAAAGCCTACCTCCTAACTTTCGAGTCCCAACTCGTCCCCTGACTGGTTTTTATTTAAGAATAAAAGCATATCCACGTGTTCAGGGGTGAGCCGTGTGCGCAGCCTGTTCACAGTAAGACCAGTCGCTGAGAACTCCCGTTCCGACTGAACCGATGTCCCAGGGATGCATAAATAGTCGTGCCAACTTTGCCAGTCTAGGGAATCTTCCTCTGTTGACTTTCCACCAGTCTGTGGGGTTTATATCCAGAGGTGGGACGATGTCCCTCACAAAGGTTTCGCCTTCTGTTTCGGCGTCATTGGTGCGTGTGGAGTATTGGTCCCCCAGGAGTAGCACCATAGCATTGCCAGTGGATTTCACAGGTTGACAGCGGCTCCCTGGACTGCAGCGACCGCCTGTGCCCCCCCCCCGTCGTCTCCGCTGTGGGTCGCCTGGCTCACTTCATCTGTAGTGGTGGGCACATCCACTGCTGCTGCCAGTTTCCAGCAGTTCAGCATTGGCAGCCAGTCTCCTCGTTGGAGTCAGAAATCCCGAGTGTTTGTGGCGAGGGTCCGGCATCGATGTGATCAACGGTGGCGCTGATGGCAAGTCATCGGACTGAACCTGTACATAAAACAATCAAGCAGCCATCGCCTTGCATAAATGTGCAGCGCAGATTGTTTCGGTAATGACTAGGCTATGTCAAATGTACTGTGCATTCTATGATAGGCTTGCCCACTCCTAGTCTCAAAGTGGCTTATGACAATGTCCCAAGTTATTTTGGCCATAATTACCTTCATTCGTTCACCCAGCGAGGCCCAGACTTTGGACTTGAGCTCGATGACTCGCTGTCGCGGTCTTCATCTCTTCTCATTAGACGGGCATTGATGAGACTGAAAGTGATTGGGTAGGTGTTAGAAATTGAGACATCTTTCTCGGCAGACACAATAGTGGTGGCACACTTCGGCGCTGCCAAGACAGGCGCCATGTCCTCCGCGAGCTGCCAGTGTTCATCCTTCAGCTCGAGAACTCTTGGCATCTTGGTGTTTGGTCACCGTGCGATCGGAGAGTACAGCCGTCACAGCCCACCGCTGCTCCACCAGCCTGTCACACATCTCCCGGACGGAGTTCCGTCTTGTTTTGCATGATTGTATTAGTTGGTGAGTTGGCAGTCTCATTTGTTGCCGCTTGGCCTCCGGCGCTTTAGTAGCAGGGGTGCTATGATTGAGGTGCCCCACCAGCTTTGCCGCTGCAATGATGACCCGGTGCATGTAGGCTGCAAATCCATCGTCGATGGCCAATTGCAGTGTGTGCGCGAAGCACAGAACCGAGTGCCAGTCAACTCATGTGGGATTGTTGACTGCCACTACATTCTTCGCGTTGTCAGCTCTCCCTTATTCTCCCTGTGGCGTGTTTCTATGCGGCTAGTGATGGTGCCTCTTGATGGGATGCGACACCCTGGCTCGACGAAGTTGATCAGCTCCCGGAAAAGCCTCGCCATCAACAATGCTGAATGGCATCATGTCTTTCTCAATTATTTTGTGCAGCCTTTGCGTGATTCCCGAGGTGATGGTCGGTTGGAGGTGATGGTCGGTTGGAAATGGGATTGTGATCCACCATCAGCCTCTGTCAAGATGGTCGGATGCTGACGTTTCAGGTGGTACACCACGGTGCTCGTAGTTGTGTTGTATTTTAACACTGTATCACAATGTTTACAATGCACATTGTCATATTTTTTTGTGAAATGCTCCTACACTAAACTATGTTTCGCCCGCTTCATTTCGTTGAGCTGTAGCTTGTCTTCTTCTGTGTAGCGCTCTCATTGCGCCCTCTTGTTTTGAGAAATGATTTCACCAAAAACTCGGAAAATGCGGAATTAGCATTAGGCGTGCTTAGCAAATTCAAGAGACCACGCTATTGTCGTCTGAGGTATCGTTAGGCAATCCAAAATATAACAAAAATGTTTTGTCATTGTAAATAGTTTCTTTTGCAAAATATTGCTAGATATATTTTATAAAATCAACAAGGTTTTAACTGTTCTTTCAAAGCAATCACAATACACTCACTTTATGCTATTGGATGACTCCGCTGTGCTGTAATACATAATCGTTAATTTGATATGCTTGATCAATCAAATTCTTAATCATTAACATCCCTACTGTACACCCCAAAAAGTTGTGGAAGCTGTGTAAGTTACTCTGGATCAGAGTCTCTGCTGAATGCCTAGATGTAATGTAATGTACAAGATGGCTTTAATACATCCTTTTGAACGACAGACCACATCATTTTTTCCACAAATTCTGCTGAATTCACAACAAACGGCAAGCTGCTGGAGTCCGCCCTTCATTGAAGTCAAAAGAAATCCTTTCTTTTTTTTTTCCAGACCTCCACACCCCTCCATTCCCCCCAGGAGGTGCGCAGTGTTTTGGGATCAGAGGGCTTCACTTTGCGCCCCCTTCCCCCTCCCCTCAGGGTAGCTCAGTCTGGCCAGGCCAAACACTGCTGCTTGAACTGTGGCCTCTCGCTGACAGGGGACTGACAGTGACGGGAGGGAAACCACGACAGGACAGGGGCCGGAGGACAGCGAGCAGGAACAGAGCGGGGGAGAGACTGGGCCCGAGGAGCGGGAGGAGGAGCAGGACAGACAGACTCCCTGGCTCTCAGACGCGTTTGTGGGCGCGAAAGGTGCGAGCTTGTGAAGTCGGGCTCTCGCTCTCCGCCAAAAGAGCCCGCTCTCTTGAATTGGTGAAGATGTTTTTGACAGAAATGGGGGCCCCGCCGTGTGCATGACAAGCGGCTTATTTTGGCCCCTGGGGTGCGCGGAGCCGACGCTGCGTCCCTCCCAGATCACGGGGAGCGCGGTGCCAGAGGCGCGTCGGGCGAGTCACGCTGAATAACAGCGCTGCTGCTGCTGCGGAAAAAGCGGCACTCTGAAAAACACTTTGACGCCTGTGAGCGCAAGACACGACGCGGCGGCCTCGACCGCGGCGGCCAGAGGGGAGTAAATCACCTCTTCTCCGTCCGGGCGAGGCCCGGGACCGGCCGTAAGGGAGGGACGCGCGGACGTGTGCTGGCGGCCCAGGGGGTGGAGGTCGCGGCCAGAGAAAGCCAAAAGTCGGGACTGGGAGTCGATCGGCACCGTGAGCGAGGTGCACGTGTCCTGTGAGAGCGCATCTTAATCATGGCCCTGTTAACCTGACCGTCACGTCAAAGGAGCGGCCGTCACGAACGCAAACAAAACATCAAAAGACAATCATCGGAATTCACTTGAATTCACTCTGGAAAACATCGATATGCATATCAGTAAGCAAGGCCCCTGGGAAAGTGTTTGGTTCCAAGTCTACGTCACATAAGTGAGCCGGTGGAACCTTGACCCTTTAGGGTCATGAGGTATGTCCGGCTGAAAGCGCCCTGGCTTTCCTTTTCGCACAGATCTGCCCTTTGCTACTTTTTCCAGGCAACAGACAGGAGCGGGTAGAATTCTACTGACCTCCCCAGATCAAAAAACAGACTGGTTTCTGGTTTTTGTGGGGTCTCCGGAGCGGACGGTCAATAATAAAGTTCATCGGAGTGCAGTGGAACAAAGCGAGCGGGGAACGGGCGGAGAGCGTGCGGGAAACAGCGCTGGAACATCGCCGTCAGGCTCCGGCTTCCTCCGCTCCGCGGTCCGTACTTCCTGGAGAGCAAGAGAGCATGGGAAAGCGCGGAGGCGTGACGGGCAGCGTCCAGTTCCTGTCCAGATAAAACAAACCCCCAGCGAAGGCTAGGGCCAGGGCTGGACCAGACAGGCGCTTCACCTCCGTTCAGAGAACGTTGCCTCACCTCCGTATCACTGGTGTCGCGCTCCCACAGCTATACGTCATGCCCCGTCACCAATCGACCTGTCGAGTGAGGTCACATTTTAGCGTGCGCGTGTCGTGTTGGAAACGCAGTGGCTGAGCCAGGCCGACGTTGACCATTGCTGTGCCTAAACCGTACGACAGCGGAGGGGGGGGCGGGAAACAGACGAGCCGCCCCCACCTCATCCTCGCCGTCGCGTTACGGGGCAAAAGGCGAGGCGCGTGGAGGAAGTGGCAGCTGGGATGGAAGTGAAGTGAAAGGGGGGGTCCCAGAGGGGCCGGCGGTGCCATATGGACCCCCGCCCACCTGCTGCGTTTTCGCCGGCGTGTTTGTGTCCGCCACTCTGCCTAGAGGGGAAGTACGCAGGAGCACATGTCCTCTCTGTCTCTCTACAGCCCCCCAACAAAGCCCCTCTGTGTTAGAGCGCTGCGCTTCGGCCCAGAGCTTTCCGCCCGCGCGCCATCTGTCCGTCCGGCCGCAGGTCTGACTGCACGTTTCGCAAGTGAGGCGTCCGGGAAAATCGCGAGTGCGACGCGACGAGTCTGGAGACACTACGGGCACAGCGCGCTCTTTTCCCCTGACATGCAGGAGGGTCAGATTGGGTCCGGGCAATTTCTTCCACCCCTCGCACCCTCAGAACAGTACAGCAGAAATGTCACGAGAGAGAGAGAGAGAGAGAGAGAGAGAGAGAGAGCTGACCTGAAGATATTCGCTCAGGTAGGCCCTTTCCTGTAAGGCGAAGGTGTTTTTATAGTCCTTGTTGAGCTGACCGGGTTGTGGAGAGGACACAGACCCTCGTTGCGCAGGGTGACCACGCCGGTCCACGAGTCGGCCTCTGGGACCGTGTCTAACCGCGGAGAGCCGCCGGGTCCGGCCCGTCTGCAGCCTTTGAACCCGGCCCGTCGTAAATAAGACACGCTTCGCCCCTTAGCAGTAGAATGGCAGCAGATGTTGGGGAGCGATTACGGCGCTGTAATGGCCTCATGAGCTGATTTATCCCCTCGGATTACACCGGGGCGCAGGGATTTCATTAACAAGGGGCTGCTCCTCCCCCCCTCCCCCCCCATCCAACCCCCACCCGGGCGGGGCCTCTCTGCGCCGGTCTCCGCACCTCGTATCCAGGCCGGCGTTGAGAGTCCGGGGGAGCGAGAGATGTCCGCGAGCTGAGAGTTGCGGAGGGGGCTGTGGACAGACGTGCAGAACATTGCCCCTCCGCGCAGAATCGCGTCGACGATCGGACGAGGCGGGCCACAGTGCCAACGCAACAGATGCAACAGATTTAACAGCGTTACATCCCGGGAGGAATTTGGCCTGCGTCCCCAGCCTCGAAACGGAACGAACGCTGACGCCACAGCTCCGAAACAAGAGCGGAGCGATTTGCTGCTAAAACCCAAACGCACACCCCCCCCCGCTCCAAGCGGTCGGGGGCCCCCTTCCCCATCGCGGTGAAACTTTATCTGCGACGCACGGGGGGGGGGGAGGTTCTTTTCCACTCGACGGGTTTGGAACAACGGGGCCACTCTCTGGGCCGCGACTGCGGTAGGGCCCTTATCACTGCCCTTCATTCAGCTCCACCTCTGTGCCTCCCCTTATCTGCCCCCTAATGCCGCCCTTCCACCCACGGCCAGAACCACTGCCCCGGGACGAGGGGGGGGTCAGCTGACAGACGAGTGAGCGAGGGGGTTGGGGGTGGGGGACGAGTACGAGGGTGGGGCGGCGGCCCGGGTGGGGACCCCGGTCGGATGGTGGTCCGCTCCCAGGTAGAACATCTGGTCGTCCCCGGAGATCAGAGGGAAAGGCCTGTGCCTTTATTGTTCATTAAACAAAGGGCCACGCCCACCCACACCCCGATGGGGATTTTTACTGCATTCCTCTCCTCTCCCTCTCCCCTGTGCGTGCGTGCAGGACCACAATGCTCTCCAACACTCAGCCCCCCCGGGGACAGCAGAGGGAAAGGAACTAAATAAATGTATCTACCGCACGCCAGTGCTGATCTGAATGCAGCGCGCGTCTCCATGAATCTACAACTGACTTGTGTTGCAGCCTTGCCCTCATTTTGCATGCAAGAGCTGGCTGAGGTTAAAGGTAAAGCCATAGTGGGCACAGCTACTGGACATGTTGCGCTCCTAACACTGGTTGAGGACATTCCATTGAGAGATGAGGTGAAGAGCACGCTGTAGCACTGCAGGGTCAGGGTGGTAGAGAGGGTTGGGGAGACGCCACATCCTGCTGATATTGCTGCCAGTTTAATAACCGTGTGCTTTTCCAGGGGCCTCAGTAAGTCAGTAATTGAACAAATAGGGGGCAGAAAATATGACTTTCCCACAAAATACGAATTTGCCGCACGCTGTGCACACAGTGTACTCATGGTGTGTGTGTGTGTGTGTTCGTGTGAGTGTGCGTGTGAGCGTGTTTGTGTGTGTGTGTGTATGAGTTTGTGTGTGTGAGTGTGTGATTTTGTGTGTTTGCACGAGTGGGTGTGTGTGTGTGTGTGTGCGTCTTGCTTTAAACATGAGATACAGAGGGGTGGCAGCCAGAGAGACAGCTGCTGTCTGCCGTTAAGAGCTGACAGACCTTGGGTTGAGCCGGGGGTGGGGTGGGGTGGGGGGGTAGTTTTTTGGGGGAGTGTTGAATCGCCTCAGGCCCCCCAGCGTGCTCCCGAGGGAGGGGGAGCACGAGATTATTCCTTGGGTGTCCCCCACAGCGGAACCAGGGCGAAAGGCCTCCCCGTGACCTCGCCCGAAATCTGGCCTCGCCTGTCTCTCCATATCCTCGCCTGGACGACACCTCCTCACGCCGGCTGCAGTCGCGAGCTCGCGGCGGCCGCTCCACACAATCGGCCCTTTGTTCTCCCCCGCTCACGGACTGCAGGTCTACCTGCTCGGCTTTATTATCTTCTGCTTCATAAATGAAGCAGAGAAAGGAGCATGCCCTGGGATCGGCGCGGCGGACCCTCCGCAGATCAGCCGAGCTTCGCGGAGGATTAACCCTTCGCAGCCCAAGGTTTCTGCCCGTCAAACATTCTGAATTTGTGGAATATTTCAAACAAATTCCATTTCAAATATGATTTTTTTTTGTGTGTGTCAATTCAGCAGATGTTTAGTATCAAATGTAATGCAATGCACCCCAGGACATACTAGGGAAATGAAAAGGAGTAAATACAGGGTTGGCATTTCAGGAATCGGATAATCATGACTAGGGCCACACAGTTACAGCCTCAGAGAGGACACGCTGTTTACTGTCAGATTACGGAGGGCTTACTGGCTGTGTCATACCTCCGAGGGACAGCTCATGCTTTTGTGCACAGGAGGCCTTTCACAAAAATAACAATTGTTTTGCAACGTACTCTGATCCCACAACAAACTGCCAAATGTGAGGGTTCGTTTAAACCGCATACTTTCGACTCATTCACAAAGGCCTTCATTCACGAAAAACTGCGACTTAACCCCGTGGCAACGTTACTATAATGCACTCTCTGTACACTGTAAATCAGACGTGGAACGTCCTGACACACAAAAAAAACAACAACAATAATCATGGTTTTGAGGGCGGTCTCCAAGGTTTCTTTGAACGGGAAACAAGACAGGCCACATTAGGTCCTTTGTCATACTGGTGCCAGTTGGCACAGCAATTCAGCCACCACTTTTAGTTCTACATTTATCCTGTGTACTTTGTATGCTCTGATATTCCATTTTCATGTAAGTAATACTTCAGTTGCCATCGTTTTAGCAATGTATGAGCTGTAACAGATTCACGCTAACAGATATGAGCTTCACGTGCTCATAACTACAACATGCAGTTGGCGTGCTTTTACAGGAAGTACATGGGAATATGTATGCTACGAGGCAAGAGTAGAGCGGCTACTTATTTTATATTATTAAACATTTTAAAAGGCAGGGCCTTTCTTAAGCGTTTTTAAGCAGAAATGTTCTCCCCTGGCTTCTCCTTAATTTGGAATCAGCAGTCGGGCCCCAAGTCAAAGTAGTGCGACCTGCCCTTACGCGAGGAGCGCTGCAGCTGACGAGCGTGCGCACACCTCCGATGCACTGGCCAATATTCAGAAGGTGAAGGCCCATGGCAAGAGGATAGAAGTGAAAACTAAAACAAATTTGACTGAACTGAAAACACAAAATTATTTCTCACATTTTCTACTGCCAGTTTGGCAATCCCTTAACTTTATCATTATCTCTATCTGCCTCTATCATTATATCATAGATCACAGCTTGTGTTTAATCTAGTTTCATCTAGTTTGCAAGACCTTTAAAGTGAGGGCCATCAGGTGCAATGCAAACTACATATACACCTGTACACCTGCTCGTTAATGCAATTATCTAATCAGCCAATCATGTGGCAGCAACTTAATGCATAAAAGCATGCAGACATGGTCAAGAGGTTCAGTTGTTGTTCAGACCAAAAATCTGAATGGGGAAGAAATGTGATCTAAGTGACTTTGACCATGGAATGATTGTTGGTGCCAGACATGGTGGTGTGAGTATCTCAGAAACTGCTGATCTCATGGGATTTTCACGCACAGCAGTCTCTAGAGTTTACAGAGAATGGTGCAAAAAATAAAAAACATCCAGTGAGCGGCAGTTCTGTGGGCGAAAACGCTTTGTTAATGAGAGAGGCCAGAGGAGAATGGCCAGACTGGTTCAAGCTGACAGGAAGGTGACAGTAACTCAAATAACCACGCGTTACAACATTGGTATGCAGAAGAGCATCTCTGAACGCACAACATGTCGAACCTTAAGGGGTCTAACACACATTAGGCCCCTTAATACCAATTGAGCATCGTTTAAATGCCACAGCCTACCTGAGTCTTGTTGCTTGATCCGACTGTTCCTCACCCAAGAGGCCACACAACTCCTGGTCCAGGCCCTGGTGATCTCATGTCTAGACTACTGCAATTCCTTGCTGGCAGGCCTACCGGCCTGTGCCATCAAGCCACTGCAACTAGTCCAGAATGCTACCGCACGTCTAGTGTTCAATCAACTGAAGTTCACCCATGTTACTCCTCTACTCTCCTCTCTGCACTGGCTCCCCATCACAGCATGCATCAGATTCAAATCAGACCCTTCCACTCCGCCTCCTCTGGCAAACTGACTGTCCCATCCCTCGGTGGTGGAATGATCTTCCGCACTCGGTCAGGACCACGGAATCACTTGTGATCTTCCGCAAGGGACTCAAAACCCACCTCTTCAGACTCCACTACCACTGAATTCTGTACATCTAGCCAATTGTCATCACCACTGCCTACTTGTTTACTCCTCAAAAATAAAATAAAAAATGTACTAACCTTTTCATTCCCAGTGTTACAGGTATGGTATGCAGTTGCCAACAATTATGTCTATCACTGTATTACTGCACTGATCTCTTGCGCAAACAATGATTGTATTAATGCACATCTTGTAAGTCGCTCTGGATAAGAGTGTCTACTAAATGCTTAAAATGTAAATGTAAAATGCCTTGGCTGGGGATTCAGGTCTTTAGCTCGGCAAGCTAATCATGTATCTTCTGGCATTGGGATCCTCGGTTCGAAACTTGCTGCAGGCAAAACCAACTCTGTTCCATTGGTGCTGTGACTCGGATCTTTAGCTCAGCGGGCTAATCGGGTCTCTTGTGGCGTTGGGATCCTCGGTTCGAAACTCGCTGCAGGCAAAACCGACTCCGTTCCATTGGTGCTGTGACTCGGATCTTTAGCTCAGCGGGCTAATCGGGTCTCTTGTGGCGTTGGGATCCTCGGTTCGAAACTCGCTGCAGGCAAAACCGACTCCGTTCCATTGGTGCCGTGACCCGGATCATGCGACTGATGTCTATGTCAGAGCTCAGAAGACGTGAGTTAAGCACGTGAATGTCCGCTGCAGAAAGTGACGTCAATAAGAGTACGATTGGTTCCCATGGCTGGGGATTTGGGTCTTTAGCTCAGCGGGCTAATCGTGTCTCTTGTGGCGTTGGGATCCTCGGTTCAAAACTCGCTGCAGGCAGAATCAACTCCGTTACACATGCATGGACCTTTAATGGTGGTGGCCACAAAACGCTGTGACTGGTCTACAGTTTCCATCATCATGTGTCTTTAACAGAGTTGTGGACTCAAGTCACATGACTTTGACTCGAGTGCGACTCAAGTCACAATTTTGACGACTTCAGACTTGACTTGCAAAAAATAAAAGTACTTGACACTTGACTTGGAGCTGGATGACTCGAGAGACTTGTTTTGAATGTGACTTGAAGACTTGACACCTGAAATTAGGGACTTGTGACTTGACTTGACCTGAACACGGTGACTTGGGACTTTACTTGAGACTTACCTTTCATGACTTGAAACTTGAAGGTTAGAAACGTACTTATGACTTGCATAACAGTGACATGGTCACAACTCTGGTCTTTAAGGTTGGCTTACAAACACATGCGAGTGTCACTTTTTCAAGACTTACACAACTTTTGTCATTTATTATTATGATGACCACTGATCTGGCCAACTGTGATTGTGAAGAAACAAGTTTAAATCTTGCAATTCATTGTGAATAACATGTATGGACAAATTATGACCGAACCCGGGGCCAGGTGTGCTGGTAAGTGCACGACAGCAGATTTAGTGTCATGCAGAATAGCTACTGCTATTATATGGTGCCCCTGGCTTTCTTCATGAAAAATCCCACACGTTCACCTCTGTTTGGTCCCGAAGCTCACCTTTAGAAAACATATGGCTCGGCAACATGGAGTGTTGTAGTGAACAATGCCCAGCATTCAGTCTGCTGTATTGTCTTAATGACGTCGATTGTGGAAGTAGAGAAAACACAGAACTATACAGAGAGAAGTCGGCAATGATCAGATCCCAGTTTTACTTCTCTCTGAATCCGTTAGAATAAGCTACTATGTGAAATGTTGCGCTTGGTGGAGTCAGCATTTAAAATAAACCAAAAAGAACAATTCACAAAGAGAATAGCATAGGCCTTTCTGAAAGAGTGCCCTAACAGGCCATAATAGTTTGACGATGAAAACTATTAGTGAGCAGAGAGTACAATATAACCACTTCTCTTAAAGAGAAGAGAAAAACATCTCTGTAAATGTAGATCTCTCAACCTCATAACTATGTATTATGTCCTTATGAATGCTCCATGTTGTTAAGTTCAATATTCCATGCGGTGGTGACTGTGGGTAATAACACGGGACTAAATCAAACTGCACTTTTCCCTCTATAACGAGGACGCCGAAGGGGTTCTCGAAAGACGAGTGGACTATGTTTGCATAACACAACCTCGTCCTAAAAATGGACGCAATCAGTACACAGACAGAGACAGAAGGGGCACGGAAAGAGCTGGGTTAATGGATTTGGCCAAAAAACGTCAAATCACCAGAAGGCTTTCGAAACAGGGAGCACATACCTTTTAAAGTCCCTGTCAATCACCTCGGACTGGGCGCAGCCTTAATGCCGAGAGGGAGCGAGAGGGGTTACGGTAAGTGGCGGAATAATGTATTTCCTCAAGATAAAGTCAGGATGAACAGCGCTTCCTATGAAAATATTTATCATTCCACTAACCGAGGGCTACAGAGGACTCAGGAATTAATTTGTGTTTTCTTAGGAGGGGGCGCCTCGGTACAGGAAGGGGAATTCTCCTCGCACGCCGGTCCCCTGTCCCGGACCCGCGCCGCACACTCACTACTTATTAGACTCAGTAATAGGAAGCAAGAGAGAGGGGAAGGTGCGGAGAAGAAAAATACTCCCGGAATGGGGCCTAGTGTTTGGAGTGCGGCAACCCCCCGCAGGAGTTCAATCACACCCGGCCCACCGCCCCAGCCTTTGAAAGCTATATTTTTACATCTTCTACGTTTGAGCAAAAGACAAATCCAGAGAAAATAATATCGGCGGGAGATGTTTTCCTTTCACGGTTAATTTGCCGAAACAGAAATACCCAACTGTCTTAGATTTCCTTATGTACGCTCTTCGAAATGAGCGATTGATCAGTGACAGGATCCATCGGTAATGGAATTGAAATGGATTCAAATGAAAGACGACAATCTGATGAGTCCGTAGATTTTCTTTCGCCACGTGAATTAATGAATAAATCATTGGCATTATAGACCAAACATCTGCACAGGCTTTCTCCATCTACTACTGTATGGTTGGGTCTCTCAATCCTGTAGAAGAGTACGACAGACTGGTACAAAATGTACAGAAATTAAAGCAACCAAAAATGTATTTACCCTATTATCCAGTAACACATTATTAGCCATATTTCAGGAAAATAGGGAAATATGCAACAAGACATGTATCATGTTTGGGACTAGGTGGTGGAAGAAAGTATTCATTTAATGAGAGTTATATCAGTCACCAGAAGACGTGACTGCAGCAGTTGGCTCATTTAGAAGACTGCATAAACCTACAAAGACATAAAGGAGCTCGTTTAAAATGAGCCATATCACATTTCAGGAAATTTAAAAAAAGGAATTAAGGGCCTGCAACGTACTTTGTGTCGTTTTCAGGAAGCTGCGATTCAACAATTTTAGTAAACTAACACACAACAACGCACTGTTAGTTTGTTGAGGTCTGAAGTTCTGATGATGAATGAACTGTGTATTCAAAGGGGATTTGTGCTTCTTCCAAAAAAGTACTGGAGGGATTTTTTTGATGATAACCTTGAAAATGAAATGTATAAAAAGATATACGAAGAAAATATGAAGAATGTTTCACGTGTTTCCCTTAAATATCTTAATTAGTTACTCTGTCTTTAATAAGACACAGTACGGTCAGTGGGTAACCTAAAGCACTTTAGAAAACCAGCAAAATAAAACAGATTAGAGCTAGGAGGACTTAACTGCCATAGCTAACAATAAAGAACTTCAACCCCTGGCACCTGCTTCTTCTGGTGCCCACATACATGCACGCAGCACACGGGCACACCCATGTACTGTAAGAGTGTAGAGTATGTGTGTGTGTGTGTGTGTGTGTGTGTGTGTGTGTGTGTGTGTGAGTGTGTGTGTGTCTGTCTGCTTGTATGTAGGTCTGATTTTGTGTGTGTGTGTGTGTGTGCAGGTGTGAGTGTGTGTGTGTGTGTGCATGTGTAGGTATATGTGTGTGTAGTTGTGAGAGTGCGTGTGCATGCATGTGTGACTATATCATGACCAATTACAACAACAGCATCAGAATTGATAATACAGTGGAAATGCAAAAACATGATATATATATATTTCATGAAGCTGGAAAAAATTTAAAAGAAACCATATAGGCCAAGTAAAACAAGTTGTAAACATGATGCAATAAGTAAGACAGGGGAAAAGAGAGACAAGAAACCACAGTGATTTACATAACTAAGCAAACAAGTATGAGAAGTCTTAAAGGCACAATTTTGATGTTTACAGGCAGCTAATTCCACTGCAAAGAGGAGAGGATTTAGAAACAGTGGAACAGAGAGATGGAAAAGATTGATAAGCAGCAGAAGCTGTTTTGAGGGGATGAGATGGAAACAAAGACAAAGAATGGATGGAAGATAAAGAGGGATTAACAGTCACCAGTAAGGAAAAAATAAATGTTTTGAAACGAAGACGAGCAGGAATCACGAGCACCTCGTTCAACGGAAATGAGGCAAATTTGATATTTTTTGAAATTCTATTACAATACTAAATGATGCTGTTACATCCCCCAACAGTGGGAACATTTTCATCGATTGGGAACAATCTATTTTTAAGTCACTGCAATTCTGAGTGAATCGTATATAACCTACCTTTCTGATGCTAAATCTAAAAGGCACAATTACACTGATCACTTCAAATTTGATCAGCTTTAAGCTCAAATAAATGATACTGAACTTTGACCAGTATAATATAAATTCTAAAGTAGTTTGAAATCAACTTTATATAACAGAAAGACGATATCTTCTTGTAAAACTATGCTCCTGGCCTTAAAGCACCTTGAGAGTCAGTAAAGCTGCTTTGTATTTTAATGTACTGTAGGACATTTATTGTGTCTGTATAAATCAATATGAAAGTTATATGATTGAGGAGAAGGACTCCATATTAAAGCATTGTATTATTCATTGTATTTATCTCACTTTATATCACTTTGGATATATCTCTGTTTTACTAAATAAAAGAGAAAACACACATAAAATATATTTAATTTGTAAACTATTTATTATTTCTTTATCACTGAATTTGGTAGTTATGAGAGAAACAAAAATGGTAGGAATTTTTTCATAAATTACTTTTTACAGGACGTTATTTGCCTTGTCTTTTCTGAAGTGCTTAAAGAGATACAGGGGCTGTACAGGTGTAAACAAACCCAACCATCGGGCTTAAAAATAGTATAATAATTCAGTGATAGTACTACTGTTTTTATTAACACTAAAAACAACAATGACATGTCACTATAAGCCAAAAACTATTTAAATAAATAATTTGTTCAATTGTAATATCATGAACTGACACGAGTTTATTCTCTGGCTAGGCCACAATAACAAACGTTTGAGTGCGTAAACTAAATTAATCAATCTGCACATGATATTGAACATACCATATTATTTAGTTTAGATTTTCATCAAACTTTGGCCATCACATATAAAAATTCCTAAATTAAATACAAATATATTATAATAGCCTGGGAAATGTATTTACATCCGTGAAATGTAACAGCGATTTCTATAAAATAATTAATTTAGCCCTACTTGACATTTAGTCCACACGACGAAGATGAATAAGTATTTCGAGCTGATTTAGGGCACTTCTCGATATGCAATACAAGCTTGGAATTAAAGGTATGCGATCAAATATTATTATACTATTGTAATACAAAGACATTACAATGGACCAAATAACTACACTACGATACAGCTACGCAAAACAGTCAAAAATACAAATACACTTTCAAGACTTACGTATTCCAAACACTGAAACATTTGCATGTCTGGACGCATGTATTGTATTTAACAATTAAATATGAATTACACAAATATGATGGTAGAAAATATAATCTCGGGACGTTAAAAATAAAAAATAATACCTGACCACATTTTAGGAGGTGTTTGTTTCCATTCGATTAGGAAACAACAAAAAACTAAGAAAACTTTTACCATCAAAGCAGGCAACATTCTACTGCAAAAAAAGCAATGATTAAATAACTTACCCTTCTTTGAGTAGGAAAAGAGAAATCCGCGATTATCGGTCAACCCAGGGGCCTTCCCATATTGCGAATTGATTCCGTTTCAAACTGGTAGATTGTACCGGTCCAAAGTTGAGAGGCTCACAGCATATGGACCGAGTACCCCAAAAACAGTTTGCCCCGTTGCACTCCCGATGCCCCGTCTCTGCGCGAGAACGTTTACTGTGGCACACGGTGTGAGCTGTGCAGCATCCCCGGGGTTCTCTTCGTATTCACTGCTCTTCTGAAAGATTACCAAGTGACGATTCTCTCTCGACCGGACGCCTATCTAAACTTCAGCATCTGCAATGCCCACAGAGCAATCGGGTCTCGTTGGAGGTGCTACTTGAGCACGCACTCAAGAACATGTTATGATAAGCGACCAGTGGGGAAGTGATGCTAAATAAATTCCTCGAGTCCGGATCCACCTCCTTCCTCGTTTTTCGGTCTCCGCGTGCCCTCCCACTTCTGTGCCCCGAAGCGCGTGCGTCTCCCCTGGAAAGGTGGGGGCGGAGAGGGGGACGCCTCAGAAGTGTCATTAACTACTATACGCTGGATGTTGTTAGTTTTTTTTCTTCCCTTTCTCAATAGACAGAGGAAGAAACAGTAGCGCAATGTTTGAGCTCACTGCATGCTGAATTCCCTGTGCCTCGCTGCCCACAAACCCTGTTTGATCGAATCTCTCCGTCGAGAAGGCTCGCCACGGGCTAAGTACCGAGGGCCAATAAAGCAAAGATGTTGTTGACAAAGTCTTTAGCACTTCAGACAGGCGGATTAATGGACTTGATGTAATTATCTAAAGATGTTTAGATTATCTCAACGTTCCACCCTACCTATATGTGGGCTTTTCCCCACCGAGTGCGTTTGTCGAGCAGCTATTTTAAATTGAACGGAACAGCTTCAGCCATTTCTTATCTTTTACGTACTTTACCTCGCTCAATTTCTGTTATGTCTTTCAGTGTGTTTATCCAAGAGGTTTAGCAACCTTTTTTTACGGAGGTTTAGCAACACATCAGAACCTAAATCTGAATACGCAACACCACATAGATTCCCACGTGTTATTTGAAAGGAATACTAATCAATGTCAATGTGCTACGATTTAAGCGTATCCACACACACACACACACACACATATATATATATTAATTAATTCAATAATTCATATTCATTCATGTATGCATTCACTACTGTAAGTCGCTTTGGATAAAAGCGTCTGCTAAATGGCGTATATTATATTGTTATTGTCTAAGCAGGAGGGCTACATTCTGGAAAAAGAGTCAGCTTTGTAAATGTCTCATTGTAAGACAATAGGAAAACAATTACAGCCACTATGAATTCCTTTCGTATTGATTTTACTTATTTATTTTGGCCGCAACAACATGAACATCAAAAATGAATCGAAATGACATTCAGGATTACCACGATTAGGAGGCATAAAATAGCCCAGACTCAAACATAAAAATCAAGTGGCTACAAGATATTTCGATGTATTTTTTATTGTTTTTCAATCGATTGGCCTAAATAAGTCATTTACGACTCAAGTTGTTAAATCAACGGTATAGCCCATGCAATGAATACACAGTTTGTGCGCTTAACCTCTGTAGTGACAAATGTATGCGATAATATTGGTGTAATCTCCTTTTTTAGAAATGCCACATGATAGTTGCCACTCTGCTACGTCACGTCAAGAACCTCCTGAAACATTGCGACTGTAACCTATCAATCACCCAAAAGCACAGTTGTAAACGTTTTGCCTCTTAGTTTCAACGTTGTAGAGATATAATGATTAAATTGGCCTCGGATTATTACAGGGGATGGTTGTTTAAAACGCGTTAACAATTTTAGGTCGCGAACGTTGTTTTTTCCATTTATATTTGAAACCATAATAAGTTGTATATTCTAGCTGACGTTCAAACACTAACCTGTATGTGTAATTAGGCTTTTGATTGTGTATCCAGTAGCCGATCACCCGTGGCAATTTGTCATCCTGGTTATTATTTTTTTTCTATCATGTATTTACTTTGTTTTCCAAATGGAGATTGCAACAGCGCCAGTGCCAAGAAACAAAGACGTGTCTGTTCTATGATATTGGACTGCGTGGAACAGTGCCATCGCATGAATCCTTAACATCATTGCTGTCAGAATTCTAAAAGCAAAGGATTGCAGACTATCACTCTATGAATCTGGAATATAGTAACACACATAGAGACATTTGAAAGTATATACATTAAATACACAAATGTATATATATATATAATAAAAAAAAATAAAAAAAAATATATATATATATATTGCATTGAAAGGAATGGTGTTCCAGTGCATGAACACATTCTTAGTTAATTTTCAGAACACATACTTAGTTCAAATTTCATTTTTATGGATGGTCTGTTGTGGTTCATTGCAGAATTTTCTGTACAAGAGTCACGCTGTAATATGAGATTTCTTGCTGTACCTGTGCCTGTGGATTCCGGAACAGGAAACATGTTTGTGGCTGAAGGGAATCTGTCTCACGAACAGCAAACTTTAATACCCCCCCCAACCCCCTCCATCTCTATATACGAGCTGCAACCTGGAAAGGTTAAAAGGAGGTCATTTCAGAATTCATATTAGCACTGTACGTCCAGATAGCTAATACTATTCACACTAGTTTATCCTCATCGCCCAATGGAGAATCTCATTATATATGCCTCATTTTAAAAAAATGCAACATAATCACAATAGAGGCCTGCTGTTCCAAAATGGCAATAAACAACGAAGTGAGTGCGGGTCACATCCAGCTCTTTGGACTTTTGGGTGCCTTGTTTTAATTATAAACTCTATTTATTTCTTCAGATATATAGACGGGCACCCAAAACAAAACGAAGGGAAGCAAAAATGAATGGCTGTGGAAAAGTCCCGTAATTGTATCTGTAAGTGGGTGAAGTAATGCGATCCTCTCGATCTGGCTGCCTATGATTCATTTGCAGGGAGGGTGGGCAGGTTCCATTGTTACCCAGAAATGTGCCGCCGGAGTAATGAAGGCTTCTATTGTCTGGCTCCTCCTGCCATGAACCCAGATCACACTCTGCACAGCCAGCAGTGAATCACAGGTACTGCACAGCCAGTAAGTAGTGAATCACAGGCACTGGGCAGGCAGCAGGGACTTCACAGGTACTGCACAGCCAGTAAGTAGTGAATCACAGGCACTGGGCAGGCAGCAGGGACTTCACAGGTACTGCACAGCCAGTAAGTAGTGAATCACAGGCACTGGGCAGGCAGCAGGGACTTCACAGGTACTGCACAGCCAGTAAGTAGTGAATCACAGGCACTGGGCAGGCAGCAGGGACTTCACAGGTACTGCACAGCCAGTAAGTAGTGAATCACAGGCACTGGGCAGGCAGCAGGGACTTCACAGGTACTGCACAGCCAGTAAGTAGTGAATCACAGGCACTGGGCAGGCAGCAGGGACTTCACAGGTACTGCACAGCCAGTAAGTAGTGAATCACAGGCACTGGGCAGGCAGCAGGGACTTCACAGGTACTGCACAGGTAGCAGGGACTATTCTCACCGTTGTTTACAATATAATATATGTCATTTAGCAGATGCTTTTATCCAAAGAAACTTACAGGAATGAAGGCATACATTTTTCAGTACACGTGGCCCGAAGGAAATTGAACCCACAACCTTCTGTTCATTTGAATCTTTTTGTTAATAAAGATGTGTTCCCTGACAAAAAGGTGATTCCAGGTAAATGTACACTCAAGTTGTGTTTGTTTTTTTTAAATTCTGAAATGTCTTAAACACACAGCACATAAAGCCATTGAAATCTCAGGCATTATGGGCGAACGCAAACAGATGTGTGAAACAAGGAACTCGGGGGGCCGTTACGGTGCGACGAGATCCGCAGTAGCCCTTTGTCGGTGACTTCCCCATCCGGCAAATCTCTCCCAATGCCATTTGCCGACGACTCAGCGGTGAGCCTGCCCGGACTCTGTAAAACCCAGTACTACAGTGCCCCACCAGATACCCAGCAGCCTCCTGCCCACATCCCCCCACCCCCCATGGATCCCCCCCGTCTCGTGCTGTGAGCGCAATACTGTTCCCCTTGTCTGGGAGAATGTGGAAATGATTTCCTTAATTTTATAAAGCAGAGGACTCCCTTTGGTTCAATTTTCACCAACACCATAAAAAGCTGCAGTTGTAGGAGTCGCGCACGCATCTGTTTTCCCCATCGCCGTGCCTTTAATGATCAGGTAATAAAAGTTCAATTTGACAGAAATTACAACAGATGTTTCAGACCGTAAACCTCAGATATAACACATTTCTCAGGGTGAAACTGTAACCACTATGACCACCCCAACTACCTACCTCAGCTCCGTAACCACTATGACCACCCCAACTACCTACCTCAGCTCCGTAACCACTATGACCACCCCAACTACCTACCTCAGCTCCGTAACCACTATGACCACCCCAACTACCTACCTCAGCCCGTAACCACTATGACCACCCCAACTACCTACCTCAGCTCCGTAACCACTATGACCACCCCAACTACCTACCTCAGCTCCGTAACCACTATGACCACCCCAACTACCTACCTCAGCTCCGTTTCTTATTTTGTGTCACTTTGTGTGACTTTCTTTCTTACCTGAATACGTAGATTTGCTATCAAGAACAATAGATTGTTTTCAGGTATCAGGTTTATATTAAAAAGAATATAATTAATACATATTATAAACGATAATATACAATTAGGTACAAACACAACAATAATAATAATCATCATCATCACCATAATAATAATAATAAGAAGAAGAAGAAGAAGAAGAAGAAGGCATTGTAATTATTATTATTATTATTGATGATGATATTTTTACTCTTAATTCTAAACTGCAGCTAACTTGTGGGGGTGACCTCCATAAAAAAGGGGTGCTGTGAAATCTTCAACATTTATTTATTTAGGCTATCTTTAAGTCAAATGAACAGTTTGAGAGACAGCGTGAGCAGATGCTGTTGTGTGGCCCACGGTGAAGGTATTTATTGAAAAATATGTGATTTATACACTGTCACCTGATATGGAAAACACTGCATTTTCACCAGAAGTCAAGCTACACATGAATATGTATGAACTATTGACACGGAAGGGAAACATATCCCACAATGCACCAGCAGCGGTGTCCTGCTACCTGTGAGGCTAAACAGGTACTAGGCATTCAGCTGTGAGTGACAGTGAACTTTCTCCCACGATATTCGCAGCAGAGCAAGAGAATGCTAATAAAGCCAGGTCACATCTTGTCACCGGTATTTATGATGAATGTAACACTCTGAGAACTTCAACCTTTCTGGTTTTTCAGGGCATTTCCCCTCTATGCTGCTTCCTGTACATAGCCCCAGAGGTGTGACAGCTAAGTTCACACACAGCTCTTTTGTGGTTCCCACGGCAGTAGAATATGTATCGCGCTTCGGGGCTTATGCAAGCGCGGTGGACAAGGCACGTCAAAAGCACGGATCTGCCCCGTCTCTCCAGGGCATCGATACTCCGTGGAACAGTTTCACACAGCGCGCGGGTCCGTGTTCACAACGCGCTGTGGGAAAAGCGTGCAGTGACATCTTTCTGACATTTCTACACAGCGATGCACGGCGGATTAGCCGTGAGATAATAATTTGTGTAACAGGGGGAAAAAAAGTCCTGGCCCAGAGGCAAGGGAAAATGAATGTCTGCGATAATGAAGCGCTGCGAAGCCGCGGTGAGCTTTTGTTTGTACTTTCCCAGTGAGGCGCTTTAAAGATGGAATGTCTGAGAAAAAGCGCACAGAAAGTGCCAGCGGGCCGCTGCTGATATCACAAGCAGCTTTATTATGGCTGCTACACGTCACCGGCGCACTGCGTCTCATAACACCGTTACGGCAACAATTTTGCCAGCAGTCACACCAGCCTACACCCTCTCTCTTGCCTTTGGGCTGAAGCTAAGAGCTCTTTCACACGATGGCATGCAGATTCGACCTTATTACCGTCAGATGATACGTTGAGAATTGCAATGCCATATGTAAAATAACTCTGAGGGTTAGTTTGGCTAGTACTTAGAAGTGGCATGTCCCGGGAGAACCAGGCCACTGCTGGATGTAATGTATGTGTTCCAATAGGGGGTGGTCTCCCCTCTGGACCAAGCATAAAAAACAATTCCCCAGTGCAGTGATGGGGACACTGTGGTGTTGGAGATGATGTTTTTCACACAAGACGTGAAGCCGAGGTCCCGGCTCAGTGCAGTCATGTTAAGATCCTGGGGCACCTATTGCAAATTGTAGGGGGGTCCCGGGTGTCCTGCCCAAATTCCCGTTCTGATTCCGAGCAGAAATGTGGTGGGTGTTCTGGTGAAACATGGCTGCCGTGCAATATATATATACATGCAATCCATTGTTAAAATCATTACACAATGGCTGCAAAGAAAACAACAAACCAACTGCTACTACTATGTGCTGCGATCGCCCTGATTGGCCGCCCTGATTGGTGGCAGGCCCATTTTAAGTGGCATGATGAAACACAGACAGCCAAAGTGCCACTCAAAGTTTCAAAATGAGGCTGATTTGAACAACTACAGTTGAACAACTAGAGACCTAAACATTTCCATGGAGAAAGATTTTTGCATATATTTGTAATACACAATATTGCTGCCAACTATGACTCAGAAACTTCAGATTTCCAATAGACATCAGGACATGGTTTTGTATACTTATTTTCATGTGTGACGCGCAGTTATATGGAAACATATTCTTTATCTGTGCAGTATGCGTCTGAAGTGTTGCGTCAAACTGTAGGAGAATCAAACTACGCGACCCGTAATGAATGACAAATTTTTCCCTTTCCATTTCATCGGGTTGTGGTCAGTCGACGTTGCACAGCAAGTATCAAGGGAGTGCAATTTTAGGTCAAGTTTGAATTAGCAGAAAAAGCCTTTCCAGAATTATTCCACACATATCAGCTATATTGAGTGGCATAGGCAGCTTTTGTATATAGAAGTATTTAATATGTGTACTTTCTGACATTGTCCAACAAACTGACCAGGTTTGATGCCAAATCGTCAAAAATATCACTTACAAAAGATTTGGCATACAGATGACAGGCTGGGAAATGCAGGCCAGTATGAAAAATAGGCTTCCAGCCCATAGCTATATTCTCTACAGTGGAATCTCAGTCAGATGGTTTGGACCAATCAACGCCCAATGCCCATTCACAGTATTTGGGTGACCATTAGAATCATAAGACCCCATTGGGCCAAGGGTCTTACTCTTTCAGTAGTAGCTGACCAGGCCTGTTTTCTTATTGGCTGATTGTACCTGACGTAAGGCGTTCTTAGAGAAAACACACACCTCCAATATTGCTTGCATATGAATTTGGTTGATTTGAGTGGATTTTTGGTCCAGTGTGATTTAGACAACGGAGACACGAGGATGGAACCCTTTCTCACTGCGCAATAAGACTGTCTTGAGCCGTTCCACAATTCTACATGGAAATCCACCGCCGGACGTGGGCTACCGGCATCACCATGAGCCTTGCTTCTCTGAATTCTGTTGCCATAAAAATACTTGGTAATAAAATATGCATTTAGACGGTCAGCCATTGCCCATGAAACGATGATATGTGTGACTATAAAGATATATTTATGTGCGGGCCCGCAGATACGTCCCACTGACGGGCACAGCAGGTGGCAGAGGTTGGTGTGGAGTTCATTGGATTATCTTGCCAGAATGAAGAACAGAGGGAGAGAAAGAAAGAGAGAGAGAGAGAAAGAGAGCAGAGAGAGAGAGAGAGAGAGATGATGGGCTGATTTACTGTAGTTCCCTGCTCTCCAGTTTCAGCCGCCCAAGGCAGCTTGTCAGGGGTTGACTCTTCACCGGAGACGCGTCTCAAAGAGTCTGTGCCAGCCCCTGGGAATCTGGCCTGTCTTTACTGCTCCTGAGCACTGATACGATTACACTTTAACCCCCCCCGCCCCCGCCCAAAAAAAAAAAAGAAAGAGAAAAAGAAAATCTTGTCTTTACGAAAGAGAACAATGTCTGGTACTTCAGCCTCGGCTT
Organism: Aldrovandia affinis; assembly: GCA_029706075.1. Classification (NCBI taxonomy): domain Eukaryota; kingdom Metazoa; phylum Chordata; class Actinopteri; order Notacanthiformes; family Halosauridae; genus Aldrovandia; species Aldrovandia affinis. The sequence continues at coordinate 929,905 of JAINUG010000071.1, forward strand.
CCTGCACTTCAGTAGCCCCGCAGACTGGCAATTCGAAACAGATTTGCATCCCGGCTGGAGAGAGTGAGCGAGAGGCCAGCGCGTCGCTCACGCGGTGCGCGAGCCCCCCGCCGTCCCGCGAGAAGGGGTCGCGCCACGCGGGCCACAGATGAGCGCCGTATCTGCGGAACGATCCGAGTCCGTGCTCAAAAAGGACAATAAACACGTCCGACCCCCGCGCAATGTCGAGCACAGACCATTGCGAGGCCTTGGAACAATACTCAGCTGTTGACTCGCCTCGAACCCGACCCTGCCCTCTGTGCACGGCCCCTTGAAGAAATTAACTATTCTTCTCTATTGAAACACATCATGGAAACCACAGAGACTTTGAGCAACAAAGTGCTAAATTGTTACGCTGTTAAGTTACTCCCCCCCCCCCGTTACCCCCGCCCATTTTCATTATTTTCCTGACTGTGGTTGAGAAATGTTTCCCTTGAATCCACATCTATATGTGTTTTGGATAATTAAACACCCTTTTTATGTTGCACTTTATTAAATTCATACAGAAATATTACAGTGTGTTGTTATGTCTGTCCAGAAATATGAAAATAACAGGTTTGTTTTGCTATTGAAGAAATTAAACAGCCCCTGTAATGTGGGGCCAGAAGGAGAGGCCACACCCATAATGAGGTTGGCTGCGAGGAGACAGAGACAGGCTGGGGCCCCTGACTCCCGCCGGCCCCGCCCGCTCCGGGGCCTCACTGTGACCCGCTCACCGCCAGCTCGCCCCGCCGAGCCCACTCTGCCATGTGCCCCGGCGACACACTAAACCGCCACACGCACAGCGTCTCTCCGCCGCCCCCGCGCTACAACAGCGGCGAACGTGATTTTACACAAGCGCTTATCACGCGTTTCAGCGGTTTTCAAACACCGTGCAAAGGACAGCTGTCAAGAATGAAAACACAGACAAGAAATTGCGACACAAAACCAAAGCAAATCAGACAATGAACCCACGGAGCAAAAAATAAATGAAAGAAAATACAAAAGAAGAAAATGCACCACAGCGCGCTGAAATTCAGAGACCGACGTCCGTCTGTCACTCTGTCACTCTGACGATAGCACTGTATGAAATCGTGATGCCATATTTCTCTGTCGTCGCAGTTAATGAAAGTATTTAATGTCATATTGACGTCCGCGAGGCACTGGAGATCAATGTTACAACGCATAAGTGATTAGGGGTCAATATGCAGCACGGAGTACACGTACATTTATGGACCGGAGACTCAGAGGCGGGCTGAGAGGGGGGTTGGATGACACCCCCAGACTCTGGGTCAACTTTTTAACCACCCCAGTTCCGCTGCATTAATATCGATCCGGGCTCTCCAAATAAAACAGGGGCCCCCCACAAACCCACCCTTCCCTCTGGCCCTCTCCCACACCCACCGGCCATTAAAAATTAATTACCATCGTGTTAAAGAGGAGAAAGGAAACTCTGCTATCAAGGTGAAGGCCCGCTCTGGCCCATCGCTCTGTCAGTCCACACGCGCCGTTTCAAACGTAGACCGAGAGCTTATAAAGAGATGGCTCTTCTTATCCAAAAAAAAAAAAGATGTTGCGGACTGAAACAGCAAGGTGAGGCGGGTGGGTTTAAAAAGAGAAGAAAAAAAAAAAGAAGAGAAAAGGAGACACCTGTTTGACTCGTGGAGTTGTGTGCCCTGGGGGATTCTGAGAGAGGCGCTCATTAGTTTTTATCAGAAGAAAGGGGTGGGTGGGTTGCAGTGGGTGGGGATGTGACCTCTGCTGTAGTGCTTTTGTGCCTGGGGAGGCAGGAGACCAGAGAAAGGTGAGAGAAAGTCAGGCGATGCGCTCATTTCCTCTCCCATTTGCCAACTGGCTCCGGGCTCCGTATCCTCACTCCATAACCTCCCGGCTATTGTCTTGTCATTCCTTAGTGTGTGAAAACTCCTCCCCGACACAGCTCTGTGCAGGTAAGGCACGAGAAAGGGAACAAGCTGTCCGCTGCTGAGAAACGCGGCATTGGAAAATGCTCCCGCGTCTACGTTATGTTAAGTTTTTAAAAAAGTTTAAAAAAACACCCCCCCTCTTTTGGGCCTTTTGTAATGAGCTAAACACGCTTCGAGTGTTCAGATCTCTTACCCCTCGGATTTGCCCCGCGCTGTTTCTTTTTCGTCGCCTTTCAGGAGGGGCGGTCGGCGACGCCAGATCTGATCTGCCCTCGTCTTGGCCCTTTGGCCCATAGACACCGAACACATTTCTGGCCGTGTCTGCGGAACACTCTGGAAAACCGCAAGTAATTGGAACAGGACTGCTGAGTTACCCAGTCATTACCCGAAAAGCAATTTGGAAATTGAAAAAAAGGAAAGAAAAGTTGCTAAATTAAAGCTGAAGGCATTCGGGCCTAACATCCAGTCTCGAAAACCGTCAGAATGATTCATGCGTTCCAAAACCGCTTTGGAAATGCGACGCGAAAACAGACTGGCTTAAATTATCTGTGAAAATATTATGGCTCATTTACACGGAGCTGTAACGAGGAGCACTCCGCGATCCGATTGGCTGGACTGAATCAGATTTGGAGGAGTAGAATCTTTATATAAAACGTAGTGGATGAACACAGAGCACGATGCAGCCTGTGAGCCAGCTTTGACCCTCTGATCCCAGACTGTTGGGTGGGCTGGGGGCATCGCTGCCCTGCCTCCCTCCAACCCCGGCTGGTCTGTATCCATTATTAATAAACTCCCCCCTGCTCCTTGGGATCCAATGTCCCATCAATAATTCATCTCCCCTTCATTAGGGGCACATTTTTATTGGCTAATTTAATTACATGACAAGTAAAAAGGGTTCTAAGGCCCGGGCCCTTTCTGTTCGCCTCATCACTTTATTGATAAACCTAAAAGATGGAAATGAATGGTAACGGTCTGCGCGCTATGATTTATTAATGGGAAGTAAGTGCCCTTTAAAAAAAAAAAATAGTGTGAATGTCCATGTTCACCATTCTGTCCTTTCTCACATTATACTGTGTCCTGCTGTGCATCCAACTGGCACAAAATGAAGCCTCTTCTCATGAGAAGTGATCAGTTCTCCTGTGTTGCTCGGAGGTAATCACTGGAAGTAATCTCAAGTAACGTTTCATTTTAGTTTATCATCAAATAATTCACGACGTTTGCAAAAGTATTCAGCCGCCGACGGCGTCGGACTCGGCACAAAATGAACGCTTTAGATACTTGGTCCTTATTCGAGAGCTGATTTTAAGCGTGTTTTCAATTGAGCTTGTTATTATTGTTGCTTCTTATGTTTTCTTGTCCTTTATCTGAACACCTGCTGACATCGTGCCGTTTCGTGGAAACAAAGAACAGATGGTAACATTGGTGCTTGAATTGATTTCGAAACGATTTAAATTATGCACTTCTGAATTAAACTTAATCTGGGCCTGGGGTTTTAGAAACAATATATGAAGTCCTGCCTTTATGTTTACTTTGAATAAAGTATAAATGTCTCTACGTTCAGGGCCATTAAGTCGATTTTTGGGGGAAATGTACTCTGGCTCAGGACCCTTGCTACTTGCTACCCTTGCTACAGATGTGTAACAGCACACATCTGTGTTCGTGAAACCCCATTGAATGGAAGCAGAAGACTCTACAGGAAAACACCTTTGAGGATACGGCCTGTCATCGCTTTCAAATGCTCTCTTGCCCTTCAGGGTCTCAGGCTCTCCATGGCGAGGCCTTCCTCTCCGTCCATCAACAGCAGAAGAAGTTATCCGCCGTTTATCACTGTTACATTCCACACTTTATGCAGATCGCCCCCTTTTTTCCAAACTCATAAGCCGAGGCCAAGGAATCCCTTCAGTTTATAGATCCTGCCGCAAAGTGGACTTGACATATTGGAACGTATTCGGAAGTGTAGAAACACTAGACTTTATCTTATGGTCGGGCCGCGTGACAGAGAGCCAGACGGCGTTCCCGCATCGCGGCTCCCAGACTGCGCCGATGTGAGGGCGGGGGGGTCGCAAAGCTCCCCGGGCCACCGCCCGACACGCCGAAGCCCCGCGTCTGGACCGCGTGCCTGGCACTCTCCGAGTCGAGGCTGAACCGCACCGCTGGGCCGGGGGGAGATCGGTGAAACGATGGCAGTCCTCCGACGCCCGTACCCCCTCACCTGGCTTCCTCCGGGGGAGACGGAGTTAGCAGCGTCTCGCAGGAACCATAAGCGTTCCGAACGGATGAGAGAGGGAGTCCAGAGCTGCCCCCCCCTTCCCCCTTTCTGTACTACTTCCTCCTCAGAATCTGATCACCCAAACTGCACTGCTGTTAAAGTGATCTCAGGGCCTGGTAACTCGACCTGGTCTATTGATTGCACTTTCACTTCAGCGTCATTATCTCTCCCTCCCTCCCCTGGTGTCTTACCCAGGAGAGAGAGCTTGTGTGGCCGGGGGTGGCGCAGCGACGAGCCCCGATGGCCCCCAGCTGCACTGCAGCGACGACGTGTTCCCGGAACATTCCACACACACTGGAGGTGCCTGCAAAGCGCCTCAAAGCATCAGATCGCTTGGCTTTGGTACTAAGAGCAACGTGACAACGTGACACCCAATTAGTGGAACATTAATTACATTTAAAATGTACATTTCACTGATAATTCTTATCCCAAAAGTGACTTTGTGATAATGAAAAATGTTTTCTTATTACATTAAATTAGACTTTTCTTCACAGGGTGTTTGAATAAGCTTTATTAGTCACAGAGCCATGAAACATTGATAGTACAAAACTGATGGTACAAGCTTTGTATTCATGTAACAAACTCTGACACCGATTACATATATATAGTTGATGGAATATAGTTTCAATGAAAACTTGTCAAATATATATATACATATATATATAGTGGCATCCCAAGGGACTGTACAAGAAAATGGCTGCCTGGCCCTTGAATTCTTGGGAGCCACTGGATCCGAAAAGGACTACAGTTCCCAGCAGCCTGATCTGACCTTGACCTTCCCTGACGCTCCGGTGATAATGCTGACTGCCCCTGCTGCTCTGATGATGTTATGATGATGATGATGATGATGATGATGATGTGCTCACTGCCCCTGATGCTGCCTGCCTGCCTGCTAACACATTAATTTCCTAACAAAGTGTCCTGGAGTATCAATCTCACACGACAACGTTTTTTCTCTGACTTCACAATCCTCAATGTCAAGCAGTTAGCTAGCTAGCTAATGTTAGCCCAGTTTACTTTAAACATGCAAGATGACAGGAATTCTTTGGTAGATAATGTTAACTAGTAGCTAACATTAGCTAGAACAAAAAAGTTATATATAAAAAGTTTTCTAAAACGTCATGCTAACTAGCTAGCTAGCTAAAATCTCATGTTTGCTAAGATAGCCCAGGCAAGTTAGCAAACAAATCAATGCAATTATCTAGCATTAGCTGTGGCTAACTTTCAAACTCCAAGAGATCAATTTAGAATAGAAATGATTGACAGTTCAATTAAAATATTTCATTACAATAATAGAAGAATAAAGACCAAATAAAGTATTGCCAACCTCACCAGTAACAGACGTCACTCTCCAAAAACTCCTCTGCCCAAGCTGCAAATATTGCACCTATCTTCTATTGGACAGAGATGGAGCCTGATCCTGATTGACGGAGGCATGTCAAAATCTAATTGGACATAAGCTGAGCTTCTAGGAGGGCACAATATTGTCCAATTAAATTCCCTAAACCCATCACGTTATTGCAGTAAATACAGTAAGTCCATAGAAACCCAGAGACAACTGCGACCGGCTGAGCTTCCACTGACAGCTTCAAGCATGGATAGTGCTGGTTTAAACAAAACATTTCAGTCTAAGTGACATACCATGGAATTGAAATACCACTCTCTATCTCTGGTATTTTTTCAAATAGATATTTAATAAAAATGTTAACTAAATATTTCCCAAATTATAAGGGAAGCCGAGCTTCCCTCATTGTCTTAAATAAATTGCCAGTGATAGTATATATCAGTATACAGTATATACTGTATATACAGTATATATATACTGTATATGACACGTTTCCATTGACTATGGTTGTTTCCATGTTGAACTTTCCTGTGGTGTGCCAGCTGGATGTCCTTTAAATTGTTAATTTCACTGTTATTTGTATTTAGCTTTTTAATTGAATATTTAATTTATTTAGTTATTTTCCTCGTGATGAACAACAATTAAAATGTTTCTGGGAGCAGGGGTATAAAAAAAATACAAATAAAAAAACCATAAAAGACTAAACATAACTTCATGAATACGGTAGGTGATGAAGTTCAGAGTCCAGGAGCGAGTATTCAGGGTGGTACACCTAGCGCTGTGCAGCACTGCAGTTGACATATCTAAAATAGGGAAATCTCCACCCATAAATCTCCAAAGAGCAATGTTATTTGACACAGCTGAGTTGCAAAGAAATCACGTTTCCATATTCTTCCTGATGGCACTGATTCGGTCATGGGACCGAAGGGTTGCATATTTTCACGTGTGGCAGCTTGTCCTCTGCGTCTGACTTCCTGCTACCCTGGACGGAAATGACCATTTTCAGTTGCTAATGCCTTCTTCGTGCGCCGTAAAATGCAAATTATTCAGTAGCATACCACCAATGGCCAGCGTGATATTTTGGTTTTGAAAAAAAAAAAAAGAAGGAATGTTTATACACCTTTTTTTAAATTCCGCTCTGACCTTGAAGATTTGCTGATTTCATTAATGAGATTGTTGGTGGCCAGTTGAGGTGGTCCTCAATGTAATGAACTACAATTATGAAAAAGAACAAATTACGAAAGGGAAGAGCAAAGAATGAATAAAAGGAATGGTTAATAAGAGAGTAGATGAGGCTCAGACATGTGAAAAATGCCCTTTTGCGCACGATCGTTTTCTCACAGAACGGACGACAGAATATAAGTATGTGTGAAACAGCTTTGTAAGCTGATAGGTTAATGGCTGCTGGGTGTGGGTCATGAGACCTGGCAGCTGGCTGTTTTGAGGCCTGTTCCTGTGCTGATCAAATGTGGTTTTGAGCTCCACCGTACCTGAGATAAGGGCAAACGCACACACACGGAGCGGGCCACAGAGAGTTAGGGGGCGGAGCCGGCCTAATGGAACGGAGCCTTTAGCTGTTGTTTCCCAGACTGGAAAGGTTCAAAGAGGCTGGCCCTTCCTGCCACTCCGGCGGCGAGAGCGCTGTTCAAACTTGGCCCTGGTCTGACGGAAACACAAAAAGAAAGAAAAGAAAAGAGGGCCGAGGAGGAGTTAACGCAGATTAAAAAGGAATAATGAAAAAAAGCAAAACAAATACGAACGGCGTATCGTAAAGCGCCTCTTTAAGTTAAGAAAACAGGAGGGTCGAGGAGAAACAGCTGTGAGCGATGAACGCTGGCATCTGGGGTGAAATGAAAGGCTGTTAATAAAAGCAGCGCCGTCTGAGCCCGCGGGCGAGGTGATCCGGTCAGCGAGCGACGTCTCCTCGGCAACGTGGGCCGCGAGGGAAGTGACGCGCGGGACCCCGGGTTCCGCCATGCCGCTCCGCATGGCTCGGTGGCACCCCCGTCTCTGTCCCCCCTGCTGCCATCTGGCCCCCCGTGAATGACCATCTGGCCCGACCGCTCCGGCTGCCCCATCACACACTGTAGGCCACTGCGGTGTTAATAACAAGCTCGCTCTCTCTCTCCCTCTCTCTCTTTCTCTCTCTCTCTCTCTCTCTCTCTCTCTCTCTCTCTCTCTCTCTCTCCCTCTCTCCCTCTCTCCCTCTCTCCCTCTCTCCCTCTGCCCCATCACACACTGTAGGCCACTGCGGTGTTAATAACACGCTCTCTCTCTCTCTCTCTCTCTCTCTCTCTCTCTTCTCTCTCTCTCTCCCTCGCGAGAGCCTTATTGATATCCTCTCTCGCCAAAAAATAAGAACCCGCTAAATAGTAGCAGATTTTCTTTTGTTTGCTTTTGAAAAATGAAATATGGTTGAAATTACTTCTGACCAGCAACAGCAGTTTTTGAAACCATTACTGGAGGGGGTTGAGGAAGAGAGGAGGAGGGGCGGGTTACTACTACTATCGTGACAGAAAACAACTTTCAGATATTTAGAAACGGAGCAAGCCACGCGGTGGTAAAAACACGGGGAGCGGTAAGTCGCCTTTCGTTCTCTCCCGCCCCAATCCCCCAGGTGAGTCAGTGGCGAGGTGCCAAGCTCATTGTGTGTCTGTCGCTTGCGAAGCCTGAGGTAACGGGCATAAGAAGAAAAGGTGACTGTAAGCACATTAGTCACCACCAGCACAATGACACGTCGGTAACAAAGAACCTTCCCAACCTTGCTCCTTGGAAGAAGACAGGAAAGGAATGTGATGTGAGCGATGAGAATGTTCAGGCGCAGCAAGGGCAACAATGCTCCTGTCATTAATTGTGCCATGGAGGCTGAATAAAATGGCCAGCATGTTCCCAGGCGTGGCACAGAGGGGTAGGGCTGGACACAGACACATTCATAACTTTATACAGGGCCACACTTGAGGCTCTGGCCTTCATTCAGGCTCATTTCTCATTCCAGTCAGAGCGAGGTTCAGCTTACTGACCGACAGAGGTGGCGAGGTTGCTTTAACCCCATGCTGGGTAGAGCTACAATTAGCTCTTAATCAGGGACTCCTTTGAACCACAGATTTTGCTCTCCACAGGAGAACACAACATTTGGTTGAAATTAGTCAGTGATAGCTTGCGATGGCTCTGCCCTTTTTTGGTTTAATGAAGCCTCGTTCTCCCATCACTACCCAGCATGTCTTACATTACGCTTTTACAATGGTATTGTCACAAAGTGCTCGACAAAGTGTGTTTTCCAGAGGGAAGTCTGAAAATCCTGTACCACCTGGACGGAAATGGCGAAAACCTCCTTTGTTTTATCAATTAAAATACTAAGTCAACATCGCCACGTTTGCATGTCCCTCGGTGACATATCTGAAATATGAGGGAGTGATAATTGAGAAGATGAGATGGAACATGACCTTATCTGCTGTCCCTATTGAAGCATTGACACTCAAAGGGTCAACGAAGTGGGGAATATGGTGCACTAGGCCGTAAGAGCCAGAAAGCAGTGAGACCGCACCCCCCTTCCCCCTTTTCACCATTCCCTCTAACGGCATATCAGCGACACCAATTAACGTTCAAGATAAGTGGACTTTCAGAAAGGACACAGGGCTCTCCAAGGTTTTTACAGGAATAAACGCCACGCTATCAGAAAAGAAGGATCTCTTCACTTCCTCAAGTGGATGCTTTTGAAACGACCGATCTATCAAGGGCCGAATCCCATCGCCGTCGCGTCCGTCCCAGAACTAGAGGCACATTCAGCGGAATCTTCCCGGCTTAAGTAGACAGTGGGTTTTGTAAACACTTCAGCGTGAATTGCCAGTTAGCACTGAAGTTTTGACCCAAGGCTACCTGACTGTTTGGGGAAATAACCTATTTATCCACTCTAACAAAAGATCCCAGGAGGGCACCCAGCAACCAATACTCCCATATTTGATGTTTTCCAGAGGGGAAACCGATATCTCCCAGTGTCTTTCTTTTGTTTGTGTCGTTCTTTAATAGACTCTAAATTTACCTCCAGACATACTTCCAGCCCAGAGTTTCATACGCTGGAACTGGTTTCGGTAAGCCGAGATGACACAGTCAGGCCCAGCCCTCTGCATCTGTGTTAATGACTGTTTTCTAAACATCGCATTGGGTTTGAGTTTATTGCCTTTTAACTATTTAACTTTCCAGAAGAGGGGTTATATTCCCTTTGCTGTTCTTGAAAATAATTTCATAAGAACTACCCCAAATCAGATTGTCGCGGCAATGAGCTATGTCTTCTTCTGGAAAGAAAAAAAACTTGACAGTCATACAAACCGGCACAGGCCCTCTTGTGCATCAGCCTGCAAAGGGTGAAAAATGAAGGTGACTCGTAATAATAATAATAATAATAATAATAATAACAATAACAATAACAACAACAATGATACTAATAATAATAAAGATTACTATTATGGATTGCATTCACGTAGAACTCACAGCACTTTACAGTGAACTCACACCCACCTGGGTTCAGCAGTATGGTCTCTGACGGTGATCCATTTGAACCACTGAGCAGTTGACGCACTTTGAATTGTGAGGTGTACATGTCTGGGCCGTGTTCAGTCTTGGTCTGAGCCGTGTTCAGTCTTGGGCCGGGCCTGCGTTGAGCCTCGGCCCGGGCTTGTACTTGCTGATGTTTCTCTTTGCACACCATCGGGATCCTGACAGCCCGCTTTAATAACTTCACGTCAAAGGCAGTCATCGCGCCCCCCAACCCCCTGCGTTTTCAACCCCCGTTTTCAGCACTACTTACAGAATCATTCTGTCATACGCGCCCCGGTCTTTGAGCCCCACGTCCGCGCCCCGCCCGGCCAGTCTGCCAGGCCGGAGCACATGTCTGCGTTTATTGCCCCCGTAATGGAGCTTCAAGCTGTAAGTGTTACTTTTGACAGTTCAAACACGGCCTGTGATGTCAGCGCGTCGAAATGCCTGAGAATTGCGCGGCGCTCTGGGATGCCCTGTCTCTGCGTTCATGTGGTGTTCATTAGCTTCAAGTGCATCGAGAACCCCACAGCTACTACCTTTTCCTCCCAGTGACTCGGAGCCTCAACCCCCCCCCCCCAAAATTCCACCTTGATTCCTCTGTGCCCCCCGCCCCCCGGCCCCCCTCCCCCATCCCTCCCAGGGGGCAGGCTGATTGACAGGCCTACGTTCTCCAGAGGGATTATAGGGGACGAGGGGAGGATTAGGCAGACTGAGCTTCATTAACCTGAATGTTTACACAAGCTGATCTCTGGCAATGAGACTCTTTCCTTCCCACAAGTGTCCCCTTCACAGCCCCCCCGGCCCCTCCCCTCTAGTCACAGGCTGCGGCCCCACCGCCGGCCACTTTGTAAATTTAACTCTGGGATCTGGTAAATATGGCCGTCGTGGAGGGGTAGAGACCGGGGTGACCGTAACGAGAAGAGACAACGTAATGCTCGGCTCTGAAATAATTCACGAAAATGCAATTTCAGGAGTTAAAAAAAAAAGAAGAAAAATGTTATGAAATATAGTAAAGAAGTGAGTCCATTTTAGTGCTGTATCACGGTTTGGATGGGGCTTTCCAGGGAGCAGCCCACAGAGTTTTCACTCCTTTCAGCCTCGGGCGCTCAACAGAAATGCAGAGTGGCTGACACTCACACCACTCATTAAGGAGGCGTGAGCATCAACACCTGCGACTGTTTCTATTTGAAATGACATTTTTGGATGCATTTGAAATATTTTCAAATATAATTCTGAAAATCTGCTATTTTGTGTGTGTGTGTGTGAAATATTTAACTTTCCCACATTTCCAAATACATTTCAAAACCCCCCCCCAAAAAAGCATGCATCAAGTAATTTTCAAATACATTCCTGAATTAATATACCCCGCCCTGGATTCGATCAATCAATGAATTCAAACAGTATTAAATGCAAGTCTTCCTTTTTTAAAATTTACAAGCAGTTTGGCAAGTGCAGAAATCAATCAAATGAATGAAAAACAGTTGTGAACAATTGCATTTGTTTATAAGTCAACGTTACGGACAAATGTTGATTAAACCCAGGCCGCTGTATGCAGATACATCAAATTCATATTTGACCCAGGTACGTATGTTCCACTCAAAATGTTCATGAAATGAAATTGCACAAATAAGCTGTGCGGTAAACTAGAGTTCATACAGACAATGAAAGCTTCCCCGCATTAAAAACAAGAACAATAAGTTCCACATCGGATCATGTCTCTTCGGAAAGTGAATCAGGCATTTTTATTAGTAACAGAAACGAGATGGTAGTGTGCTAAAACCCAACCGAGGCATTTTAACCCTTTCCTAACACAAAGCGGCCATGCACTGAAACAGCTGAACAGAAGAAAAAAGCCTCGAACACGCTGGCAGACAAAGTCGAGTAATAATTGATGGCACGTTGCGAGGCCGTGTTGCGAGGTCAGACTTGAAAGGCCCTGACTCACGCTTCTTGTTGTTGCTCTCTCAGGAGCCATTGGGCAGCCCCCCGATTTGAGCACGGACTCTAAAGACAACTCTGGGGGCTATTTTCTTTCGGATTAAACGAGCACTTGGAAGATAGCGGAGGTGAGAGCAGACGCAGTCCCCGAAGGACCGTTATCGCACGGCGACTGCCCGCACTGTTTAGTTACTCTGGGGCCGGTGTTTATGCAGCAGTGGAGTAGAAAGGTAAATGCTTTAAATACTCTAGGGCTGAGGTTTATGGAGTAGAAAGGCAAATGCCGAGGTCCCCAGCTTCCCCCTTCGGGCTCAGGGGGTAAGCCGAATGCAGTCCGCCCACAGCCGCACAGCTGTGACACCTCGCCAACATGGCCTCGAAGCCAACGTGCGTACGGTCTGCCGGTCCAGCGGACACTCGTACAATGGAGGTTTCACAAAGAAGACAACCTTTTGGGGGGGTGTGATTACGGGTGAAGGGGGCGCTCCTCATGGCTGAATCCCAGTGCTGTTGGCATGTGGAATTTCAGACAGGAAAGAGGAAAGAGAGAGAGATGGAGGGAGGGAGGGGAGCAGTGTGGAGAGAGAAAGATGCAAAAAGGGGGTTGAGAGGAACATCTGGAGCTGGTTACGCGGGGCGCTGCGGACACGCCGGCTCTGCTTGTTTTGACTGCGATTCCTGGGGACGTCGCGGCTGTTTGTTTTTCAATTGCAAGTGGGCTGTTAACCGGTGAGCGCCTGGCACAGACGCAGAGAGGAATCAAATAAACGGGGGATCAAAAGGGGGCTGGGGAACCGGGAGGGGGAGGAGCCGTCACACCTAAACGTGTTCCCCTCTCAAGCACTTATTTTACTATGGTTCCGGGGGCAGATTTAGGGCCTGTGTAGCCAATGGTCTAAGGCAGCATGTAATTGCTGAGGGTTAGACTGTACTGCTGAACCCGACTAAGGAAAAGGGGAAAGGTTGCTAGCTTTGTGAAGTCGGTTAATAGTTCAAAGCTGACGGAAGCCCTGAATCTCTGTACAAGTCTGTATGAACCTCTGAATCACAGGGATGTCACCTTTGCGAGTGAGATGTAGGCAAGAGAGAGCGACCGCCGCAGAACAGAGGATCACAAACTAGGAGCATCGAGGCCAAAGGAGACGACCGCATGCGATGCGCTCGCCGTCGGGCAACACTGCTCCGTGACAGCGAGCTTACGCAGCCATTTACAACACGCGCGGCTACGTGTTGCATTCAGCAGCTTCGATGTGAGCATGTGCGACCTTAACAAAGTGGGTACAGCAAGGGGGTACAGCGGGGAAGACTAGGCCGGAGCTCACTCTGGCCCCCGGCTGAGGCCGTCCCTCTGTTCCCGATGATACATTGAGGACGTGCGAACAACGCTTACTGAGAGCGGCCGTGCGGTCGGGCACCAGGCCCGGGCCTCCACCGCACCGCAGTCCACCGTGCCACCTCGAGCCGCCGCCCGAACGCACACGCCCGCCGCTCCGGGAGCAGAGAAAGTCATTCAGTCAACATTTCCCTCCGTTGCCTGGGAACGGATTAAGTGTGAACGAATTCACGGCAGCTGGGCTGCCTCCGCCGCGTACGCATCGACCATAAACGGCGGAGGACGGCCAAGCCAAACAGGCCCCGGGGCAGGCCGGCGCAGGCGGGGAGAGGAGGAGGCGAAACCCCACGCGGGAAATGTGCACCGCGAGCAGAAACGGGGAGAGCGGGCCCCTGAGACGGCGTCGAAAATGATGCAACCTAAACTTTAACCAACTGCCGCGCTCGGTTCTGCCGCGCTCGGTTCTGCCGCGCTCGGTTCTGCCGCGCTCGGTTCTGCCGCGCTCGGTTCTGCCGCGCTCGGTTCTGCCGCGCTCGGTTCTGCCGCGCTCGGTTCTGCCGCGTTCGGTTCTGCCGCGTGGCTCTCGCACAGCCCGACGGGCGGAGAGGCCTGCTCCCGTTTCACCGGGAGGCAGGAGGACGAACGTGGCTGAGTGGTAGGAGCGAAAGTGTTTTCAGACGGCTGGAGGTGAAACTTTAGAGGCGAGCAGGGTTTTCCTCGGAGAGCGCGGGGGCTCTGACGGTAATTGGGGGTGATGTGTGTTTGGTAGCTGCAGCTCCAACGGCAGCCAGGCCGCCAGGGCAGACTGCCACATATCATCGAGCATCACGCGGGGGAGAGGCCGGCACACCGCACTCAGCGCTACGGGCGCAGCGAAACGTCATCTGAGCTTCCTGAAGAGACTCCCGCCCCCTCCCGCATTTGTGTGTGTGAGTGTGTTTGTGCGAGTGTGTGCTTGTGCATGTGTGTGGGTGCATTTGTGCATGTGTGTGTGTGTGTGTGTGTGTGTGTGTGTGTGTGTGTGTGCAGTATGTGCATGTGTGTGGGTGATTGTATACAGTACTTGCATATCTGTGTGTGTGTGTGTGTGTGTGTGTGTGTGTGTGTGAGGGTCTGTGCACATGTACATGCATTCTATGATGGACATGCATTCACCTTATACCTTGTAACCTCTATCTTCAGCTTTGGCTCTCTGGATCATAAGGTTATTGGAAATAGTGGGATTTTTTTTTTTACAATGAATAATAATAATAATAATAAGTGACATGTATGCATGTCTCTACCTATCGCTCCTGCAGCAGCCTGGGGGACACAGGAACACTGGCGAAAGGGACACAGCTGCTGAGCAGCAGAGAGAAACACAATAGGCTACATAATGTGCCACCGCATTCCCAGTGCTTACCAAACAAAGCCCAGGTATGGTTTGGGAAGCGTTTGGTTAAATAGGAATGTCTTAAGCCTCTGAGTTAATCCAAGGAAGTGATGACAGCTGTGCTGTCCTCAGGAAGTTCCAGTGTGTTTGGTGTTTGTGTGTGTGTTTGTGTGTGTGTGTGTTAATGCTCTTGCAACAGAAGACAACGGTATTGCAACAAGCCAAAAGCACAGCGTTCCTGTCAGCACAATGTACCTTACAAAACTTACCACAGCAGGCATAACAGGAGCCAAGTGAGAGAAAAATACTTTCTTACAAAAACATTGCAGACATATTTCCCTAATGAAATGTGAAGTTCGATGGCTGTATGCCACACTTCAAAACATCTTAAATTCAACATGTATCTCAGCAGGATCTGACCTGGCGACCTTCAGTGACTAACTATAGCATGAAAAAACACAACTCTGGCCATGCATCAAAAGCTAAAGTGTGTTCAGAAAAGTATTTCCAAGAATTTACTGCAAATAAACGATTGCTGACAGCAAAATAAATTAAAATATGATTGTATAAGTAACAAGTATATAATAGTCTGTTACTGTTCGGCCATGAATAGAAACCCTTTCATTGTGAAATGTTCTAGATTAGCCTCAATTATAATTATTTATTATAATTATATTTCGGAGCCTTATGATGGCTATATTTTCTCCAGAGCTCAAATGATTAATTGTTTTCACCGAAATATTTGCCACAATATATTTAGCTTTGAAAAATCTATGGGTATCTGTGTTTTTGGCCGATAATTTATGCATGTGCAATTAAGCAAAGCACATTTGATGTTGGTATGGTAACCTATGCTTCACATTAAATGAATTGTTAAATTATATGTTATTTGCTCATTAATTATTGTTATTATTTTTTGCCTGTTAGGCATTATTTGCCAGCTCGTTTTAAAAAAGTAAGGTGTGGAAATTGTGTTCACGTAATGGTTTGACTTATTGAATCTGCTCAAAAGTTCTACACAATTTGGGTGCACTTGCCTATTCATTCATTGTGTGATGTCTATATAAAGTTAAATTAATTATTTATAAGTTTATTTATTCACTCAGTTTGAAATTAATTTTGAAAATGCAAAGGATTCATTTTAATTGTTTTATTGGTCTATATATGTATACGCACGCACACACGGCAATCATTGGAACAGAATGTGTCAAAATTGGTATCGGCATTAGGAATGAATAAATAAACAAACAAATAGAAATAAATCAGGCATTGGTCGAGCTTTTATTTTTTCACGTAAATATTGTCTCACAAATCTGAAATTTGTACATTTGTACATACCAGTACATGTATCATTCAGCTTTATGTGTGAGTTTTATGTGAATCAGGACTTTAGTTCTGTTTAGTTCTTTTGGACTACTCTTCTTCTTTAGTTTAAATTCTTTAAGCTCTCTACAAAAATTCAGAAGTGTAAACTTGTAAATTCCATTGTGCTATGTTCCATTTCATTCAGATAAATATTTAGGATTCATGGCGTTTCAAACATATCTACAGTTGAAATGGCGTGACAATACTGTTTCACCAACAAAACCAAGACTCATTTTTATCAATTGCTTAAAAACAATTCTTTAAAGAGTAAATATATTCTCAAAACAGTAAGTGCAAACCCCACAACAGCAACACATTTCCCCCAAACACAATATAATTTATGACTGCTTTCACACAAAATGCTAATGCAAAACACATTTTCTTTTCAAACCTCTACAATTGAAACAAAAATAAGTGAAATGAGCACTGCTAACCAACATGTGTTATATTTCTGTCAGCTGAATGCTCCCAAATTCATTTATTCACACGCTCCTTGTACAAACCCTCACTTGCAAAATAGTTCATTCAAAGGGCATCAACGCAGTCATATATGAGGTTGCAGTGAAATTGGTGTTGTTGAAAATAGTTGTTGCCTTGCGGGATTCTTGGAGGGTTTCTATCGTAAATTCACGTCTGATTAGGGAGGAAAGCTGGTTAGGACCGACTTGCTCAATTATGCAAGTCGTTATGTCGTTTTGTCAATGTCACCTTTCACTGCGATACCCTCATCGGGGAATGGTCCGCTGCCACCGAAGGACTTTGATGGCATTCCTCCCACCCCATTACCCCTCCCTCAACCCGATCGAAGAGTTCTTCTCAGCATGGAGGTGGAAGGTCTATGGCCACCGGCCTCAAGATCAAACGCCTCTGCTGGATGCCATGAACGCTGGCCACGAGGACATCACGGCAGAACGTCGCAGGCGATGGTCGCCACGCGCCAGGAGGTTTTTCCCCTCGACGAATCACAAGGGCCAACACCGGGCGCGACGTGAACGAGCGCACGCGGCCGAACAGAGAGGACAGGCTGGTCGACCGCCGAGGTGTTGTGGAAAACACGATGCATCTTTTGAGCGTTTTCTCTTACACTACCACCTGCGGTTGTTGACTTATTTTACCGCATGCGAGCACTGTAACAATATCGTTTACAGTACGACATCGTTTTGCTCATTTGAATTTATTCCATCTTACTGCAAGAAATATTTTGGTAAAATAACCTGTCCTTGAATAAATATGTTTTTGTTGAGATTCATGGGTGTGGCAACCTCGTTGTTGACATCAACACGATTTTCAGGTTCCTCCAGAAAAATGTGATTGCAGAAGTTTGCGAAAAAACCTATAAAACTTTGCATATTTATGGAGGCAAATCACACTGTAATATGCTGAGCTTATACTGTATAAATATGCAGACAATTTTTGTTTGTTTGTTTTTTGGTACATTTCTGTGATTCTGCAAATGTTGCACATGTTTTACGAGGGACTTTGTACAACTTATGGGTACAGCACAGAACTACAGCAATCCTTACAGGTAAAGGAACACGCACTCTGGGCTGACTGTGTCATATTGATGCTAATACGTAGTGAAGTAATATAAAGAAATAAAGAAATATGATAAAGAAAGCCTTCCACTATGTGACAATGGTGTACCGTTTGATATAAATATATGCTTTTGAAACGTGTCAAACAGTGTCTTAGAGCATTTTGCCGTTGAAATGTATTGTTTTGCTAAACACATTGTCCTGTCGTGCGGGTTGCGCTTACTATTTTGAGAATGTAGATGCTGCTTCAAGAATTGAGTTTAGGCAACCGAGTAAAACTGTAATGAAGGGCCACCTGTTAGACCCCTCAATCTGTCGATCGGACAAGAAGACTCTTACGATGTTTTCTTTCGACGTTGAAAATTGTATATCCATATTTTAATGGAGTCCATTCAGATTCGGCAGAGTAACGTGGTGTGGCCCACAATTTCTAGTTTAATTAATAATAGCTTGGCCCCTGTGAACTTCCGAAGATTTCAATAAACCATATGGATTTTATTGCCATTTACTTAAAGTGGTGTTAAGGGGGGGGGGTTGGGGATCAGAACAATATCAAGCGGGTGTCTTCCACCTTTGGTGCTCGCCCCTCCGGAAACACAAGGGATATTTTATACCCATTCATGTCTTGGTGTTTTAAATATTTATGCCCCCCCCTGCAGTAATCTACATTAGAGACACAGCTGGTAAGTAGGGGCACATACAGTATTAGGCGACGGCTTATTGCCATTGTTTACCAAACAAAGCCCTCACAGGGGCTATGGGGGCGCTTGGTTAAGCAGGAATGTTTTAAATCCTCCAGGCAGTAATCCTTCCGCTAATCTGAGGAGGCGGGCAGAGCCATAACCTCTTCACAAAGTTCCTCCATGTCAGTGTGTGTGTGTGTGTGTGTGCGTGTGTGTGTGTGTGTGTGTGTGGGGTTGTTTGTGAATTAACGTGTGTGTGTCTGTGCATTTATGTGAGTGAATGCATGTATGTGTGAGTGAATGTGTGTGTGTGTGTGTGTGTGTGTGTGGGGTTGTTTGTGAATTAACGTGTGTGTGTGTCTGTGCATTTATATAAGTGAATGCATGTATGTGTGAGTGAATGTGTGTGTGTGTATGTGTGTGTAAGGTTGTTTGTGAATTAACGTGTGTGTGCACGTGTGTGTGTGTGTGTGTGTGTAAGGTTGTTTGTGAATTAACGTGTGTGTGTGCCTGGCAAAAATTCAAAGTAATTGGAGTTCATGGAATCTGTGTTTCATTGGTATCTGCCCTATTCCATCATATGGCTCATGGGTTAGGGTCTTATGATGAAGAGTGCCAAGCCACCATGGATATTATATTTCTCAGGTTGGAATTCTGTGCAAGTAAATCATTGATAATTATCAATAGAGGAGCAATGGGACAGTGAGGTTTCAGACTACAGACCGCAGGTATCAATCATGATCAGAAAGAATCAAGGAACAGAAGCAAGGTTGGGAAATGAGGAATACTTTTTAAAGGATCCGAACGCAGCCAGAAGTTTCAATGCCATTCGCATCGTTCGACCCAACATCTAGAACCAGACCAATCGTCTGACCTCACCTTTTTGAATGTTTTTGAGAAACGGCGTAGTTGTGGATTCACATGTAATGGTGACGCAGTAAAGCAGACGGACTCGCGTGAAGAGTGTGTATCCAGGCCGGGAGGGAAGGGCCAGCAAATTACCCACTTGTGACTCTTCTTTGTAATCGGATGATTGGGAGGTCTTGAAATTCAATTTTCCGCAATTACCGAGATGCGTTTTTGGCTTCGCGTTAACAAGCTGTAATTGGGTTAACACCCACCAGGCTGTGCGTGTCTGTGTTTGTGTCCCCCCCCACCGTGCCGTGTTTCTGCAGTCTCGCCACCTGAAGTGCTGACAGGGTGGTGTTGGGAGGCGGCCACCGCCGTTCCGTTTCACAGATGGACTTCCTGTGCGATCGCGTCGCTCCGCACCTGGGGGAGAGCATATACGAGCCAAACGGAGCTGCTTTTGAAACCCACCAAAGCCCTGTCGATGGATTTTCAAGGGCTAACTTGAAGAAGAGGAAAAAACACGAAGAGTATTTCTTTTCCATGAATACAAAACAAATCTTGGATTTTGACAACTTTATGGTTGCTTAAAAGTCTAATACCAATTATATACTGAAATCCATTAATTATGCAGCAAATGAATGGAACTCCAGTTGGCTTATTTTTCCGACAGACAGAACCAAACTGGGCTGTTGGGTGGCTCATCCTGCTAAGACACACTACTAGTGCATAGACGAGCCCCGTGGTCTGGTATCGAATCCAGACCGTGCCAGTGGCGACTGTGGCAGTGGGCCCCAGGGCCGAGTTGTCCGTGTCTTGTCGCACACCAGCGACCCCCGCTGGTCAATCAGGTTCCTGCAGTCTGCCGGGATATAGCTGTGCACAAAGTATCTTAAGGCCTCTACATGCTCGAAGGACATCATGACAGCAACGCAACCAGGGCTCTGCAACATCAACGCAACCTTTGCGACCTACGCAGAGGGGCTTTCAGAGGGTGTCGCGTACCTAGCACAAAAATCTAACTCGCGACCGCAGAGCTACCGTTCACGTAGATGTTGCGCATCATTGATTGGTTGGTTAGGGAATGGAGGCGGAGCTGTCATAGTCATAGTTCATAGGTCACAGTTAATCTAGCTAGTAGCTAATGATATAGATAGCTAGCATCATTTGTTCGACATGGCATAAAGTGAACCAGCTGCAGAAAGGATTGGCTGAAGAAGTTCGAAGGTACAGGAGTTTCCCTGCTTTCATGAAAACCTTATCGACCTTGTTCAATACATTGACGCCTACTAGTGTACAGAAGTGTAAGGACACCATGTCGCATACCTATATATCGTAAATATAGAGTGCATGCGACATGTTGCATTGCGCAAACCGTGAAGAAGTCGCACAAGTTATGCAGAAGCGTGTAGAGACCTTTACAAAGCAAGCTTAACTTGTAGACCGTGGTATGAGAAGAAGTGCCGTCTGACATCACGTGTTTCAGAGGAGTGCACATGCTTGTCTACGCTCTCCCGAATTGACAGGGGAGGATGCAGCGAGCGCAGCGTACAATATGGGAATTCCAAATTGGGGAGATAAAGGAGGGTAAAAGCATAAAAAACTTCATTTTAAAAAGGCAGAGGAAAGCTGAACTGCACAACTGCAATAGTTGGCCATACCTTGTCTTGCATAAATGTGAGGGCAGCCAGATCTAAAATTGAATGTAAAAATGTGCTTTCTGTAAAATCAGACATGATACAACATGATGCACGCGTGACACATACAATGGCGAATTATAATCAGAAACAATATTTGATATTTATGAAAATGGCCAAAGTAATCCTTTGAAAGTGGGATTTGAAATGTTCGAAATTGTAGAACAAATGCGATATACTCATATCTATACTCATATACCCATCACTATATAACATAATAAGCAGCAAAAAAAAACAACGTAATTGCACAATCAGGTGCCTGGCAGTTACACTTTGTGTTTTGACAGATACAGTATATTCTGACCATCAACTGTAAATATGCAGCTTTCATTTTTATGGTTTGGAGCACTGTGAGATGGCCAGCTAGTTTGGGAAAGATGAGAGCTTACAAGAGAGTCAAGTAAAGGACAGTCCTGAAATTAGGCCAACCAAAGAGGAATCCTGTTTCGGCAGAATCTTAACAGCCTTAATTGGTTCTGACACTCGGATCGTCTGCCATGGAAACCTATACCTTGCCCTGCGATGCCATCATCATGGAAGCATTTTAATTTGCGAGAGAAACATTTTCAGCACATTAAATACATCTCCATATGTTTGAATCTATCCATCTATTGCCTATATGTATGGACTCTTTTGCTCTCTCTCGCTCTCTCATTCTCTCTCTCGCTCTCTCTCTCTCTCTATATATATATATATATATCAGTGGCAACTGGTGGGTCCACAACACCTTGACCGTAACCTTCTCTGATGCTCCGGTGATAATGCTGACTGCCCCTGCTGTTCTGATGATGTTATGATGATGATGGTGATGATGATGTACTCACTGCCCCTGATGCTGCCTGCCTGCCTCACTACTGCAAAATAGAGATTATCCTCACATTAAACGCCTGACTTCATATAATTTAAGACAATCCTACCATCTTCATTCAATAACAAATTAGTATTTTTTTGGGCAGTTTATTAAAGACTTGGAACATAGGTAATGCAAATGTTATTCAACATAACAGTAAATACATTTTGGTACACTTGGTAATACTAGCCTAACAAAGAAATTGTTTACCTTTAAATGTCAACTCTTATAGAGAAAATATACAGTGTATGGAAGTTAAATATTTTCCCTAATTAAGTTAAAAGCAAACACATTAATTTTGCAACATATCAAAATAAATATTATGGGCTGTCCTTGTAAGCAAATTCTAATCTCCGACTTGACAATCCTCAATGTCAAGCAGTTAGCTAGCTAGCTAGCTAGCAGTTAGTTAGACAGGCGGCAGTGTGGTATAATGGTTAGGGAACTGGGTTTGTAACATTAAGGTTGCAGGTTCAATCCCCAGGTGGGACACTGCTGTTGTACCCTTGAGTAAGGTACTTAACCTGAATTGCTTCAGTTAATATCCAGCTGTATAAATGGATTGTAAAGAAATGTAAACTGTAAGTCGCTCTGGATAAGAGCATCTGCTAAATGCCTGTAATGTAATGTAATGTTAGCACAGTTCAGTTGAAACATGCAAGATGAGACAAATACTTTGCTAGATAACGTTAACTAGTAGCTAACTTTAGCTAGAACAAAACCACAGCTTATTATTTGGCATGTTGAATATACAAATACTGTCTTCTAAAACGTCATGGTAACTAGCTAGCTAAAATCTCATGTATGATCTGAACTGCAAATGTCAGCTAGCTAACATTAGCTAAGATAGCCCAGGCAAGTTAGCAGACTGACAAATCATTAGCTAGCTACTGTGGCTAACTTGAAAACTCCAAGAGATCAATTTAGAATATAAATGATTTACAGTTCAATTAAAATACAGAATTACAACAATAAAGGAATAAAGACCAAATAATTCAAACTATTGCCACCTCACCTGTAACAGACTTCACTCTCCAAAAACTCCTGTGCCCAAGCTGCAAATATTGTAGCTATTGGATGGAGCCTGATCCTGATTGACGGAGGCATGTCAAAATCTGATTGGACGTACGGCTCGGAAGCTGAGCTTCCAGGCGGGCCAATATTATCCAATTAAATTCCCTAAACCCATCACGTTATTGCAGTAAATACAGTAAGTCCATAGAAACCCAGAGACAACTGCGACCGGCTGAGCTTCCACTGACAGCTTCAAGTGCGTGAGGCGATAGATAGTGCTGCTTTAAACAAAACATTTCAGTCTAAGTGACATTCCATGGAATTTAAATACCACTCTCTATCTGTGGTATTTTTAAAAAATAGATATGAAGTAAAAATGTTTATTAATGTTGTATTTAAAAAATATTTCCCATCCCCCCAAAAAATTATAAGGGAAGCCAAGCTTCCCTCGCCTTCATATATATATGTATATATATCTCCAAGGTTCAAGGCTTTGCTCATACATACATATGCATATATATATGAGCCAAGCCTTGGACCACCATTGTACCATAAACATACTGTGGAAAAGATTGGTGCCACATATACATAACTCATAGCCCAGACACACGGTAGCTCATGCGGTGAAAATGTATTAGACAGGATGTCAAATATTGACTCAAGTCGTTGGTTTTTCTTTGCTATCCTTCAGCTGTAGCACCTCACACTTACGGTACAGTAACGCTTCACCTCAAGGCACCCTTTTTTTTTTACAAAACTCTTCCCCCGGCCTCCCGTTCCAGGTTATGCTTTAATTCTGATTCATCATAAGATCACATCAGTATAACTCACGTTACTATCCAAAGCAAAGCCCCTCTTACTCTCACCTCTATTTGCACTGAGGTTCAAAAGTGCACATGGGCCATATATATATCACTGCTGCAATAACCAAATTGCACTATTAGTCACCTTCTTGATGCTAATGAACAATAAATCTTCTGCATTGCCCTGAGCGCCAACATGACATCTTTGTGCGTCATATTTTTTTTTATTTTTTTTTTGTGGAGTCTTCTTCATTGACCACCCAGAGTATGACTCTTTTTTTTGTGGTTTCCACAGCGAAAATGATAAAAATTCCAAACACATTTATCCTCTGTGCTCATTTAGCAGGAATGTGCATGCGTATTAATTTATAAATAATGTGAAATATTGTCACAAGTTTTTTTTTCTCATGTAGCTTGTGGAGGCTGTGTGCTGAGTTCTGTCACCTCACCATTTCAAATGTCATCGGAGGGGCAGGGAGGATATTCACAATAGTTTCAAATGGCGGTCGAAGGAAACTGGATTATGTCTGCAGCGTGACAGATATTCAGTTTTCTGAACTATCGACTGGGAAGGAAATGTACGGGAGAAGCATTTGAGTCGATCAAAAGATGGCTCCATACAAAATAAACTACATTCATAAAAGATCCACTCTAATTCTTTCCATTAAAGATGAGGGAAAGGTTCAGCTGTTTTTGGAAAACTGCATTTATCAATGGATCAGTTTTTTTTCAAAGTAAAGACTGAAGTCTGAAATAAAGTACAATATATATGTAAAAAAACATATGTAAAACAAACAGAAATATAAATAAATATGTGGGCAGTAACGGTGTTGTGTGTCAGGGGACTGGACTTGTAAGCAGAAGGACACAATCCAAGGAATGGCACTTTGGCACTACCCCCTTTTTCTGGCTTCAGTACATACCTGAATGGAAGAAGCGTCAAATGTACTATCTACATATGATGTTCTCGATATGGGTGTCTGGAAAGCAAACAATTAACATTTATAAAATGCCATATCGGACATTCAAAAGGTGTGTTCTGGGGAAGTTATAACTACAAATGATTACTAATACTGTTTGTTGCCAGTTTCTTCTGATTCTCCTACTATGCAGAAAAAAACTATTCATACGGAGCTTCAAGATTGAATCAATCAGTCTCACACTCTCACACAGCTGGAACAAGTGATTACAGGTTATTTCTGTGGATGTCTTTGATTATCTCATTATGCTATCAATCAAGGAGGTCACCTGGAGGGGAAAAAGATAAAGAACAAAACGCTTGGGGTGGGGGATCCATTCTGTCAATGGAGGTGGAGGTGGGCTTCTAAATCAGCTTTAATTGGCTGGTGACTGACGAGCGCAGGTGAATGTGTGGGAAAGTGAGCGGGGCTGGCTTTACTGGGGTACGTGCATGTCCAGGTGTTCCGCAGACAACATCCTGCTACTGCTCTTACCCCCCAAAGCCCCCATGCTTCCGGCCTGGCACACGTCACCTGCCTCAGGTATGGGGACTGCAGGTATAGTCCCAGGGAATCTAGTTAAATAAGTGCAGGCCCGAAAATGAAAATGATGATTTAGTTCCACAATCAAAAATAATGATGCCAGGCATTGAAAACACAGATGGAAACGCACATTCTGCCCGGCGACTTCTGCATCTGCTTCTTGCCGACCGGCTGCCTGTTTTCTGATGGATACTTTAACTGGGTCTGGCCCGGCTTGGAACATTTCCATTCACACTTTGTCAGCATTCAGCCTCTGTGGTGGGAACATGGAAATTCAATTACTAGACGTGTTCTCGACGTAAATTGTTTACTCAACTTTTTTTGTAGTTGTTGCCTCAGATGTCCTGAACATTTCTACTTCAACATCCTTGTATTTAAAAAAATCTAAACAAAGAAACAAAAAAAATGTGTGAAGAACTGAATTTTGTCACGCTACTGTATAACTGAGGTATACAGACGCAATGTGAGGATTGGGTCTTTAGGGGGCGCTGTATCCCAGTCCCGGCTGGCCTCCTGTACCTCCATCGGGACAGGCGGACTGTGTAGGGACCTGCTGCTCGGGCTCTTCCCTCAACTCAACACCGCTGCTGCCCGGCTCTTCTCTCAACTCAACACTGCAAATTTATTGACAGCCTTTAAAAATATTTACTGCTTCACTTCCCCTCCCCACGGGCGCGCAGCCTGTAATCTCCTTCCCCGTTTATTAGATCATTTGTCAAACGCAAGAGCTTTTCTTCTCTCTTCTCTTTTTTTCACCCCTCCTTCTTCCTTTGGGGAAATGATTGTGCAACAGGCCGGCACATTAACTCCTTCCACCCCTCCGCTCGGGCTTTTTAAAACAGAATTTACAGCTGATTGGTCTCCGCTGTAAAGACAGCCAATTCCAGAAGGAATGCTCCAAAACATTTGTGCAAGGCCAGACGCGCAGGCCTTTTATGAGAAACACATGTTGGGGGGGAGCCGTGCCAGTGGACGGACTGGAGACAAAAGGCTGCAGCTTGGAGCGCAGCGGGAAACGCACGGGGGGGGGTTGGCGATGGGGGGGGGGGGCGGTGCGTTCGGCAGATACAGAAAGACGCGGTTTTCGCTCGGCCCGGGGAAACCGAAGACAAACGCGAGAAGCGGACGGGGGCGTCGCGGGGGAGACCCAATCGCTCGGCGTCCGAGACACGCCGGACCCAAGGCCGCGCCGGAGCGGGCTTCCGCTTCCCGGTCCGACCGGACCGCGGGCCCCCGATCCTTACCGGGGAGCGTGCGCCCGGGGGACCCTGCCGGAGCGGCGCGCGGCCAGAAACAGCTCATTGAGATTGAGCCGCGTGCTGTGGGAGGGGGCGCTGTTATTGCAGCGGGCGCGTGGTGGAACTCCCTGGGAGGAGATTCCTGGGGCCGTGGCACGGGCCCGTTCGGCGCGATCCATGCCACATGCACACTGGCTGGCCGCAGGTATGTCCCCGGCCCGGCCAGCGCCAGGGAGCTGTCAGATCCCCTCTCCCGTTCCCTCCGACTAATAGGAGCGGATCAGTCTGGAGCGGCCAGCGACTTGGGAGTTTGTTCCACTCAGACTCGCTGAAATATGTATTTTCCTAAACCTCAGCCTGCCAGTTAGCCTGGTATGCGCCGCGACTCCCCGGTTTTTGTTTTTTTCCGTCTCCCCTCATGGAAAAGACGATCTCGGGGGCGAGATGGGAGAGCGCGAGGATTATCATTAGCATGAAGAACCTGAGCCGGCCAAATGCTATATGAAATATGAAATATAACCCCCCTTACTACAACAGCTGGAAGTTACAGCTTCCGTCAAAGTATTTTGTTGACCAATCACAGCCATTCTATCAAGAGGTGTGAAAGTGTAGAATTCGGTAGACTTTTTATGATGGAAGTAAATCAGTCAAGACCAAAAATATCTGAAGATCATAACAAGAGCTCCATACAGTTTCACTTTGTATTGTGTACTTTCATACAAAAAGGGATAAATACAATTTCTCGACATTCTAAACAGTTATTTCTCATTTTTTAAACAAATTTTTAACCAAGATTTTATTATTTCCTCCTAGTTCTGGGCGGCCGATCATATCTATCCACGCTGCCAGCTGCTGCCTCTTTTCACTCCAAAATTTCCACTGCGCAGCCATTGTATCAGAGGATTACACCTCATGTGCAGGCGGCACGGGCAGGCGGACTGCAGGTACCTGACTGACCATAGGGGTCGCTATCGTGCAATGAGATGAGGACGAACCTGCTAACTGGAACCTCCCCTTCCTGGATCATTCTCTGGCCACAGTTGGCACCGTCAGAATTCGATTCCAGAGCGTAGGGTGTATCCATGCACCTCGTAAACAGTTTAGTCTAACATTTACATCAGGTAAAGGTCCTCAGCTTTGGTTTCTTGTCCACAATCTGAGCTATCTGATCTTATAGAAAGGTCAGACAGGTTATAGAAAGATGATTTGCTACTACTACTACTACTGCTACTACTACTAATAATAATCATCATCATCACCTTCATCATCATCATATTTGTAAGCACCCTTCTATAAGCCTTGGATGCCAGACATTAATAATATTTTAACTTTGAGTGTAACATACAGGGAAATAAAGGAGAAGGGGAGGGATGGAGGAATGTATTTGTGGGGAAAATGACATTTCCTGTTGGGTTCAAAAATATAAAGTAAAATAACTTTCAGAAGATTTTGACCATTAGAGACTACATTACCCAGCATGCTTCTGGCGTAGAGCTGTAGAGAGGCTTGACATACAGCTGATGAGAATGGGGATTTTAATTCAGCACCTGGATCCAAAGTACACAGAATTGGTTGCGGATAGTGTTTCCCTTCGTAAACATTCCAAGAGTGAGAGAGAACTATCAACGTAAACGGTGAAAACAGCAGGAGAAAGCAGAGTTGTATGTGGTTATATGACGCAATGTTTTTGTACATGTTAGACTAACTTCTAATACTCTATATTAAATATCAAATAGCTAGCTAATCTTTTTTCCAGTCTCTGTACCTTGCATGTCTGTGTTGTGATATTATGGCTGGTTTGAGGCTTTTCACAGGAGCAATACCAAATTGACAGCAGTGCACCCCGGTGACAAATAAAGAGTTAGTATTCAACATGCTTTATTAAAAAACCTTAATCCTCTAATTAAAAGTTAGTGTGAAAAGGGTAATAGTTTAACAGCAGCATTCAATATGTCACGACAAAAACTGAGAACCAAATGGGAAAAGAGGAACTGAATCTCACTCAAATTGCAGTAGCCATTTTGAAACAGCCTGATCTCTACCACACAGTTCAACACATTCGCTCCTGAGACACCTTCATTTGCAATAGCAGTGAAAATAAAGAAAAGGAGTAGCCAATAGTCAGTCACTAAGTACAGGTAGCTTTTGGTAAAACATTACACTTTCTATAATTCAATAATAAAATCGCTTTTTTATCACTGAACTACAAAAGAATCATCCATCGCTACACCTTCAAAAAGCCATTCACATTACAGAACGGTTGAATAGAAAATTGTTTCTAATTAAAGAGGAGATATTTCCGTTGCAAAGGGACAGCTGTTTGGCCATAGATGTTCCCATGTTATCATCATCCGCTCTCCTTTTCTCCACAATCCCCCACCGCCCCCCTCGCTTTTCCCCTCGCGACGTGCGGCCTCAGGTTTCTGAGGCCTGGTTGCCGTGGTGAAGCCGCATGGGCCCCGACCCGGTCTGGCAGACGGTGCCAACACAAACACAGCAATTCCTCTCCAATTAGAGACGCTAAATGCATTTGACTTGGTGCCCCTCAAAGCCTGATGTCTGCAATTAAAGCAGCCCCGTGGCCCTGCGTGCTGCCTTGGGCTTTGATTGCGCTGCAGCTCAGGCTTGGGCTCTGATTGCGCGTATCGTATCCCGCTCGCGCAAGCGTACTCCGTGCGCAAATCCTGGTTGCGCCGTTCCCTGGGCCCGCGTGGCCTGAGCTCGGCTGTTCGGAATATAATCACACGCCTGGCTATAATTCAGGATGGCACGCAAACTGGGAAAGGTGGCCCGATCTCGATTCGTTTTTGGATCGTTTCATAAATGAAGGGGGTCCCCACAATGGCGGGACCCACACACAATGATCCACACACACATTGTTTGACGAATCGATTAGGTACCGATAATCAAAGGGACCAAAATGTCGACCGGCAGCATTAGAGAGTCCTCCGTCTGCATTACTACAGACACAGACTAGCATCATCATCACAAGACAGTTATAATCGGTGAATTCAACTCGAAGGTGGAGACGAGAGAAGACAGCAGGGGCCTAGGATGACTGTGTTCCTGTCGTGATGGAGTTTCAGTTTAAAGAGGTGGAATTACGATGCGTGCACACACTTAAGTGATGATGTGATGACAGGCAGCTCACAGTGAGCACACAGACAGAGGGCTGGGCCATTGCCATGATTTTTTCTTTATATCACAAGAGAGAGGAGAGTCAGGAGCCACAAGCGGAAAGTTCTGAAGAACCAGAAGAAAATGTGTGTGTGTGGGGGGGTCATAGTAAGACTCGTCAAAATTGAGACTTATCTCAAGAAATGCGTTAAAATCAAGGGTCTTCACGGTGCGTCTCCATCATTAGTGGTTTGAAAAGGCCGTGGCTGTGCTTAGCAGACGAGGTGAAGCATCTGAAAGAGAGTTTACTAACAGAAAGAGCACTCTATATCTTAATGAGAATCCAAATGGCAAAACATTTAGCTGTGAGACAGAGGAAATCTAATTAGAGCCATAACATAATTTCTGCATTACTGGTAGAGGAAATCGAACAAATGGAAGTAACAGAAGAGAGGAATTCTTTCGCTTTTTTGTTTGTTTTACCAGTCGGGTTAATTGAAACGCTTGTTTTTACCGTTAACAAAAAGAGAATAAAGCGTAAAGATAAAGCTCTCCCATGAATTGCCTCCTCTTTTTCTTTGCACCATTCTTAATAAAGTGCGCCAAGACTCGTTTTTTCTCGAGTTTCAAGGGAAGAATCAATCACGGAACCACAGGGGCCCGCACGAAGCTACCATTCCACAAACTAATGGTCACTTCTGACGTGAGCGTCAATGCTAAACCAATCTGCCCACTGCAGGGCCCAGGAAATAGATATCATTACCTCTCACTGAGCTATCCTCTTAGAGAACCTTTATCCCCTAGCCCCATCCAAAGAGATGAAAAACCAATTAACTGTCTGCGAGTCAATAATTTTTCTACAACTATTAATATCTGAGTGAACATGCCCCTCTGATTGTGTTCAGTCAGTACACCTCTTATACAGCGTCCAAAAAATGATTTATGACAAAGGAAAAGTTGAACTCTAACTAACTTTAACTACGGGCCTGTGTCACCCGCTGCTTTTAGGACTTGCAATTCAGTCCTCCAGCACCAAGGTGCTGATACAGCCTCTTCATAAAGCCAAATTGTACACAATCATTCAAGGCAACGTAATTATTTCAATTAGTCATTTACATGTGACATTTTAGGCATTTAGCAGACGCTCTTATCCAGAGCGACGTGCATTAATACATGGTAAGAACAATTATAGTTAAGAACAGTCATTTAAGTAGGCTCCTACTCATTGTGTACATCCGCACCCGTAAGGAGCTATGTATCTATTTGGCCAAATTTTATTCAGCAGTAATTCATATAATCTGTGGATAGTACAGCCAATTAATTACTGTGTTTACTGAAGCTTTAGGTCAGGACATTCACAAAATAAAAACACTGTTAACAAGGCACACATGTAGGTGAAGGAAAGGAAGGTCTGCAAGTTTGTATTTACTATGAAACATCAGCATGGTCATTTGGTTGAGCAGATCTTCAGTCACGGCCTGGCGTTATGGGGTAAACCCTTGCCCATAGGAAAAAAACACTTCTTTCAGCATCCACTACATTTGTCACAACGGGCGGACACGTCTTTGCCTTTTACGTTAAATTGGGAATCATTTTTGTCCGAAATTTACTTGAAAGAATTCCCATTGTTTCTCTTTCATGGTTTTGTATACGTCAGTTTCTGAGTTGCAATCTTTGTCAACCCCTGGAATTGAATGCGAGAGAAGGGAATCTGTATCTAGTCATAGTGCACAAATTTACGGTGATTCGAATATTCTCAAGGCTTTCGTAAAATGGTGATCGTTTAAAAAAACAGTTTGTTTTTGCTTTGACCCGAGTTATAGCCTAGTTATCAGTCAGTTTGCCATTAATGTCCTTGACGGTTTGAACACGTTGTTTGTTTGTTGCGGCGTATGCACTGTGAACCTGTTGTGTTGGTGAATGGAATGTTTTAATGAATTATGTTACTTTATTGTATACTTTGTGAATTCTCGCGTCTCGATTTCCAAACGCGTGTATAAGGTCCATAAATCGCTTTCCGTGTATCGCGATTAGTGGGAGTTGGGATTGTAAAGGGATTGGGATTGTTTATCTTTTAATAATTGTTGTAGGTCCTTCAACACCGTTGTGTTTGGTTTAATGGCAATTCCCTTTACCTGGAGTGGTAGCTACTCTGCCGCATAATAGCCCACCAAGTGTCCCATCGTGCTGTAGTCTACAAGGTTCAATTGGGAGCTATACAGGTGGCATAGCCTACATACCTGCTGTAGATGGTCTCGTCGA
The DNA here is from genome assembly GCA_029706075.1 of Aldrovandia affinis. Classification (NCBI taxonomy): domain Eukaryota; kingdom Metazoa; phylum Chordata; class Actinopteri; order Notacanthiformes; family Halosauridae; genus Aldrovandia; species Aldrovandia affinis. The sequence goes on from JAINUG010000071.1 coordinate 961,556, forward strand.
TGGTCTTTAAACCGCAGTTTTCTGCTCGGACAGTGTTTAAAAACTTTTAAAAACGTAAAAAGTGTTTAAAAACATCTTGTCCCGAGAGTGGAAAAGGTGGTCGTCGCGATTATCTTGTCCAGTCTCGGGAAACTAGTTGGCCAAATGTTACTGGCGAGGGCTACGATGTGGACATTGCAGGATAAATGGACTGAATTGGGCAACATGCCAGAAAGAATGTCATTGTATGCCTTGAGCATGCTGGCATTGTCTTTGCGCGAAATATTCCCGTCTCAGCTAATTTGCAGTTGGAACTGCGCCTCAGTTTATCACGTTTGTTGATGAAAAAACGTAGTTTATTGTTGTCGACTTTTTCGAAGGGAATGTTTGCAGATACAAATGCCTTCATTCAATAATTTATCGCGCTTGTTCGGCTATCCACACTCATGTTTCATTTATTGCCAGTGGATACCCGTGGAGAGAGGACGCAGTTTCGCTGATGTCAAAGTTAGCATTTTAAATTTAATGTTATATATCCACAAATGATTGGGGATGTGACTGTTTTGAGACGCTAGTCCCCCCTACCTCCATTTCGTCGACCTCCATTGTCACCTCTCGCTAACCCATCTGTGTACTGAACCATATAAAGGATTTCATCAAACTACCATTGGTCTGTTTATTTACTTAATTATTGCTTAAGCACAGCCAATGTTCAGCGACAGAGACACCTGGTGGATTTCCAAAGAATTACATATGTTAAAACCAGGTCGCAGGAAACGCAGGTCCCTACCTATAGCTGAACTCAGAAGCTAGGATACAACGATATGCCGTCATAATCACTGAGTCTATAACGAACAAAATGATACACGTGCTTCATTAAGTCAGGCTCACAAATACAAAGTGAGCGGACACGTGATGAAGCTTCCCTTGTAGATGATGGAAAGTGGTATTTTCTTTGTAGGCCACTCAATATCTGGTTGTACCCTGGTGGTATAATGGCAGTGTGGTAAGGCCTAAATATACTTCACTTAAGCACACTGCGTACCCAACGCGAGCAGCATTGTTCACATACTCCACTACATACTTTATGTCTGTCTGGATGTTTAAAAGCAATATCCACGAGGGGGCAGGTCAGAACTGTGGGGCCGAAACGAAGTTGTCTCCGGTCAGATACTTCCGATTCTGCACAACAAGGTTGTTTTAATGTACACTCAGTGGCCACTTTATTAGGTACACCTGTACACCTGCTTGTTAATGCAATGATCTAATCAGCCAATCATGTGGCAGCAACTCAATGCATAAAAGCATGCAGACATGGTCAAGAGGTTCAGACCAAAAATCTGAATGGGGAAGAAATGTGAAAATGTGATCTAAGTGACTTTGACTGTGGAATGATTGTTGGTGCCAGACGGGGTGGTGTGAGTATCTCAGAAACTGCTGATCTCATGGTATTTTCACGCACAACAGTCTCGAGTTTACAGAGAATGGTGCGAAAAACAAAAAACATCCAGTGTGTGGCAATTCTGTGGCCCAAAATGCCTTGTTAATGAGAGAGGTCAGAGGAGAATGGCCAGACTGGTTCAAGCTGACAGGAAGGTGACAGTAACTCAAATAACCACGCGTTACAACAGTGGTATGCAGAAGAGTATCTCTGAATGCACAACATGTCAAACCTTGAAGTGGATGGGCTACAGTAGGAGAAGACCACACCGGGTTCCACTCCTGTCAGCTAAGAACAGGAAAGTGAGGCTACAGTGGGCACAGGTTCACAACAACTTGGCATATATTAGGCCCCTTATTACCAATTGAGCATCGTTTAAATGCCACAGCCTACCTGAGTCTTGTTGCTGACCATGTGCATCCCTTTATGGCCACAGTCTACCCATCTTCCAGTGGCTACTTCCAGCAGGATAATGCACCATGTCACAAAGTACATGTTGGTTCCCTGAACATGACAATGAGTTCAGTGTACTCCAATGGCCTCCACAGTCACCAGATCTCAGTCCAATAGAGCACCTTTGGAATGTGGTGAAAAGGGAGATTTGCAACAAATCTGCAGCAACTGCATGATACTATCATGTGAACATGGACCAGAATCTCTGAGGAATGTTTCCAGCACCTTGGTGAATCCATGCCACAAATAATTCAGGCTGTTCTGGGGGGCAAAGGGGGGTTCTACCCAGTACTAGAAAGGTGTACCTAATAAAGTGGCCACTGAGTGTATATCTTGAGAAGACGACAGAAACAGCGCCAACGGCGCCAACATGTACATGTTGTAATGTATGCATTGTCTTTTTTAAAAGTGAAATGTAAAATAAGCGAAACTAAACGCACAGTGAGGCAGTGGGTGAAGCACAGCGGAATGCCGTATGACTCGCTGACAGCCAACATGAACTGACATCAATAATGTGTTTAAACAATAATAATAATATTACTATTAACTGATGCTGTTCTACCAGTGACATCCTTCATTGTGCAGCAGTATAATATAACTCCATATATTATTCTGTCAATGGCAGTACAGAGCGAATGTCCCTGGGCAGCCTTGGACTTAACATCCGTTGGTAAGAACTTTATAGATACAATAAAAGTCTTATACGCTAATCCCTCCATTTGTGATAGGCTCCCCACATTTAGACGTTTCCAGGGAACCTGTTAGGAAGGCCTTTCCTTCCCTTCACTGTTTCGACGCTATGCTTTTAACCTTCAGCTCAGGTCATTTAGCAGTCAGTGAATTACTCTTTATCACTGTCAATAACGCAACATTTACCTTTACAGATACGATTTTTAGATGTGTTGATAATGTTCCAAGATCCCTTTGATAGCTATCTCTGATCATTTGACTGATGAAGATACAAAATATAGTGGTTTAGATAAGCCCACTTTATTACCTGCCGAATGAGCAATTGAGAAATGGATAACCATAGCAAAAAAACAAACAGAAGTGCAGTGTAATGGGTTAAGGATCTGAGCTTGTAAGTCAGAGGTTGTAAGCTTGATTCCCAGGTGGATCACTGTTGTTGTACCTTTGAGCAAACGACGTAACCTGAATTGCTTAAGTAAATATCTTGCTGTATAAAATGATTGTATGCAAAATGTGAGCTGTGTAAGTTGCTCTAGATAGGGGTGTTTGGTAAATGCCTTAAATGTCATAATAATTGATCACAAAAAATGTGTATTAATGCAATAGTTGATTTAGTTGCAGTCAGCCTGATGTCAAACAGACTTACCGTTACCATGTGGCTTAACGATACCTGAATTCCAATTTTCCTGAGATGAGGTAAATCATTTAAACTGAGCGGTTAAATGCGGTTCGCCGACAAATAATTATTGTACCGCGCGGTTGTGTAAGGCTTATCCTGCCCCCACGTGGACAGCGGTCGAACCTCTGCTTATTTTACCTCGACTTGTGAGGTCATCCGAACGCTAGGCGGCGGCAACTAAAATTAAATCCTTCGTTATATCTCTTGGTGAGAATTTCTTGTTTGTATACAGACTGTTTTCTCCCCGAAGGCTACCGTTTGCGAAGTAATTCATGTGTATCTATTTTCTGTAAGAAAGAGCTATTCAATAAAGCTGATATAATGGGATGTGATGGTGGCACAATTCCTAAAAGACATGAGCTGGTAAAAGGACCAAAAAAAATCGAAAAGGTATGTATTGGTAGGCAACATTAGCTTCGTATGCTAGTTAGCCAAATGTGCATTTTGGCCCATTTGCTTTATTCTTGGGCCTTGTTACCTAATGTCGGTTAACGTTAACCGTAATTTAGTTAATTAGCTAAAGTTAGCTAACTAGCTTACTTGAAGGAAAGTAGCAACCTAACATGGCTGTTATCGTGTTCAGAATCAGAGCTAACCGTGCTCATTAGCGTTAGCTAGCTTGTCCCAAGGTTGTAGTCACAACAACAGGCCGTTCGCACCGCGACCGGTAACTTGGATTCTAACATGAGTTAATTTGATGGCTGCGTCTGAACTGAAAACGATAACTCGACACTTGGGCAGACCTGTTATGACATCGTTGCAATAACAGATGTAGAACACTATATGTGTTATGGTTGCAATTCTTTCTAGAGCGGTTTTAAGAACGTTTGTCCAACTTTCGAAAAATATATTCAACCATATAGCTTATGTCGATAGCTAGCTAAGCTAAACTAGCGTTCGTTTAGTAAAATGGATGAAAAGCTCATCGCAGATAATGACGTGCTAAAGTTGTATGACAAAACGAGCAAGTTCGTTAAATATGCTCTAAAAGGAGATGTGTGGGAGGCCATATGGAACACCCTCGGAATAACATTACATTACAGGCATTTAGCAGACGCTCTTATCCAGAGCGACTTACTGTTTACACTTCTTTATCCAATGCATTCCATTCCACACAATCCATTAATAGAGCTGGATATTAACTGAAGCAATCCAGGTTAAGTACCTTTAGCTCAAGGGTACAACGGCAGTGTCCCACCTGGGGATTGAACCTGCAACCTTAACGTTACAAGCCCACCAGAATAAATGGTGAGAAAGTTGCTTGCTCTGTAACTTAGCTATGATTTAGCCAGCTATCTATCTATATATTTAAGTTACTGTCTGTAGCTATTGTATTGGTTGGTACCAAGTTAAAAATTGACTGAAAACGTTAAGATAAACCAAATGTCAATATGTGTATTCTGCGTTTCTATTCAATGAAGAGGTTAGAAAACATGTTAAGACCAACAGACGGCCCGTTGCCTAAACGTGAATGTTGGGGTTGGGGCGCTGAGACGGTAGTTTTCTAACCTTCCGGTTTCCATATTGAAGTTGTAGCACTAGAGTAGATGATGTCGTTTTCTACTGTTCAATTTTGAGCCACCAAGGTAGTCTTGCAAATATTGAAACCCCGCATGCACGCACGCACGCACACACACACACACAAACATTTTTTCCCCACAATGCACAATTCTTATCTTGAATAAATGCACGCATTGCAACTTTGTCAGGTAATCCATGAGCAAATAGTTACACAACGGCGGGAATTACATTTTATTTTTCTTTATCTCAGTGGCTCAATAGCTGTATTTGTTTTCTGTGCCGGCACAGGTTGATAAAAATGCGGAGCTGATTGCACGATGGAGCTACTGTGCCCTGAGCCAGGAGAAACTGCGAAGGCCCATCGTAGCTTGTGAACTGGGGAGGTAAAAAGCACCTTCGATGCAATCATTATTTCTGGACAGTGCCATTTAGAAACAGGTTGTCACACTGTCCTTTTCAATGGACATTCAAGAGAGAGTTTAAAAACAAAACAAACAAAAAAAAAAAAACTAAATTTGAACCAATGTGGGGGGAAAAACTGGAACATTTTGTCCCCTTGTATAGCAATCGAGCTGAATCCCTTAACGGTGTTGGGTGTGGAGACGAGTAGCTCGTCAAATGCAAATGTGTTGGAGAAAACGCAGCAGTGGTGACGGGGCGACTCTGATCCAGCTCTCCCTCCACGCATCGTTTACTCTTAAATAATTGAAACTCAAGTGAGAGGAAAAGACATTAAGAAATGTGAACATTGTGAAGTGCGCTGCCGGGAAGACACGACCACCTACAGGAACGAGAGCAAGATGTTGAGTAACAGTGATTGGTCAGATTTCTCGTAAGGATGTAGTAGGTAACATTCGTTGAAAGTCCGTAGATAACGTGTCGAAGATAATGAGGTAGCGATGCTTTCGTGTTGCGGGATGTGTCCTGCTTGCACGCATAAATGTCAAATCATTATGGAATAATAGAAATAGTTTCTTCTTATTCATAAGAGGAGTTTCCTTTTGTTTGGTATGTTGGTTCCCACAATAAAGCAGCTCGAGCCCAGTGGCTGATAGACATTAACCACGTGTAGAACACATCTTGATTTGTGCCAGAAAGAATAGAAAAAATGGAAAAGCAGGTGTAATCTACTGTAAGATTACCATGGTAACGATATGCTGCAAGATAGACGTTGTGTGTTTAGCTTTTATGTCTCTCAAAGTCACCTTAAGGAGGTGCGAAACAAAGGCTCTTAAAGAAATGAGCCAGTTCAGCTCCGATATGAAAATGTTTCGCCGCCGATTGACAGTGTGGTAGGGTAATGACTCGGCTGTTCATACTGTATGCATTTCCGTGTTTGTAGATTGTTCAACAAGGATGCTGTCATCGAATACCTGTTGGACAAATCTGCAGAGAGACCAAACACAGAGGTTGTAGTGCACATCCGTGGGATCAAGGTTTGTACATTAAACTTGACCTTAAACCAGGGGTGGGCGATCTTACCCTGTGTGGGCCGGTGTGGGTGCAGGCTTTTGTTCCAACTGAACAGTGACACACACCAGTGACACACAGACGTTTGTTTGTGTGTTTGTGTGTTTGTGTGTTTGTTTGTTTGTTTGTTTGTTTGTGTGTGTGTTTGTGTGTGTTTGTGTGTGTTTGTGTGTGCCTGTGTGTGTGCCTGTGTGTGTGCGTGTGCGTGTCGTTTGGTCTCACTGCGTGTGTGTGTGTGTGTGTGTGTGTGTGTGTGTGTGTGTGTGTGTGTGTGTGTGTGTGTGTGTGTGTGTGTGTGTGTGTGTGTGTGTGTGTGTGTGTGTGTGTGTGTGTGTGTGTGTGTGTGTGTGTGTGTGTGTGTGTGTGTGTGTGTGTGTGTGTGTGTGTGCACGTAGGATGTGACGGAGCTGAATCTGACGGACAACCCAGCCTGGGAGGGGGAGAGGGCCAACTCAAAGGGAGATCGCTATGAGGACCTGCACCGCGCTATGTTCATCTGCCCTGTGGTGGGTCTGGAGATGAACGGCAAGCACAAGTAAGACCTCTCTCTCTCTCTCTCTCTCTCTCTCTCTCTCTCTCTCTCTCTCTCTCTCTCTCTCTCTCTCTCTCTCTCTCTCTCTCTCTCTCTCTCTCTCTCTCTCTCTCTCTCTCTCTCTCTCTCTCTCTCTGTCTCTCTCTCTCTCTCTGTCTGTCTCTCCCTCTCTCTTCCTCTCTTCCTCTTTCTCATCAGCTGTCATCAGTTAATTAAATCACTCCTCAGATTCCAGCGAACAAATAGCTATGCTACATATAGAGAGCTGGTTTTGAGCAAGCGTTTGAAATTATTCACATGAAGATTGCCACGTACATACATATTACTATAATTGTTATTCATAAGAAGACTTGTCAAACTTCTAACAGCATCAGTAGCATTTTCAATAAAGCATAAACAAATAACATTTACCTGTAAATAAGCAGGCCTTTTTTTTTTCTCCTTTTTTTTTTTTTTTTTTTTTTCCCTCTCTTCTCTCCTTCTTCCTCCCCCCCCAATGTTTGCCTAGAATCATGCACCGCTAAATAATTGCTTATATGTCCAGACCTGTACAGGGTACAGACCTGATTCAGGCGTCATTTCAAAGAAAACACATTTTGTATGAAGCATTAGAACACGCGTGTGCCAAAAAATAGAAGAAACCAGTAAATAGCGAAGAAAAAGAAAAGTCCACCTCAAATTGCATATTGTAACTGATCATGGAATATCTGAGTAAGTTTAGAGGGAACCGTGGCTTTCTGTAAATTTGCATACTGTCTGGTGTATTTCGGGAAGAAAAATATCCTGATTGAATAAAAGGTTCAGTGTGTATCGTGAGGGGTGGGGTGTGCCCGTACTTCTCTAAAATCTGTGTCATATTGTCTCACAAACCTGTGTCATGTCATATGATACATCCTTGCTGTTTAACTGTGTTGAGAAGTCTTCGCTTCTAGTCAGCTCAGATAATGCATGTTTGAAATTCACACTCTCCAAAGCGACAGTAGTGAATGCATAAATATTTTACTATATGTGGTCCCAGTGGGAATTGAACCCACAACCTAAGCGTTCTCAACCCCATGCTCTACCTACTGAGCCACACAGAACCACGCTCTACCTACTGAGCCACACAGAACCACGCTCTACCTACTGAGCCCCACAGAACCACGCTCTACCTACTGAGCCACACAGAACCACGCTCTACCTACTGAGCCACACAGAACCACGCTCTACCTACTGAGCCACACAGAACCAAGCTCTACCTACTGAGCCACACAGAACCACGCTCTACCTACTGAGACACACAGAACCACGCTCTACCTACTGAGACACACAGAACCACGCTCTACCTACTGAGACCCACAGAACCACGCTCTACCTACTGAGCCACACAGAACCACGCTCTACCTACTGAGCCACACAGAACCACGCTCTACCTACTGAGACCCACAGAACCACGCTCTACCTACTAAGCCACACAGAACCACGCTCTACCTACTGAGCCACACAGAACCACGCTCTACCTACTGAGCCACACAGAACTACGCTCTACCTACTGAGCCACACAAAACCACGCTCTACCTACTGAGCCACACAGAACCACGCCTACCTACTGAGCCACACAAACCACGCTCTACCTACTGAGCCACACAGAACCACGCCTACCTACTGAGCCACACAGAACCACGCCTACCTACTGAGCCACACAGAGCCACGCTCTACCTACTGAGCCACACAGAGCCACGCTCTACCTACTGAGCCACACAGAACCACACTCTACCTACTGAGACACACAGAACCACACTCTACCTACTGAGCCACACAGAACCACGCTCTACCTACTGAGACACACAGAACCACGCTCTACCTACTGAGACACACAGAACCACGCTCTACCTACTGAGACACACAGAACCACGCTCTACCTACTAAGCCACACAGAACCACTGTCTCTGCGTGAGACTGGTCTACAAGCTTACGCTGCGGAAACCCGAACGCCGCTCGTGTGTGCAGAAACAAGACCGAAATAACGGCGACCTGCGCCACAGGGAACGCAAGTAACGAACGCACGCTTTCCTGTGGCTCTCTGTGGCTCAGCAGGTAGAGAAGGGCGCGGTCGACGCTCAGGCTGTGGGTTCGATTCCCATTGGGAGCGCATAGGCTAAACGATTTATGCATTCGCTACTGTAAGTCGCTTTGGATAAGAGCGTCCTGGATGGGGGGGGCGGCGGGGAGAGCGGCATGTACTCCATGTACGAACGCAGGAGAGTGCAGACATCGGATGCATCCGCTCGAAAGGGAACGAAGGAAGCGAAGCGGAATTGGTCAGCACGCGGTCACAAATTGACCACACCTTCGACTGCACACTGAACCCCTCCCAGCTGCCCATTCGCCTGTGTCGGGGTCATTAAACGACCAAGTCCGATCAGACACACTTCGTTCTATTTTCATAGCTTTGAGGCCTAAATATACTTTGCTTAAGCACGCGTATGCGTACCCAACGCGAGCAGCATTGTTCACATACTCCACTGCATACTTCATGTCTGTCTGGAAAGCTATAAAAGCTATAAAAGTTTGAAAGCCATGTCCACGAGGGGGCAGGTCAGAACTGTGGGGCCGAAACGAAGTTGTCTCGGCATACTTCGACAACGACTTTGGATTCTGCACAACAAGGTTGTTTTAATGCACATCTTGAGAAGATGGCAGAAACAGCGGCAGCGGCGTATTGAACTCAAGCGAAGCGAACACGCACATAAAAAAAAACAAAAAAACACAAACTTCGATATGAACGTAAGCCGCATGAAACCAGGCAAAGAGCCGCATGCGGCTCGGGAGCCGCGGGTTGGCCAGGCCTGGTATAGATGGTATTAGATCATTAAATGTATCCCGGCGTAACGAGAGTATGTTTCTCTCATTCTACCGATGAGACATTTACAATGAAAAGCATCATCAGTATTTCCGTATGTCCGCCAAGACATTTGATGACTTGCTTCGTAGGGTGTCCCCACTCATTACATAACAAAACACGCACAGTGAGCCAGTGGGTGAAGCATAGCAGCTTGCCATCAACCTCCGCTTTCTTGCCTGCCCCCACGATTTATGTCGGTATTTCACCTCGCCCGCAGGCGTAACGTTAATTGTTGAGGACACGCACAAGGTACGCACCATGGCGGCCGTTTTACGTAACCGTGTGCATATTTAAAGTGGAGTGCATTTAGGGGCCTTTAGTGGTGATGATTCCTTCCAGTTGTGAGCCGAGAGGCTGTGTCGCCGCTGCTGTCTCACCTGACTCGACCTGTGCTTCCCCAGGTTCAACTTCCTGCGCACCTGTGGCTGCGTGTTCTCTGAACGGGCCCTGCGGGAGGTCAAGACTGAAATCTGCCACAAGGTAGGAGCCTGATCGGGGCGCGGGGGGGGGGGGGCCGGGCGTAACTTGGGCCAATTAAAACAAGGGAATTAGCATTTGTCATCAGGTGTTTATGATGTCATCGTGCAAACGAAAGAGAGGTGACTTTTACAGCAAATATGTTATTAAATGAATGAAAGGACCCCCCCCCGCCTCGCATTTGGAATCAAAGTTACACCACCGAACCCATTAAGGGAAACATTAACCCCGTTCAGAGATCTCGGTGCTCGGATTAACTGCGCCTGGAGAACATAAACCGGCCGTGCGGCCCCGACCTCTCCTCATTGAAAGGAAGCAGAGATTTCCAGCGCACCGCTTGCCTTAACCCATCGCTGTGCGCCTCGCATTTGCAAACTCTTGGCCCAAGTCTTGCTGAACCACGGCCACTGTAAATAAAGTCAGAGTTTCCTCCAATAGAAAACCAAACTTGTTTTGGGGGGAGAGGGGTCAAAAGCCAACATGGAAAAACAAAGTGGAGATATGGAGAAGAGCCTAAAAGCCCAGGCACTCCGGTGGGATCGTTTGAAAGAAGCTTTCATCGCGGCAGGCAGAGGAAGATCCTTGCGAAGGCTGACGTTGCCAAACCACAACAAGGGCTTTCAGAGTACCTGCGTCCTCAGGGACCCTGAAACTATTTTTGACCTTCGTTTTCCCTGTGAGCTCCTCAGATGCTCTCCGGCGCTTTCTCTTGCCCGGAAGCGAAACTCGCTCAACGCTTTTACATACATTTCAGACATTTTTTTAAATGTTTAAATTTTTGTTGCAAGTGTGTATCAGTGTAAACGTGCACAAAGTGTAGTGCCAGTGTAAAAAAAAAATATATATAGTATAAAGTATATAGTTAACAATGGACTTGGTGTGACCTAGTGGCCCTAACAAGGTGGGGGCTGTTGTGGAGAGTGCGTATGTAAAATGTGTACTGGAAATGAAGATAAAACAAAAACATTGAAACAGAATAAAATAATCGACGCCCCACCATGCTAAATTCCATCCCTCAAACCTAACGCCACGCGCCGGTCTCCCTCATCCATCAGCACACTCCTCGTTGCAAAAAAACGTGTATATTTGACGGTTACCAGAATGGGTCATGTGACCCTTTGTTATCAGATTCCGTCGTGTGTGCCCGCTGATAACTCCGGTTCACTGCAGGTGCCACGTCTCCTCGAAGGTAACCCACAGTTTATAGCTCACAGGTGCGCACGGGGAAGGAGAGAGCGTGTCCCGTGTTCTCGGGATTCGATTGACGCGTAACCATGGAGACCTCTGACCGATTCACTTCCGTGTGACAACAAAGGGTCCATTCTTCATAATCGGAAGAGGTATTAAATGAGGTCGTTCAGTCGAAAAAGGTGAAGGGTGGATTCTAAATGGAACCACCGTCTTAAAGGGCAGTTGAACCAAACATGCGCGCGCGTGTGCGGAAACATTGAGATGGAAAAGTAAAACCACCGCTGCAGATAAGATTCAGTAAAAGTTGTGTTTGTGGCTCGTTTTTCTCTCCTGCATGGTGGGAAGTATGGCAAGAGAAATGAAGAGTGGAAGTCTTGATTCTCCCCCGGGGCACAGCTCAAGCAGGTCTGGTCTTATTCAGCCTTGGGCTTTGCCCTCCAAACTGCCTGTGCACAGGGAGCTTTATCAGTGTGTGTGAAACATTCCACTCACTGGGCAATGGGACTGAAGCTAGCCAGCGGCCGGAGACTGAGAGTCTGCTTCTGGCTATCTTTACAGGCTCAGCAAGTGTTTGCAGTTCTGATAAAATCTCCCCTGGTGTATTTCAACAGATACACCCGAGGAATATTGCTCCCCTAGTGTCTCCTATGTCTCCTCCGCTCTCTCCCTCCTCTAATGGCCTCCTGCATCTCCTCCACTTACCTCCACCTCATCTAAGAGGGCACACAAGAGCAGGGCTTTCACACCGCGAGGAAAGAACACAATATGAAAGCGTGCCCAGGCATCAGAACAGGGTGCCGTCCAAGCGTTTGCCACCGGGGCAAACCGAGCGAGAATGATCTCGCTGCACTTAAAGGTAGTGAGATCGGTGTCCTGCAGCACAGCGTTTTGTAAGACTGTAGATGGTCCTGAATGTCTGGAATTTTTTTGAATTTTGAATTTTTTAATCAATGTTTTTTCTTTATTAATGTTTTATAAAAGTGAACACTTTTTGATTTGGTATTCACATGTAGTGATAAGCTGTCTCTCAATCAAGGAGAAGAGACGATCAGTTGCTTTGGTTTCATTTTTAATTGAATTGAATTTAACCAATCTTTAACCAGGCAAGTTAATTGAGAACAAATTCTCATTTACAATAACGGCCTGGCCAAGGGGCCAACACAGCAAAACATAATAAAATTGGACAAACACACACAGACATTAAAGATAAACAGGACACAGTACTGATGCATCAACTGTAGCAGGAGCGTGAGTCTGTGAAAATGTCCATGATCAGAGACTTAAAAACAGGAACTGATACAAAAGTGATCACTACTCTGAGCCACTCCTCATTTCAGCCTAGCGCAGCCTCGGACTGTTTCAGTTCCTGCACTTTTGTATACATTTTTACATTTACATTTTAAGCATTTAGCAGACGCTCTTATCCAGAGCGACTTACAAGATGTGCATTAATACAAGGTGAGAACAATCAAAGTTAGCGTACAAGATCAGTGCAGTAAAACGGCAAAAGACATCATTGCAGGTGTCTGCGTATCATACCTGTAACATTGGGAAAGAAAAGGTTAGTGGGTTTTTTATTTATTTATTTTTTTTTTATTTTTTATTTTTTTTAATTTTTTTCGTTTTTTTTTTGAACAAGTAAACAGTGGTGACGACAGATTGACTAGATGGACAGTGTTCAGTGGTAGTGGAGTCTGAAGAGGTGGGTTTTGAGTCTCTTGCGGAAGATTGGAAGTGATTCAGTATCAGTCGCTGTTGTTAAGTCTCTGATCCTAAGCAAGAACCCGTCCTTTCTTATCCATACCCGTCTGTTGGACAACTGTGAGCTTAAAGTCTACTGGAGGGCCGCGTGACATCACACGCCGTAAAGGTGATTTTAATGATTCTTCCTCGGCCTCACTTCACTGCAGTGCTCACGGCGAGGGAAAAGGCTGTCTAACTAGAACACACCCCCCCACTCCTGCCCGTCCATGCCAGAAATAGCTTTTCAGAGATTTAGTACCCGTTTGTGTCCTCGTTAAGTCATTTCCCAAATTGCGTCGTTTTTTAAAAACGGCAAGAGGTGACATCGAAGGCGCTTGCGAATGTGTGCGAGGGGTTAAGTTGCGAGCTCGGTTGTTTAGTTGTAGATGTTAATCTAAAGGACAGAATGTCCTGTTGTTTCCCTGGATGCACATTGATAAGGTCCAGTTCTCCTTTCATTCACCATCGTGAATTATTAACCTCACATCTGTTCTGGTCTGCTCCCACTGCTCCGCTTTCATCGAGCGCTTTGCGGATTTATCTGCCTTTCGTCGATTGCAAATTTGCTCAGCTTTAACTCAGAAGTGGATATTCCTTTTTTTTTTTTTTTTTTTTTTTTTTTTTTTTTTCACCTCGTGAGGAATGACATGTTTTCAACAGCTACGTTTCACCAAACGGATTGCATCACCGATTCAAAAGTATGGAGAAGAAATATGCACATTTTATAAATAGATTGCATTCAGTCATGGAAGAAGAAGAAGAAGAAAGAGAGTGACATGAGCAGCAGGGTGCCTCCGGCTCATAGATGACGACATTAGCAAGTGTGTTTTCAACCTCCAGATAAGCATTGGAAACAATACAAAACGAAACAATAGGCAAAAAGGCAAAAATGTGCGTACGTGTTGCGATAACCTTCGCCGCTAACAGCACGCAGTCACTATGAACGACATGTAGTCACGGATCATCGGTGAGAAGATGTATCATTCACAACGAGTCTCTTGCAGAGGTGTTTCCCATTCCGGAGCATTCTAAAGGCCAGTTTGCATCAAAGATTCCCAACGAGACTAAAGCGCTGTAGAGCGTTGCAGAGAAGAGTTGCAGCAGGATCCCAATGCGTATGGTCTGCAACATTCTAAAACGAGCCAGTTTACATCAAAGCGCCGAAGCAGAGACCGTTTACCGTTTCCATAACAACCACTCTGTCTACTTCCGTGTTGATACCGGCTTTAATGGTGGTTGCTGGATATTTTGTTTATGAAAACGTGGATGACGGCGGTCACGGCCAGTTGCTTACTGCAATTGCATTGTTGATGAAATGCCGCAGAGGCAAAAAAAAACCCACACAGGTCAAGGATTTGGAGCCGACCGTGGGTGCTACAGCGACAGAGTCAAGGGGCCTACGTGCACCGTATTCACTAGTTTATCTGCAGGTCACGGAATGCATCACGACTTGGACATGCAGATGTCCAACATCGACGTTGTCAGTGTGCTCGTTTAAGTTTGCAGACGGTCCTATGTTCAGACTCACCGTGAAGCTAACAACATTACAAGCGTCGTTTTCAATTGAGCGGCTAAACCTATTGGAGCGCGTCCGCAAGAAGAAAGAAACAAACGTCCCAAAGTCGATGGCTTCTATTTTGTTTGTTTGTTCGTTCGTTCGTTTATTTGGCAGGCGCTCATACCCAGAGCCGTGACATCACGGCAGGGTATATCTAGCGCGTTCCCACAGGAGCAACGAGACCCAGCGGCACAGAGCAGCCAGCGGCACGGCGGTTAAAGCGCCAGGCCGACAAACAGGGCTGAAACGGCGCACGTCACGCGATGCCGAACAAGTCCCCGTGAGGGCAAGTGCACCTATTATGTTGGACGGATACAAGTTAGCCTTTCGGAAGGGGGGGGGGGCCGGGGACACTTGGTGGCAGATTAAAAGGGTCTTTTGGTGTCATGGGGACCAGATACACACAGCGCTGTTTGTCTGTTCGTTAATTCCCATGCCTCTTATCAGCACAGTGCGAGCCACATTCACAAGCTGCTAGATGATGTGAAACAGTGACGGGTTCTCAGGGAAGTTCACGGCGGCACATAAGGACAGTTTACTGCTGGTTTTTATTAGCAATAATAATAATAACAGTTAATAATAATAATAATTAATAATACATTGTTCATTTACAATTTGGAAACCAATGGACCAATTAAATTAGAGTAATGTATATAGTATGTATGTAGATATAAAGACATATAGATATATTAAAATGGAATAGATAATTACTTGTTTAATAGTAATCTATAATCTAAAATCAATAATTTTTAAAAATAACATATGTAATGTTCAGGGTCAAATTGTAATATAAATGTATTATAATATAAATAAACTCCATCCATGTGCCATTTTTGGACTGGAATATCTCCACTCTTATAGGTGGTGGCTGAGAAAGAGGAGCTGCCCCTTCATTTTCAGTTTGCGACTTGGAGACTACAGGAGCTTCCTCCTCTGTAAACGCATTTACATCAGAGTGTGATTCATAATAATCGATTTGGAAAAAAAAAAAAAACACTGGCATATTTAACCTTGAGGTTTTTTTTGTGTATATATGATTTTGTACAAGGCAGCTCTTTTGTTTGTTTTACATTCAGGTTTGGGGACCGCCGCGCCCTTCTGTGTGTAACAAGCGCCACTGACAGTGGTCTCGGTTTTGATACTCCATCGACTTCATTTTTTCCAATGTCTATATTAGAGACGTGTTACCGCTGCACCAAGACAGAGAGCAGCAGGAGGTCTCTGTGCAGGTCTTCCCCTCCTCCGCACGCTAAGAGGTCCTGCGGGCTTGGGTCCTGCAGTGACCTGTGGGAAACCTATCTCATACGAGGGCTCTCGGCCATGGGAAAGCGGAAAAAAACAACAGAAAGAAAAAACTATTTGAAAAGAGCCATCGGGATCAGTCTTAACCTAATATACTATTGAGGGGGGAAAAAGCAGATATTTTGCCAGAATACTAGCTTAATCCAGTTAACTGAGGTAGGGGTCACCACACCTTTCTATTTCAAATGTGTTTGCATAAATGTGCAAACATCAAAATGGCAATATGTCAGGTTCATTAACCAAAATGAGGAAAAGTCAGTTTCACATTGAAAAGTGTGAATGACACCAAACATAATGGTTAAAATGATATATTTGCATATATATACACTACCAGTCAAAAGGTTGAGTACACCTTCCATCTGGACTATGGCTAATCGGGCACTCCTTCATTCTTCAGCAAGATAACGACCCGAAACACACCTTGAAGTTGTGCAAGAACTACCTGGTGAAGGAGGAACGTGAAGGACAACTCAAACTGATGACCTGGCCTGCCCAGTGTCCAGACCTCAATCCCATAGAAATTGTATGCGACAAACTGGACAGAAGAGTCAAAGCAAAGCAACCCACAAGTGCCTCTGGGAATTGCTGCAGGAGAGCTGGGAAGACATATCGGGTGATTTCCTGCTGAAACGTATTAACCGAATGGCCTGTGTTTGTGAGGCTGTTATCACGGCAAAGGGTGGCTATTTTGAGGAATCCAAGATTCAATTTTCAATATAATTTTCTTGAACATTTCTTTGATGTTCATTTTGTTCATTGTTACATGTGTTTTTTGTCATTTTAAAGTATTTACAGAAATGTATACGGTGTAAAGCATTGTCAATTATGAGATACACCTAGTTTCCAGCAGGTGTACTCAAACTTTTGACCGGTAGTGTATATATTGTGGCGTCCCCAAGGGTTGGGCGACACTCACTGACCTTTCAGAGGGCGTAGGCAAGTGCAATAACACTGAGGAGGCAGTAATATCAGCAGAAATTATGATTTATTAAACAAACAACACAAAACGCAGGGTGGGGTCTTTGGGGAATACGAACACAAAGTCCACAATCCTTGTCTCTTTGTCGATGTCCGTTCCAAATCCGCAATCCAGGTCCAAGTTCCGTTGTCCAGTCCGTAATCCAATTCCAAGTAATCCAATCCAACACAAAAACAATTCCCCAACACTCTCTTTCAAAAAACTCTCTCTCTCTCAAAACTCTCTCCAAAACTCTAAAAAAAAACTCTCTCTCACCACTCCTTGTAAATCCTGGCTGGTCAATGACTTCACAGGTATTTACTCAACAAACTCGCACAGCAACTCCTTTCACAACTCGTTCCTACTCCTTTCACAGAACAATGGGCATCAGCCCTTTAAATAGGCCTTTGAAATGGCTTTCAGCTGTTTGTTATCTCCATTGCCTGACTTGGTTCAGGTGTTGCGGTGGCATGCTGGGAAATGTAGTGAAAAAATGGCTGCCATGTGTTGGAGGCCAGGCAGCCATTTTGTGGTGCAACCCTTCGGGCTGCCACACACCCTCCTCCTCAGCTCTGACCTCGGGAGGGCCGAGCGGCCTATGTCCAGCGGCCACCAGGAGGGTCTCTCCAGGTCCACTCAGGAAGTGTCCCCCCTGGGTCAAACGTCCAGAATCCCCAGTCTCCGGTTGCCTGAAAAAATGTCTGGCAGACATTAATGAGTGACGCAAGTTGCTCACCTTTTCTGCCACAAAATGGCCAACAGTGTGTACAGGCTCTGGGCTCCATGGACGGAGCGGTCACCGCTCCTGCTCTGGTCTTCACCAGCCCTCCATGGCTCCTCCGGTATACGTTACGCCATTCCGAATCCAGTGTCCAGGCTTCAGCCTTTTCCTCCACCTCCCTTTTCCTTTCAGGGGGTCAGGTGGGGTAACTGGGGAAAACATGCCCTTCACCACACGGTTAATTCTCCCTTTGTCTTTCTCGGTCCTTCTGGCCTCTCTGCTCCATAAATGGCTGTTACAGTTAATCCTTTTAATTTTACTTCCGTTCTTTTCTGAGTTTCTTTTCCCGTGAGTTTTAGTGATTTCCACTCTTCTTCTCAGTCTTTTCACTTTTAGTGAGGGGGATGGACTCACCACATCAGGAGATGGTTGGGTGCTCAAACAGACCTCGGCCATAATTATGAGGCCTTCCTCAACCCTATGGTCCCCCATAGCTCCTCTAGGCTCCTGGAAGGTCCGGCAGGCTGAGGGGACTGAGGACCATTGTCCCCACTCCAAGGTCTGGTCATCATGTCCTCCCAGTTCCGCTGGCTGCGAGACCTCCACCTGCGTGCTAGCGTCTTGGGTGACAGGAACACACTTTACACAGTCCAGCTCTTCACTCACCCCTTTCAGTCGGGCTTGTAGGTCCAGCACAGTCTCGGCTTGACCTTCAGTACTTCCCGAAATCCATTTTCTGTGGCCCGCTGCTGGGCTTCCATCTCCGCCATTTTCCCCTGAAGCTGTGCGGTCTGCTCCAGCTGCAGCTTCTGGACTTGCTCCTGGTGCTCCAGCGCACTCTTCTCCGCCGCCTCATCCGCCTCTTGAGTCTGCGCCGAACCATCCCTTGGTGCCCTCCATGGACTGGATTTGAGCCTGCAGCTTCTCCACCGTCGGCTGTAGGCTCTCCAGCTCCCGAGTGCGGGCCTCTCGCCACGGAGCTGTGAGCGGATCTCCTCCTCGGTGCGGTTCTTGTCCTCGTGCAGGCCGCGCAGCTCCTTCTCGTAGCGCGCCCGCACGCCCAGCACCTCCTTCTCGTGCTGCAGCCGCACGCCGCTCAGCTCCTCCTTGTGCCGCGACTTCTCCTGCGCCACGCCGATGGCCAGCTCGTCCAGCATGGCCTTGCGCTTGTCCGCCGTCTTCCTGGTCTCCTCCAGCTCCTGCTGGAGTTTGTCCTTCTCTTGGCCCAGTTCAGTCAGCTGCTCCAGGAGCCGGCTGTTGGCGCGGTTTACCTCCTGCAGCTGGGAGCTGACGTCATCTCTCTGGGCCAGGAGCTTCTCCTGCTCGGTCTGCCTCTGCTGCAGCTCCACGTTCAGCGCCATTTCCTGCTCCACGCTCTTCTCCAGCTGGGCCAGCTGCCCCGCAGGGCGTTGGCCTCGACCTGGTGCGTATCCCTGCTCTCCTGCTCCACTCGGCACCGGAGTTGCTCCGCCTCGGACGCATGGTTCTCCGCTGCTTTCCTTAGCTCTGCCTCCTTCTGGGCGAGCCTGGTCTGGGCATCCCCAAGGCCCTGGCATACTCATCTGTGGCCTGGTCCTGGGACTCCTGCATGTCCAGACAATGTCGCTGCTCATCCTCACGCATCTGGGTTAGGGTTCTCACCTGCTCTTTGAGCGCCAGGTTGTGGGACTCGACACGCCTCATCTCATCGCCATGGGACGCCTTCTCCTTTTCTATCTCCGCACCCATGATTCTCACCACTCCCAGGAGTCCATGTGGTGCTCCTCTCGCAACTTCATCACTGCCATCATGTGGCGCTCCTCTGAGGCGCTCAACTCCAATTTTGCCTTGCACAGCCTCAAGCTGGGCACTCTGCTTCAGCTGTTGGACCTCACGGAGGGTGACACGCCATTGGTCCTCCACCATGGCTGCCCGCCTCTTCAGTCTCTGCATCTCTTCCATCGTGGGAGTCTGTTGCACAAACCAAACACAAACCCTGCTGCACTACCTCCTCTTGCCTATCTGTGCTGCCCTCTGCCCGCATTCTCCACCATATGTGGCGTCCCCAAGGGTTGGGCGACACTCACTGACCTTTCAGAGGGCGTAGGCAAGTGCAATAACACTGAGGAGGCAGTAATATCAGCAGAAATGATGATTTATTAAACAAACAACACAAAACGCAGGGTGGGGTCTTTTCGGGAATACGAACACAAAGTCCACAATCCTTGTCTCTTTGTCGATGTCCGTTCCAAATCCGCAATCCAGGTCCAAGTTCCGTTGTCCAGTCCGTAATCCAATTCCAAGTAATCCAATCCAACACAAAAACAATTCCCCAACACTCTCTTTCAAAAAACTCTCTCTCTCTCAAAAACTCTCTCCAAAAACTCTAAAAAAAAACTCTCTCTCACCACTCCTTGTAAATCCTGGCTGGTCAATGACTTCACAGGTATTTACTCAACAAACTCGCACAGCAACTCCTTTCACAACTCGTTCCTACTCCTTTCACAGAACAATGGGCATCAGCCCTTTAAATAGGCCTTTGAAATGGCTTTCAGCTGTTTGTTATCTCCATTGCCTGACTTGGTTCAGGTGTTGCGGTGGCATGCTGGGAAATGTAGTGAAAAATGGCTGCCATGTGTTGGAGGCCAGGCAGCCATTTTGTGGTGCAACCCTTCGGGCTGCCACAATATATACACACCGATCAGCCACAACATTAAAACCACTGACCGGTGAAGTGAATAACATTGATCATCTTGTTACAATGGCACCTGTCAAGGGGTGGGATATATTAGGCAGCAAGTGAACAGTCAGTTCTTGAAGTTGATGTGTTTGAAGCAGGGAAAATGGGCAAGCGTAAGGATCTGAGCGACTTTGACAAGGGCCAAAATGTGATGGCTAGACTGGGTCAGAGCATCTCCAAAACGGCAAGTCTTGTGGGGTGTTCCCGGTACGCAGTGCTT
Organism: Aldrovandia affinis; assembly: GCA_029706075.1. Lineage (NCBI taxonomy): Eukaryota > Metazoa > Chordata > Actinopteri > Notacanthiformes > Halosauridae > Aldrovandia > Aldrovandia affinis. The sequence goes on from JAINUG010000071.1 coordinate 982,094, forward strand.
AGTACCTACCAAAAGTGGTCCAAGGAAGGACAACCGGTGGAAGGCTAGCCCGTCTGGTCCGATCCCACAGAAGAGCTACTGTAGCACAAATTGTAGCACTGAAAAAGTTAATGCTGGCTATGATGGAAAGGTGTCAGAACACACAGTGCATCGCAGCTTGCTGCGTATGGACATGCGAGCCGCAGACCGGTCAGAGTGCCCATGCTGACCCCTGTCCACCGCCGAAAGTGCCTACAATGGGCACGTGAACGTCAGAACTGGACCATGGAGCAATGGAAGAAGGTGGGCTGGTCTGATGAATCACGTTTTCTTTTACATCATGTGGATGGCCGGGTATGCAGCGTCGCTTACCTGGGGAAGAGATGGCACCAGGATGCACTATGGGAAGAAGGCAAGCCGGGCGGAGGCAGTGTGATGCTCTGGGCAATGTTTTGCTGGGAAACCTTGGGTCCTGGCATTCATGTGGATGTTACTTTGACACGTACCACCTACCTAAACATTGTTGCAGACCAAGTACACCCCTTCATGGCAACGGTATTCCCTGATGGCAGTGGCCTCTTTCAGCAGGATAATGTGCCCTGCCACACTGCAAAAATTGTTCAGGAATGGTTTGAGGAACATGACAAAGAGTTCAAGGTGTTGTCTTGGCCTCCAAATTCCCCAGATCTCAATCCGATCGAGCATCTGTGGGATGTGCTGGACCAACAAGTCCGATCCATGGAGGCATCACCTCGCAACTTACAGAACTTAAAGGATCTGCTGCTAATGTCTTGGTGCCAGATACCACAGGACACCTTCAGAGGTCTTGTGGAGTCCATGCCTCGACGGGTCAGAGCTGTTATTAGACAATATTAGGCAGGTGGTTTTAATGTTCTGGCTGATCGGTGTGTATATACTGTATATATATTTGCATGCTATATTTGCATCTGTTCCCAGCTGGTTTTAAATGGCACTGTGCACAGTACACAAACATCATTTGATGTATAATGCATTTCAAAAGTATTTCAAAGCACAGGGAATTATTCAAGATTGTTTCAAAATTGTTTATTGAAAAAAATTGTTGTCCAGTTTCTTAACTATATACCCTTCAGTTCTCAGTTTGGCAGTAAAGGAAATTATAAACATGAAGGCCACATTACAATACAACTTCACAAACATAGTTTACGTTTCACATTTAATCTATTCACCGATATTTCTAGTGACAATGTCTTGCAAGAAAGCATGTGCACAGTGTTAAGCTCAAGGACACCAAGCACTAGCTGCCCAGAGGGGCATTTATTACTTCTATATAAATATACTATATTTGACAATTCAATAAATATAATATCAAATGGCGTATAGTCAGATGTGTATTTTTTGCTCTTGTGTGTTGGTTAAACAGTGGCGTGACTGTGTCGGATCCCTGCCCTTTCGGACCGCTGCTTTACAAGGTCCGTCTTTTCTCCGTGGGTTGAGATGGAAAAGTCCTCCACACAAGTCCACACTGCCTGCCCCCGCAGTGTAGAATCTGGTTCTGACAAACAGCACCATCTCTGGCTGCCATTACTCCTTTCTCTGTCCACCGTATGTTAAAAAAACCAAAAACAATGTTCCAATATCATGGGCAGTATGATGTACTTGGACAGTGCTGCAGGAGATGGCTGCCACTGATTGGGGAGAGGCCTATCTCTCACCTTCTCACTGATAACAACTGCTAGCCTGCTGGCGCCTGGCGTGGTGTTGTTGTTGGGGGGGAGGGAGGAGGTGGGGGGGGGTGAAAGCAGTGGTAACAGGAGGGACCCTGCCTGTTAAACCCACGCTATCCTGGATGAATCCAGTCCTGTTGCGCTTGGGCCTTTCCTGGTCATAGTTGGCTCGATAGGCTTAAACTTGGAATGTCTCTGCTATTGGGCCCAGTCTGCGCCCAAACTTAAGGCTTAAACTTCAACTGCTACAGGGCCCAGTCTGCGCCCATGGGTTAGCTCCTTTAGCGCTACTCCCAGAACTCAATTTGTTTAGCAAGAAAGCATTTAACCTCTATAACATGCACTGATATTTAGTTGCAGCATTTTTTCCCTCTGCCGGAATGAGCTTGGTCTGCGATAGAGGCCCTCGTGATATCAGCCGCACTCCCAGGCAGAGTGCCGTTTTTCTCCTCGCGTAAACCACCGGCCCTTCGCGCGCTCTCTGTCTCGGACGAAGCCACGAGCGATCCGGCTGGGCTCCTCGGGCCTGCCCCGCTGCGAGCAACGGGCGTTTCCGGGACGAGGGCAGTCCCGTTCGCGTTCCCGGCGTCCCTGTCGCTCCCGGCGGAAAGTCGCCACGCCGACAGTATTGGAACCTCCGCTTGCCGAAGCACTTTGTGCCGGTGCCACTGCTCCAGGCAGTCCACGGCTTCAGGGAAGGCCTTCATCTCAAACTTGTTGGCGAACATGCTGTGCTTGCGAACGACCCACTGCAGGTCCCCCAGGCCATAGACGCAGATGTCCCTGATGTAGTGCCCTGTCGAGTGAAGCAGAGCCCGGCCCTTTAGGTTAAGAGCAAGCACCTGGCGCCTCATCGCCTCATGCTTTGCGAATGGTTGAATGTAGCGGTTCCCAAACGCAGTCCTGAGGACCCACACTGTGTATTCCCGTTTTCGTTCCAACCAAAAGTCGCGAAGCTGTTAATTGTTCTATTGAAGGGTTATTGACCCTTTTAAGGCCGTATTATGTCGGAAATAGCTATGCATGTCATGAAGACTAAATGTTGCATAGTCACATTCTAGGACTTTTAATCAGTCGGATCGACAAATTATTTATTTTTCTGTAATGTGCTATATGGGAAATGATTAATTTAGAAAGAGGTCACAGTTTTCAGGTGAAGTCAGTGTGGGAAGGTGTGGACGCCTGGCCACTGAAACTAAACCCTTGGTGGAAAATATCAGTGGTTCAGTGACCGAGCCAAACTTGCATTGTGTTAAAATAAATAAGGAAAAATTACGGTATAACTTAAACATGTTTTTCTGAACCTTAATTGATCAAGACACTGGCTGTAACAAAAACCAGAATACACAGTGTGTTGCCAGGACCATTGCCATTAAGTCCTTAATGTTCCCGAAGGGCAATTCGTGTGCAGCATTAAACCATCATCATAGAATCATTGGACCGTGTGTAAAAGGACATGCACAATAAAATGATTTGAAGAGAAAAAGAAACCAAAAATATAAGCAGTAGAAATATACAAATAAAATAGAGAAATATGGATAAAATGGTAGGTTAAACAGTAGAGCCATTAGACAAAGCTAAAAGTTACGATGAGCAAAGATCAGTGAAATGAATAGTGCTGTACCTTTGCACCCAGGATGTGCTTTTCCCTCCTGGTCTTTCCATTTTATGGCACGGACTTCCCCCTCCCAGCCCCCGTTTATGTGGTTTCCTGGTGCATCTAGAAAAACAGGATACAATTATAATTTTTTAAATATGGAATTTGTTTGCATAATTAAACTTTTTAAGGTTATATTTTAAGTGCAGTGTCAAATCTTGAGAATGGGACAACATTATTATAATTATCATTATTATCATTAATACGGATGACTTTTTTTTTTTTTTTTACTGTAGCAATTTAGGTTAAGGACTCTTGAGTTAAGTTTACTCAAGGTACAATGCCAGTGTGCCACCTGGGATTTGAACCTGTAACCGCTAAGTTACAAGCTCCTTACCCACTGCGCTACACTGCCACAACTTGCACAGGCAATGTAGACTATTCAAGCGTCATTTGTTTTTGTTATCCCTTTTAAAATGTGAAAATGACCCGAGGTGATCAAACAGCATATCATGTGATCAGCAGCATTCACAGCACCGAGGCACGAGCTCAGTCTTTGGCTTACCCTGTAAGTGGTTCAGAGTTACCCAGTAGTGTTCATCGGGACTATAGGTGTCTCTGGACCACTGTAGTAGGTCCTGGCAACCTGCGCGCAGCACAAAGTTCACAAACGCCCTGGTGAGGGAGTAGTAGGCCGTCCCGAAGTAGATTTGCAGTTTGTGCGGCGGCGGCCCTTCTTGAAAGCCTGGCCCTGGGGGCCACGTGCAGGCCCTTGACCTCTGTGTGCTGGCCTCTGTGTGCGGTGGCTCATGGTGGGCGGCTGCTTGATGCCCGGCGCCATGTTCCGGTCCCTCCACTTGGCGCTCTGCATGTAGCGGACCAGCTCCAGGTTGGTCTTGATGGGGAAGTCTTGTCCACAGAGGTTGATGACCTTCTTCAGGGCACCGCGACCTCGCCAGGTCCCTCATGCAATTGATGTCGGCCTTGAGGCGGGAGAAGCCGGGCGCACGTCACCTCTCGCTGGCCGAGGCCAGGAAGACGTTGGGGAAGCAGCCGGCCAACCCGCCACGGCGCCCTTGTACTGGCGGCGACTTGGCGCCCACGTGGACGCAGTAGACGTTCTGAGGGGCGTAGATGGCCCTGAGGAGCCGCGTGAACATCTCCAGCTCTTTGTGTATGGTGACGATGAAGGCCAGGGGGTACCCCTCTTCCTCGCGGCTCAGGCGCTGGTGATGAAGTGGAGGTCGCCGCGTGAGGCAGTTGAAGTCGGGGCCGTGAGGCCTCCGTCAGGTTGTCGGCGCCCGCCACGACTTCGTCTCCCCGAAGCCGGGAGCACGCCGCAGCCCCGCGGCCGAGGCTGGGGCTGGGGCCGGCCTGGCTTTGCTGAGGGACAGGGTCGCCAGTGAACCTGGCCTTCAGGTAGATGGCGGAGCAGATCAGGACACAGAGCCCCAGGCAGAACAGGAAGCTGCACTTGGTGCTCTCTAGTTGGACCATAATATTCCAACGCCGAACCGCCAACGCTCAACCTGCAGGGAGAGGGGAAGATGGCAAATCCAAAAGTCAAACGTAAAACTAAAACCTGATTGGCAAAGAGGTGGAGCGTTTCTGGTCAGTGTCTGGTGAAACTTCAGGTGAATGTCCGGTGGGAACTTTGGCTCTGGAATTTTGTCCATCGAGAAAAGAATATAAAATCGTATTTGTACAGGTCATCTTAAAATGACTAACGGCTAGTCTTAAATAATTAAACTGTTTTGTATTTGCTATGTATATATACTGTATATATTTCTTCTGGCTCTGTTAGCACACATTTCTGTGTGTCTGAAAGACTGCCCTCCTGACAAGGTGCTCCACCTTTTGCTGATACAGCGTAGTGCATGCACAGCTCGTGCTGCCATCACATGATCATCGGAAAGACATTTAGTCAGAGCATCCTCCATGCTACAATTGTGTTGATCAACCCGACAGTTCGACACAGACCCATGTCATCGTAATTTAGGTAAATTGTTCAGGTATAATAGAGTGATGATATATAAACAATTTACTGAGTAGATCATTGATAATTCAATCTAGTAGCTATACTTGTTCCTAATATTATAGCTAAACTTAGCAAGCATGTGTGCATTGTTCAAAGCCTAGCTAGCTAGCACCATTCATTTTGGATTGACATTAATTGGATGTTACAACTTGCAAGTTCAGTACATTTCAAAATAATAATTTTGTGTTTTCATTGTATGGATCAGTGCGTGTCCTATGATTATAAATTCCCAAACATTCCCGTACATTCCATTAAAGTTTGGAATCAGCATCTTGCAACTTTACCCGAAACCAGCAAGGACAAAGTGAGCAAGGACAATACCGAAAGCTGGCTCAAGACCATTCACCAAGCCATCAACACTTAACTAGCAATTAGTTTCGGACAGTGTCAAATCCCCCATGGCTTAACCTGATATACCAGAATACGGTAATTGTGTAAGAACAGAAGTCGCCAGGTGAACGTGGTTCTACAATGTACAATAGCTTAGCATTTTAAGGAATGCAGTATTTTTGGTATAAGAATGGTGTTGAGCAAGTTTCAGTTCAAAAGATCAGCGAGCGATTCTCTACGGCTTTAACATTGCCTGAAAATCACCTGGCCGCACACAATGCTACGGATGTGGAAGTCGTGCCAGATATGCATAAGTTGTATAACGATTGACCACTCATTGATGGCAGGAGGCATAGAGGTATATCTACAGACAGTTTTCCATTCCCCCAGTTAAATATGCATAATGTTCCTACCATGTATTAATGCACATCTTGTAAGTCGCTCTGGATAAGAGCGTCTGCTAATTAGCAAAATGTCAAATGTAAATGTAATGTATGGCTTACAGTATTTAGATTTTATTTATTTTCAAATTCAGTCTTTGGTTTTCCGTTATCACATTTTTTCCTCAGTTGCTTGTAAATCTAATTTTATGTGCACTTTCACGTCTCATAAAATGTGTGCTTCCCGTAACACTGTACGTTATCTTGCGTAATTTGGCGCGACGGTACATTTGAGTAACGCCAGCCCGTCGTATTGCAGCTTGTGCGTTGTCCATGAACGGGTTTCTGTGCAAGCGCTCGGAAAATATCGCGAGGGTTAAACTCGATAATCGATTAAGGTTTTCTCAAAAACAAATGGCCCGGAATAGTGTATGTTTCGTTAGAAGCAGCGACACGTGGGGTGGGCAAGACTTCCGAAGGACTGGAATCACACAACCTTCCGAAGGACTCATTTCATGCCGGAGAGAAATTGGAGAAAGCTCTCAAAATGAATAACCTCGAATTGGCAGACATTAAAGCCTGTAGGGTTGGCCTAATTACCCCGTGAGAAACCTATTCACCTGGGCCCATGGAGCCTTTTCACGCACTGTCTGCTCACGCCCGAGGTGAGAGAAAGGCTTAAAAATGGAAACGCGCTCATTTAATGAAATCCCCGGTTTGCCCGGAGAGTGGTGGGCCATTGTGGTTATCGCAAGCTGAACAAAAGCTTTTAGGTCGGTATCCACAACAAAGAGAGGTCGGTGGAAAAACAGTCCTTTTCATAAAGTGGTCTTTCATTGGGTATTGTTGTTGTCTTTCTTCCCCCATAACCGGAGCAACGAATGGATTAATGATTACAGAAGGGCAAACTTCCTCTTGAGATAATAAAATATGAAGAATTGAGTCCTCCACAGATTTGTGTGTCGAACTCGAAGGACTGTGTAATGAATTATGCTTCAAAGGAAGGTACAAAGTTCAAAGTTTCAAGCTGGGAAATAAATGTTTTCTTTGACAAGGCACCACGCCAGAAAGCCCACAGTGTAAAATCTTCTTTTCATTGTGACTGCAGTATCGATTAAGATTGTGGTGCTAGTTTTCCGAGCTGTTACTGACAGGTGAGCACAGAATGTAGGCAACCTTTGTCACGATCCTGTAAATAAACAAGCTTGATTGTAACCACAGCCCATGCAGAGAACGTGCTGAAAGTAGAGAAGCCAGAGATGACCATGTGAAAAGATCATTCATATCTATATATATATATATATTGTAGTTTTTACATTTGCATTAACTTTGTACCAGTGTGTTTTGCCCATTACTTTTAAGTACACTAATGCATTGACTCTAGGAGTCTGATATAGTGGTAGATAACCAGGTTTTAGCTTTTTTGAAAAGTGTTTTGTGATCTCGTACTAATCCTGCTGATATTCGACCAGAGCTGGCGCTTAAAC
>JAINUG010000071.1:2887210-2919710 GCA_029706075.1 Aldrovandia affinis
GGACTTTCAAACAGTTCCTTCTTCCTACATTTTTTTGTGTCTCGGGTTGAAGGCAGGCAACATTAATTTATATCATCTTCCTTTATGCGTCTGTCAAAGTGGAGAGTCATTGTGCACAAGCAGGCACACAAAGAGGCCATAGAGAGACGGGCTTACTAAAGGCTTTTATTTCGCTGTAATGGCTAAGCGTGTTCTCCCAGCCCATGTTTCTTACAGCGACGCGGTGAAAGCATGCGGCTCCCTTCCTCGGTCACACAGCCGACCAGAACACAAGCCGCATCTCGGTGGTCTTCATTCTCTTTCAATCTTTTTTCCTTTCTTTTGCCTTTTTTTCTCATAAAGGTGAACTTTCAAGTATAGCTGCTTCCAGTAAGTTCACTTCTTAGGTCTCAAAACGACATTACAAGATTATTTTTTCTCTTTTTGTATGGGGGTGGCCGTGTAAACAAATTATTTGGTTCGGGGATGGATTTCGAACACACACAAGCAACCCACCCACCTAGACATGCACACACCCTACCACACACATACACACACACACACACACACACACACACACACACACACACACACACACACACACACACACAGACCCACACACACTACCAGACACACACACACCCTACCAGACAGTTCATGCTGTTTTGGCTATGCTGTAGTAGCTATTACTCCCTGTAATAAATATATTGTGGCAGCCCAAGGGGCTGCACCAGAAAATGGCTGCCTGGCCTCCAACACATGGCAGCTCAAAAACACTACATTTCCCAGCAGGCCACAGAAACACCTGAGCAGAGTCAAGCAATGGAGCTAACGAACAGCTGAAAGCCATTTTAAGGCCTATTTAAAGGGCTGATTCCCACTACACTGGGAGAGGAGTAGGAACGAGTTGGTGAGTGTGGAAAAGAGAGAAAACTGTGAAGTTGATTGACCAGCCAGTATTTGGAGAGAGAGAGTGTTTGTTGGATTGTTTTGTGTATGAATAGTGGATTGTTTTGAGGACCCCCTTTGGATTGACTACGGACTGGATTACGGAACTGACTTGGATTTGGAATTGGAACGGACATTGACAACGAGAAGGATTGCGGACTTTGTGTGTTTGTATTCCCCTGAAGTCCCCACCCTTTGTTTTGTGTTGTCTAGAGTTTATTTATTAAATTATAGTTTTTGTTCTGAATACTGCCTCCTCTGTGTTTTTGAACTTGCCTACGCCCTCTGCAAGGTCCGTGAGTGTCGCCCAACCCCCGGGGACACCACAGATCAGAGGGCATCATATATAGGCAAGAGGAGGTAGTACAACTAAAAAAATTGAAAATGGAGTGTTTGAAACTGGGATGGATGTCAGATCCGAGAATCTTCTCTTGGCTAGAGAAAGAGGGAAAGAAGCACTTGTCTCGGGAGCAGAGAGAGGTGATATCCGCCTTCCTGAGGTTGCCAGAGCAAACAAAAAGACGGACACTGGAACGGTGCCCGCCTTTCTTGATGACGAGCCTGGATGCCGTGTCCGAAGTCGTGAGGGTGATGCACCAGGAGACTTGGGACAAGGAGCAGGCCCAGCTGGCACAAAGTGAAACCCACCAATGCCTATGCTGCCTGGGATATGGGCATCAACCCAGTGAGTGCTTCTGGAAGGGAGAAGTTGGCTGGGAAGACCCAAAGAAGGAAGCTCAGGACTACGCCTGCTCGGTGGCGCCCCCTAGAGAAAATGTCCCAGGTAGGTCACAAAAGCCACATAAAAGTGAGGCCGAGATGGCAGAGAGATGTACGGTTTTGGAGTCGGCTTTAGGAGAGGCGCAAGCTTTAAGGAAGATCCAGGAGGAAGAGATGGCAACCCTAAAGCAGCATTGGGATGACCAAAAGAAGGACCTGGTGAAGAACCAGAGACGGGCGGCCATGGTGGAGGACCAATGGCGAATCACCCTCCAGGAGGTCCAACAGCTGAAGAATGCCCAGACTGAGCTGAACAGGGCAAAGGTGGAGTTGGGGACCTCAGAGGAGCGCCACCTGCTGGCAGTGGGGCAACTGCTGGAGGAGCACAGCAACTCCCTGAGAGTGCTGGGAATCAGGGCTGGGGAGCTGCAAAAGGACAAAGCATCCCTGGGCGATGAAGTGAGGCAGGTAAAGGCCCACAACCTGGCGCTTGTAGAGCATGGGAGAAACCTAACCCAGATGTTAGAGAATAAGCAGCGACAGTGTCTAGACATCCAGGAGTCCCAGAACCAGGCCAAAGAAGAGTATGCCAGGGCCTTGGGTGATGTACAGACCAGGTTCAAGCAGAAGGAGGCAGAACTGAGGAAAGCAGCGGAGAACCATGCGTCTAAGGCGGAGCAACTCCGGAGCCAAGCGGAGCAGGAGAGCGAGGGAAGGCGGGAGCTGGAGGCTCAGCTGAAAGAGGTGAGGACCCAACTACAAGAACAAGCAAGGCAGCTTGAAGAGCTCCCTCTACTGCGAGAGGAAGTGAATAACTTAAAGCAGAGGCTGGACCAAAAAGAAGCCCAGCAGCGGGCCAACGAGAATTCATTTCGGAAAGTATTAAAAATACAAACCGACACTCTGCTGGATCTACAGGATCAACTGGAAGAGGTGAGTGGAGCACTTGAATATTTAAGATGTGTTCCGGTCAAGAGAGATTTTGGCACGCAGGTGGAGATCTCGCAGCCAGTGGAGCTGGCAAGGGATAGATGGTCCTCAGTCCCACTCAGCCTGCCAGATCTTGGAGGGGAACTGGAGGAGCAATTTGCAGAGGATGAGCTATGGTGGGACCATGGTGTGGAGGAAAGCCTCTTGGCGATGGATGAGGTCAGGTGGGACACCCAACCATCTCCTGAAGTGGTGAGTACATCTCCTTCCCTAAAGGTAAGAAGACAGAGAAGAGGAATGGAGATTCAAAGCTCTCACTGGAAAAGAAACTCAGAAAAGAACGGAAGTCAAATTAAAAGGATTAACCGTAGCAAACGTTTATGGAGAATAAATGCGAATGTGAAAAAGAAATGTAAGGATACCGCTAACCACGTGTTGGAGAGTGTGTTTTCCCCAGTTACCCCACCTGACCCACTGAAAGAAAAAGGGACGTGGAGGAAAAGGCCAAAGAATGGACTACGGAGTAAAGTGCTGCACAGGGTTCGCTGGAGCAGCCATGGAAGGCTGGTGAGGACCAGAGCAAGAGGGGTAACCGTTCTGTCCATGGAGCCCAGAGCCAGTACCCACATGTGGCTAGTTGGGGGCAGACAAGGTGAGCGACTTTCGCCATTCACTAACGGCGTGCAGATGCTTTTTCAGGCAAACGTAGACTGTGGAATCTGGACATTTGATCCCGGTGGAGCACTGCTTGAGTGGACCTGGAGAGAGGGGCCCTCCTGGTGGCCGCTGGACATAGGCCGCTCAGCCCTCCCGAGGTCAGAGCTGAGGAGGAGGGTGTGTGGCAGCCCAAGGGGCTGCACCAGAAAATGGCTGCCTGGCCTCCAACACATGGCAGCCCAAAAACACTACATTTCCCAGCAGGCCACAGAAACACCTGAGCAGAGTCAAGCAATGGAGCTAACGAACAGCTGAAAGCCATTTTGAGGCCTATTTAAAGGGCTGATTCCCACTACACTGGGAGAGGAGTAGGAACGTGTTTGTGAGGAGTTGGTGAGTGTGGAAAAGAGAGAACTGTGAAGTCGATTGACCAGCCAGTATTTGGAGAGAGAGAGTGTTTGTTGGATTGTTTTGTGTATGAATATTGGATTGTTTTGAGGACCCCCTTTGGATTGACTACGGACTGGATTACGGAACTGACTTGGATTTGGAATTGGAACGGACATTGACAACGAGAAGGATTGCGGACTTTGTGTGTTTGTATTCCCCTGAAGTCCCCACCCTTTGTTTTGTGTTGTCTAGAGTTTATTTATTAAATTATAGTTTTTGTTCTGAATACTGCCTCCTCTGTGTTTTTGAACTTGCCTACGCCCTCTGCAAGGTCCGTGAGTGTCGCCCAACCCCCGGGGACACCACAATATATTCCCATAATATAACTGTAACATTAGTAGCTGTGTTCACCAATAAACCAAAAGCAAGATCACAATTTCTTTCCATAAAAATGTTGATAAATATACAGTATGGAGCCACATCGACAGTAGAATCGTGCATTCAGTTTTTTTCTACCTGGTGGAAAGACTTTTATTGTATTATATGATTCTATTTTATGAACTTTTTCTTCCATCTGATTTTGATGTAGTTACACTATTGATAAAGTAACAGGGCAGATTTGCATATTGAAACAATTCTTGTTACTGACATGTTTACTGACATGTTTTTTTATGACTTCAATCACTTTTTGAATTACTTAAATAATGGCATTGCATCCCACCAATAGCATTCGAGAGACTTGTAGAATCTGTGCTTGTAGCTTGTGCCTCAAGGTGTATTGAAGCTGTTCTGGTGGCTCATGGTGGCTCAAAGCCCTATTAAGACACTTTATTGGTGTTTCCTTAATTTTGGCAGTTGCCTGCAGATTTAATTTTGAGACAGAAATTGTTGATGAGGACGGAGCATACAACTGCAGGGCAGGGGGTGCAGGGGACCAAGAGTGTCCCCCTCTGTAATAGTGAGACAGCAGGACTAATTTCTGTCATATGAACATGCATGCAAAATGTAAATATAGCGAGCCCCTGAATGGCACAAGTGCAGGTGCCTGGGTTCAAGCCGGGGGCAATTGGCTGCCAGCATGAGTTTGCCATGTGCAGGCGGCGTATGTGTGTATCAGAGTTGCAGTCGATGGCTCGGAGAGTTCCGTCTCAGAGGAGGTGGCTCAGTTTGTCTTTGCCACTGCCGATCCCAGCATTATGACGGTGAGCTGGCAGTATGAGGGTGGGGGTTGAACTAGGAGAGGCCACTAAATTGGGAGAAACACAACATAACACAATCAATGAAGGACACATCGGTAGTTTGACCTTGAAGATGTGATACATAACACAATCAATGAAGGACACAGCGGTAGTTTGACCTTGAAGATGAGGCCCACACTACAGCCGGTGAAGGACCCAGTGGTAGAAGGAGTGGAGTGGAGAGCATGTGTCCGCCGAGGCTCATCCCCGCTCCTCTGAGAGATGCTCCAGAGAGCGCAGAGGTGTTTTGTGTACCAGCTGGCTCAGGTGCTTTCATTTCAGAGCCTGCGTCTGTGGCCGTGGCGTGGCGGTGGTGCGGGTGGGGGGGTTGAGACGTGCGCCTGTAGGCCCCCTGACCCAGCACAGGCTCTTGGCTGTGAGTGGCCCCTGTTTTCCTCACGCCATTGTCTGATTGACACCATACCATCAAGCCCCCGCATCTGACCCTCCTGCCTACCCCTTCTACCTCCTGTCCCTCTCTCTCTCCCTCTCCCTCTTTCCCTTTCTCTCTCTTTCTCTCCCTCTCTCCCTCTCTCTGTCTGAAGCTCATAGACTACCCCTTCCATCTCCTGTCCCTCTCTCCCTCTCGCTGTCTGAAGCTCGTAGACTTCACATGCACAGGAAACCAGGGGTTATTCATTCTCAACACACAGCCCAAAGAAAATCTGCTCACCCTCTCAGAAGTAACCAGTCGTAGGTTCACACTCCAGATGAAGGGGAGGGCGAAACTTTCTCTTCAAATTGAGGCGTTTTTGTTTTTGTTCCCAAAGATATATTTGAATACCTCATATTGCATGTTTATTGCATTGTGCTCAACAGCTGTTTTTCAACATGTTTAAGATGAAAGACTTAAGCATCTGGAATTTTGAAAAATGAATAATTCTGTCCGCACCATACATCGAAAGGGACAGATTTTTTAAAGGGTTGCAGCAATTGACTGCAGCTTGTAATTAATTATGGAATTTAATTTTAACATATTATCTGGACGGGGTACAAAAGGAAGCAGATTTATGCTTCCTAAGCAAAGCTGCCTTGTCTCAGGGTGGAACAATTTTCAGCAGCAACATTTTTTTAACTGTGCAGGTTTTCTAGCAAGAGTTTGTTTAGGCATATTGTCTTTGGGTGGCGTCCAGATTCTTACTGGCAAATTCTAGCCAGATGAATGCGCTTCCAAGCCTCAGGTACTCTTAAGTGCGTTTTGTGTTGATTTGGAAATTGGTGCTGAAGCAGAATATAGGTGGTGCTGAACATCATTTATTCAGTACAATCCAGCAAAAAGAAAAGAAAGCAAAATATTTTAATTCTGTTAAAACAACAGATCCATCTCAGATGCGGTAACATGTTAAGATTTGCATGATTTGGTTCACGTGCCTGCGTAGCATTGTGCTGCATAGTTAAAGATATTTTTAAAAAATATGGAGGAGGCTGAAAGTGACAAATGGATTATGATCCATGATATGAGATTTCTTTGTCCAAGGCTGTTGCTTCAGGGTGTGTGTAGTATCAGGGGAAGAAAGTAAATATGATGTGTATTTAATGAGGACCTTGGTCTTTTCCTGCAGCCTGTAGCTTGTGCCTCATATCTATTTCATTCTGTACTTTGCGCTGAGGCTGCAGAGACCTTCACGTGAACTCTCCTCCTCTTTGCTGGAGGGGGGCAGGGTTACTGAAGAGATCAAAAACGTGTTTCATTTGACTCATTACTCAAAGTGTTGCCACAAGGTGTAGGGGAAACGAGATCTTATCATTTTCATGCACGATGAGATCACATCTTACAGCCGAGGAGGGGGAGTTTCAGTGGAAAACAAACTAACAAAAAATCATTATGTTTTTGTGGTGAATCCTGTTTTATGGGGTGGGGGGGGGGGGGTGCGGATGTCATATGTTGTTTTCAAAGCCAGTTATTCTCCAGAACTATCATCTGCGGATGACCGGAGGTAAAGAGACAAGATGAACGCCAGCGCAGACCAGAGCAAGGAAACTTCTCGTCTTTCTGCATCTCCTTCATATCAGAAGCAAGAGAAGGAGGAGGAGGAGAGAGAGAGTGAGAGAGAGGGAGAGAGACAGAGAGATGGTAAGAGAGAGAGAGAGAGAGAGAGAGAGAGAGAGAGAGAGAGAGACAGAGAGGGAGCGAGAAAGTACATAAACACACGTTGAGAGCAGCACCTGCGAGGGGGAAGTGGAAACCACAGGTCTGAGGCACATTCCACAATCCCAGCCCCCTGCGCCCCCCTCCTGCCCCCCTGCTTTCAGAACTCACACAGGAGATGCTCTGTTCCAGCGTTAGAGCGAGAGGAACGTTACTGCGACAGACCGCGAGTTTCACTTCGCTGTTTCCCTTTCTCGCCTTCCTTTAAAGACATTGTTCATCATGTCAGTTCTAGTTCAGGAGCAAGTGGCTGCAGTTGTGCTGTCTGTCAGTGTCTATGAAGTACAAATCTGTCATAGATCTAAGTCAAGCGACACTGAGCGAATTTGCACTGGGAAGACCTAAGTCTATTATTTTGGTGAATTAGGACGGTGTCAGTAACGCAGACGCAAAGCGAAGACGGTGGCCCTTTAGGGCGTGTCTGTTAGGGCCCTATTTTCGTGCCGGCGCTAAACGGCGTTATGCCTTATCGCAGGTGAAATTGCCAGTTTAGCCTGTCGCAAACTGAATATTTCCCGTCTCTGCCGAGTTTGGCAATTTTGTGGTACGCAATGAAGGCGTTTGCGCGACTATGGGTTGGGCAGCGCAATAGGGGGTGTGACAATGAAAACAGTCGGGTTTGGTGTCAAATAATGAGTTTGCGTTAACGTCCAACTAGACCACCTCTTAGCGCAAACGCTGGTGCTCTGTACAATTTGGTGACTTTATTGATGCACACATATGAACATAAGGTTATCTGAAATCACATGAGAATGTTTTGTGAATATTGTGAATTTCCCCCCACGTTGAGGCAAATCGTCCAATCCATGGGTAACTTGCAAGCGTAATCAATTAAGCTAAAAACTATTTCACCACAGCTTGTGGTTATTCAGTGCACGGACATGAAAGACTGAAGCCAGCAGGCCATCCATCGCTACCGTTCAGTAAGATACACCTGTTAAATAAATATATGTTTGTATGACCATTGTTTTTCTTATGTGAAAGGGTTTTATTCTTTCAATTTTTACTACAGAAAATGGAGTACATAATTGGACACCGAAGGCGATCCCGTGAGCGATACCCTGGGTTTGGTAGCCAGTGTTTGCCAGACGGCTATCAGTTCGACTGTGCATGCAGTTTCTTCCAGTCTTGTCCAACATGCAAATTAGTTTATTACTTTTCCTACACCCAACAGCCAGCAGAGAACTAAACAGGATTTTTATACGCAATGTGAATTCCCTGCACACATGTGTGCGCACCATCTGATCATGGTATCATTTATGTGAATTGGAAGGGGGTCCACTCCATTAATATCCAGGTGGTTTGTGATGCACACTCCAGGGTGACGCATGTAGGCCTACTGCATGACGAACATAAATGAAACAGGCCTAGTTGCAGTTGTGAGTTTGTTATTTATTGCTTTCCATTTAACAATTACATTAAGTTAGAAGAAAATAAACTTAGTTTTTTAAGTTGGAAAGCCTACAAAGAATTTTTTTTTTTTTAAAGAGATGGTAAAATAAAACACTTTCTTTTAACAATGTAGGTCTCAAAGTATAAACTAAAATCATGAAAATAACAAATTAATGTGCGCCTTGTTTTCCCCCTCTGATTCGCGTGCCAACTTTTCCGTACCTCCTCACTCTCCTCTTTTGAGAAGCGCCCCTGGCACAGCCGCACAAAACTCATCCATGTCAGGAAATTGCCAATTTGCTATAGCGTTAGCGCACTGGTATTTAAAGGGATAGAAAATAGGTGTTTTGATTGGCCATTATGAAACCAAACCCCCACATGTATTTTTTAAAAGTTAATCCAACCTCTT
Source organism: Aldrovandia affinis (assembly GCA_029706075.1). Lineage (NCBI taxonomy): Eukaryota > Metazoa > Chordata > Actinopteri > Notacanthiformes > Halosauridae > Aldrovandia > Aldrovandia affinis. The sequence goes on from JAINUG010000071.1 coordinate 2,896,023, forward strand.
TTACAACTGCGTCGGAGGTGCACTATTGTCCTAAATCACGAAATTACCGAAATTGCGTTAGACACGCCCTAAAGCGCCACCGTCTGCGTTACCGACACTGCCCTAATTCACCAAAATATAATTTTTAGAATTAGAATTTTTCTAAGGTTCTCCGCATATTTCGTATTTTTGTTTTAAAGAAAAAAAATTGACACCAGTCTCCTTTTCATGTATTGGACAGGCTGTTGAGGTTGCAGTAGTTTTATAGAAAACATGGCCACAGGATCAGGGTCCTCCCTGCTGAATTCACAGTGTCCTTTGAATGTGGTCCCAAAGTTCATGTTTTTGTCCCTGACCCTGGTCTCTTTCAAGTTAATCTCCCCCCAAACAAATACATTCTTCTGTGTTTCTGTTTAAAAGTTGTGCTCATGCAGTATTTGGGTTACACGGCTTTCAGCTGTAATGTAACATCCCCCTGCACAAGCAATTCAGTCTCTCCCACTGTCATAGGAACAGGAAGCTACCGCGTACCGAACTCCACTGCAAGGCCAACAACTGTGACGCCCTCTTTCTCTGTCTCCTTCTCCCTCTCTCCCTCCCTCTCTGTGCGATTCACTGTGTTTCATCAAAGCAACTACACTTCAGTGAACTTCACACTTTTTTCTCCATATACACACACAAGTTTGATATGGAGAAGTGAGTTTGGGATTCAGTTAGAAGAAATGTCAAATATACTAAAAATCTATTCAGCCATTGTCAGGACTGACTGATTTTACTGGTGATAGCTCAGTCACTAGGCACCCTTTTTGGGGAGGGGATGGGGAGGGGGTGAGGGTGAGCCTCTCTTCTCCCCAGTCGGATTGCTGACAGAGGTCAGAGGTCAAAGCCTCAGCATGCAGGAATCATTGCCGAATTACCTTGGGCCAGGAGCCGGAGGGATCGGTTTACAAATTTGAAGGGTGGCCATTTAAATTTGAATGGCTGGAGTCCAGCTGGCCTCCAGGGTGTTAGGTACAAAAATTTGTGTTGGTCAGAACTGCAGCTCTTTCGCTCTCTCTATCTCTTTTTATTTGAAACACCATAATATTTATCTTTTTTTGTAGCAGGTGTGTAGAAGGTGTGTAGCAGGTGTGTAGCAGGTGTGTAGAATGTGTGTATCAGGTGTGTAGAATATCTGTTTGATGAGGGTGACCATGTACCCCATAACTAGCTCACATAATTGGACCACAACATCCAAAATGTTGACCAAAGGTTGTCATTACACAAACAATCCGAATGAATCAAGCACAATCTGCATGAAAATGATCAATGTGGTGTACAGCTTCTCTAATTCTAAGAAACTCTCGGTCTGATCACAAACAGAAATACCTGGTTGTAGACTTGCTGAAAATAATCATCTTATTCCAATGATGGAGCACCGGAGATTTTTGTCTTAAAAATTGACACACCACTGTGTCAATAAACCCTTGCGTGGGAAGATCCACACCTTCTAAAAATGCCAGTATTACCTGAATGACTGGATTATACTACCGTGATCACTTGATATGAACGTTTTAAAAAATGCTGTCTTTTCCAGTGCAACGGAAATACTCCCCACAGATTTATGAGTGTAGATATGTTCTATATGTTGGTATGTTTGTCGGGGGCTAGGAAGGGGTCACTAAACGTGTACAATCGTGAGAAAGAAGAATCCTGTTCGGAGGACAGGTGAAAATGATAGATGTTTCTCTTACAATTGTCACAAGTAGATTTACTGGTGTGGAAAGAGTTAAAGTACTCCCAAACATTATTAGACACCGGTCTGGTGCGGAGGCAGTGGCAGGGTTGGCGCCCTTGGGTAAGAGAGTTGGAAAAGAAAGGAGTAAACTATTCCCCATAATGGGCCTGAGTTGGAGAATAAATGGATGAGGAAGAAGGGATGAGAGGAGGGGAAATGTTGCTGGAGTCTGGAGTTCTCACCAGCACGATGCCATTGATCACCACTCCACCGCATCCTGGCCCCCATATGGCCAGTGGGCATCTGGAGGAGTCCAAAGCCTGCATATGTTTCAGGGCATCCATTATCCTGGACACACCATTATCCGTTATTCCAGGCTTCCATTGTGGATCTTGTTTATTTGGCAGGGACATAGCAAAAAGCATGCTTTAAATGTTTACAGCCACAGACTAATTTACAACACCTGCCCCCAATAAACTAGACAAAACGAAAAGTATGTATCAAAAAAACTAAACAAATACGTAAAACACATGAACAAACACATTAGAAAATGTACATTATGTATCATTAACCCCCTCTTGATGGATGCTGCTGTTCCGTGGGTTACGGGGGAGTTACACAAACAGAGAAAAGAACGGGGGGCAGCAGTTTCATAAAGAGCATGACAGGTGTGCGCTGTCCTCTCCTCTACCCTCTGCTCTTTGACTAACAGATCCAAAGCAAATTTATTTGCTTTTTTTGCATAATTTACAGGTTTGGTGATTCTTCTTTGCAAATGCTCTCGATGTACAAGGAGTCGGGGGTTTAATGAATAAAAAACCCTGAAAGGAATAGCGTTCAGACACACTGAAATGTGTCTGAGGTTGAAATGAGGAACTATCCATAAAGCAGGAGGGAATGAATGTGTCACTTTTGGGTAAATACAAATGACAAATATCTCAAATACCTGCAAGGATTTGAAACTTTTTGCTGTTGTTTGACTTGACACTTAGAGGAGTAAGACAAAGGGAAAATAAGCATTTTCTATCCCCATTAATAAAAACCACGCTCCCAGCAGCTGGGAACTGGGGATTCGATGTATTCTGTGTTTAGTGTATTCTGTGAAAGAGACAACAACAGTGAAGAGATGGAAACATCTGGCTAATGAATCTGTTGAGATACACAGGGATTATAGGGGGGGGGGGACTCACTCCGCAGTACAAGATCCCTGTGACAGCACTAAAGAGCCGTTAAATAGATCATTTTACAAAGCCACGCAGGATGCTTATTAATAGTTCATTAAATCCTTTTAATTATGGATATTGTGAACAGACATTAGGCAGGGCCGAAGCCAGAGGTGAAAAGCCATCATGTCCTTTCACCTGATATTAAAAGAACTGGAAAGATTTTGTTAATGAACGTGTTTGTATTTTCTCATTGCTTTCTGTGTTTTTACACCGTTTTGCTGATGTATTTTTATGTCAGTTTCTGCCTGCCCCCTATGGGATAATACAGTTTTTTTTTAAGTTGATGTAATGGACATGGTTAGGTTGTGTGTTTGGACATGGTTAGGTTGTATGTTTGGGCATGGTTAGGTTGTGTGTTTGGGCATGGCCAGGTTGTGTGTTTGGACATGGTTAGGTTGTTATTTTAGGCATGGTTACATTGTTTGTTTGGACATGGTTAGGTTGTGTGTTTGGACATGGTTCGTTTGTGTGTTTGGACATGGTTAGGTTGTGTGCTTGGGCATGGTTAGGTTGTGTATTTGGGCATGGTTAGGTTGTGTGTTTGGGCACGGTTAGGTTGTGTGTTTGGACATAGTTAGGTTGTGTGTTTGGACATTGTTAGATTGTGTGTTTGGACATGGTTAGGTTGTATGTTTGGGCATGGTCAGGTTGTGTGTTTGGACATAGTTATGTTCCAGGGGTGCAGGGCCGGCTCTAAACATTTTGGTGCCCTAGGCAAGATTGGCATTTGGGTGCCCCCCCCCCCCAACAAACATCAATCAGACATCACCATGGATTCAAGACAAAAATGATTTTTTACATTTTCTTTTTCAAATAAAATCACTTCTCAAACAAATCACTTACCAATGTTTCATTTAAACAGGGAGGGTAAGAGAAAATGGTAAGAAAACTCACTTTTAACACAATTGTTAACAAAGTCTGGGGGCTTTTGCAAAAATTTGCTGAGTGTATCTGTACAGATAGGTACAGTTATTAGCCTATTACAAGCAAAAGCAGCTGTAGGACAAACAACTTAAATAGATTTTGTATGGATAGCTAGCCACATTATTATCATTGATATAATGTTGTAGCCTACTACTAATTTTGGTAGCCTAATAATAAAGCTTGAGACTCAAGGCAAGCGTGAGGGTTTTGCAACTCTGCAATTCAGGTGTAGTAGCCTAGTTTTGGTAATAACACCAGGTGGGTACTAATAAGCTTCAAGCCAAAATGTGAGGGTAACTCAGCATCAGCATGCATTCATCCTTCAATCTGTATGAGTCTAGCAGTAGCTCTTAGCATCGCATTATCTAGCTTGCATTAGCTAGTTTATTACTTAGCTAGTTAGCTCTCTAGCCTCCTACAATAACACAGAAACACAATAAAACTGCATTTTGATGACATAGCCTACCTCTTTTCCTCCTCCTCCTTCCTCCTCCATTTTCTCCCCTGCGCACCTGAAGGCTTGTGCCTTTTCAAAGTCATTGTGCAAATATAAAGTCATCAATTCGATATCTATCTTGCGTCGCGCTGATGTTGGCTCTCTGCCTGACTGCATCAGTAGTGCGTGCCTCTCTGACCCTGTTACCTGCGCTTGACCCGACAGGCGACAGCACGTCTCTTGGGTTGCCTGTGATGCGCGCATGTAACCCCCACTTTCAGCAAGCAGCCAGGAATCGTATCCCCCACCTCAGTAACAGCATCTCTGTCAAAGTGCAGGCCAGATGAAACATTGTGTGAGGAACAGAACAGGGGTGCAAAGTGTATTTATTTTTGTTTATTTGTTCATTGGGAGGAAAGGAGCCCACCAACCACCAGCGATTTTGGCACCCCTAGCCGATATGGCGCCCCAGGCAGCTGCCTGTATGGCCTCTGCCTTGAGCCGGCCCTGCAGGGGTGTAATGTGGATTATTTCCTCTCTTTTCAATTTGTAGGAATTAATTTCCGGTCTAGTTATAGACATTCCATTCCTGTCTCTTCGTTGGCATTCACTGTTCCCCTGTAGGCAGACTGCTTTAGTTTAGCTTATCATTATTGTCTTTGACCTACTGCCTTCGCCTTTGTAACACATATTTGTTTGTTGCATTCAGAACCAATTTTTTATGCCACATTATGTTGAGTTGTTTCACAAAAATGTGCTGTTAATAATGAACAGTGCAATTTTATCATTGTGGTGCTCCAACTGTTGCTAATTGAAGAATTGTAAGCTTTTGCCAAATCCCCTGGCCTTTGTGTGACCCACTCTATGGGACCGTGCGATAGAGCAAGATCTGGTACAAATGCACCACACCAGCGTTCACCACGTGGCTCAAACACATGCACGAGGAGAGCTCTCTCTGGAAGCTGGAAACTCAACTGGGCAAAGTGGGCATGGCCAAATAGCCAGGTTAAATACACCATATGCCTCCAAACATTTATATATTATTTCCTTATTAGTAATTGTTTATTTAACTAAAATGATCTTACTTTCCACCTTTTTTGAATGTTTTGTGTGTTATTAGTTGCAGATAACTCTTTGTGGTGCTCTAAAATGGGTGCTCTAAAATAATAAAATGTTTTTTTATTATATTGGTGGAATAGCAATATAATTTTCGACTATTTTCACATGGAAGCCATATCACTGTATATTGAAGAATATTAATATGCGCATTATTAATCCCTCATTAATTGACAAAATATACAAAATAACAGAGGATAGATACTATTTGCAGGTTAAGTAACTTTTCCCACTCAATCTGTGAGGACTGTGTTTGTTCAGGGCACCAGACTGGCGTTTCAGAACTTCACTCTGCATTTACCATATAAACCACACAGGCGAAATAGCATTGGCCCATGGGTATCCTTTCAACATTCTCCCTTCCACACTCAATACTCTAAAAACAGAGAGAGAGAGAGAGAGAGATTACCTCTGGTGTTGGGCTTCTCTGTAGATAACCTGACCGTCATTTTGTCTTAATGACAAGAAATATAGGTCGCAATTAGGGTTGTGAAATCACATATTAGTTTCCTCATAATGTGGCGTCCCCAAGGGTTGGGCGACACTCACGGACCTTGCAGGGGGTGTAGGCAAGTGCAAGAACACAGAGGAGGCAGTAATATAACCAAAAAATGATAATTTATTATTCTAACACGAACAAGTCAAAGTCAAACAAAGTCCACAGCTGGTCGTTTGTCCAATTGCCGTGACTTTGCTCAGGTGTGACTGTGGCCTGCTGGGAAATGTAGTGTTTCCTGGCGCCCATGTGTTGTAGCCATTTTTTATTTTTTTTTCCTAGTGCAGCCCATCGGGCTGCCACAATAAAAACATTATTTTGACATGGCTGTTTTATGCCTGTCCTCAGGCTCTGTCATTTGACAAAGAGCCCTTTTAGCGTCCGCTGGTGGCTCTTTGATTTCTCAGCTGTAATAATAATTTGGATAATTACATGTTGTGTCAGGGTCAAGTCTATAATCCTTTGCCAGGACAGAAGGGCTGTGTGGTAATTACTCAATAAACAGCCAACCATTCCACAGACAGCCTGCTCATTCATAGTATCTCTGAAGTACAGCATATTGGACTTATACTGTATCTGCTGCTTTTTAATCAGAAAGAGGTTGCATTCTTAATAAAATGATAATTAAGTATAATTCAGGGATGGACCTCTCCACTATGATATGTGAATTTAAACTGGCTCTCTTTGGTCTCAAAATAGGATCAAATTGCTACTATTTGTCAACAGTATCCTCTGAAGGCAGATTGGTAATGAAATGCCTTTTCCAGAACCGTTGGTGATTTGGTTGTAATTTAAGCAGAAATAACTGAAAAGCAAAGAACAGAGACAATGCTATGAAGTGCACGTAGTTGGATTAGTAGCACATTGGATTAAAGAGAAGTGTTGGCGGGCTTATTTTCTCCCTTTATGACGGTAACAACATATAATTGATTTGATTGTGCGCCTTGTGTTGTGTTAGTGCTGTTAGCTTGTGAATCAAAAAAGCAAAGCAAAAAACATCCAATGAAATACGATCCACATAAACGCACAGATCGCAGTACGTGCATTATTAAGGAGCGAAATCGAAAACCACACAGGTCTTCCGTTTTAGACATTATAAGGGAATGATTATGAGACAAAATCTCAAACTCGCGATATTCCGCTAAACCCCTCTGTTCATTCAAGTTTCAGACATACAGATAAAATTGAAGGACCTTAGATGATATCGTGTCATCCCTTGCCAGCGGATAATGAAACTGGGATGAAAGGGGAATGCCTTTTCCTTTGATAGGGCTGGAGGGATATTGGGGAACAGCCGTGAGGTGCCTATCTGTGCCACCGGATGAGCTGGTTAATCAATCGCCGCACAGGAATGGGAAATACGAAGGAGCCAGATTTTGTTTCTTGAAAGGAAAGGGTTTGAGTTTCTAATCGGGAACTGGCACTATCCGTTTGAGATTGACCGTTTGAATGGCTCTGTGAGGCTCAGCAGTTATAGCACGGCGCTGACAACCCTTAGGTTCTGGGTTTCATTCCCATTGGGTCCACTGTGGTGTCCCCAGGGGTTGGGCGACACTCACGGACCTTGCAGAGGGCGTAGGCAAGTTCAAGAACAAGGAGGAGGCAGTATTCAAAAACAAAATGATAATTTATTATACTAAACTCTTGACAACACAAAACAAAGGGTGGGGTCTTCAGGGGAATACAAACACAAAGTCCACAAATCCTTATCTCGTTGTCAATGTCCGTTCCAATTCCAAAATCCAGTTCCAAGTCCGTAATCCAGTCCGTAGTCAAATCCAATGGGGGGTCCTCAAACAATCCAATTTCATACACACACAAACATACACTCCAACACTCTCTCCAAATCCTGGCTGGTCAAACGACTTCACAGGTATTTCACTCTCCAAACAAACACACAGTAACTCCTTCCCACACACATTCCTACTCCTCTTCAATGTGTGTCTCAGGATCAGCCCTTTAAATAGGCCTCGAAATGGCTTTCAGCTGGTCGTTAGTCCCCATTGCCTGACTTCGTTCAGGTGTTACTGTGGCCTGCTGGGAAATGTAGTGTTTTTGGGCTGCCATGTGTTGGAGGCCAGGCAGCCATTTTCTGGTGCAGCCCCTTGGGCTGCCACACCACATATACTGAAAAATGTATGCAGTCACTACTGTAAATTGCTTTGGATAAAAGCATCTGCTACATGGCATAGGCTATATCATGTCACTGAGAAGCAGAACGATTGAACTGCTTATCTGCATTTAGATGACGGTTTGCAGTTGCATACTGTATATGTGATGAATTATGGAAATATGGGCCGGCAATATCTGCCTGGGGCCCTTGGCCAATGAACCGCGGGTATAGTAAAGAGCTTTTACAATGTGGCAAAAACATTTGTTTTACACTTCCTGTAAAATTGGGGAGGAGGAAACAAAGAATACAGTCAACATAAATAGTAAACAATAAACCCACAGCTGAAATGCTATCAGAGCAGGATTGTGACACGTGACCCTCAGTTGGTAGGTTTGAGAGCGTAACTCCTGCCGCCCAACCCCCCTCTGGACTGCCCCACTGTAGGTGGCTGGTGTTTGCCGTTGGCAGATTGTGGCACAGGAGCCTGCATCACCATGTGTATTTCCCTGATAGGAAAGGTTTGAGAAGTATTGGAGGTCTTGTCAGAGAGTGTATGTTTTCGGGAGGGGAGCAGGGGCAGGGATAAATCTCAGGAGCTTTTTTTCTGCCCACGGTAAAAAGTGTTTTCACGTGAATGAGACCCACTGTTCTGTCCGCCGAGTTGTCCTGCCATGTAATATGGTGTGGCCAGGGCCGCGTTAAGCCTCCCCAGGGCCCAGGGCTAACACACCTCCCGGGGCCCTATGTCCACAATTTTCGCGACCAGGCCTGGCAACGATAAAGACATTCGACAAATTCGACAAATAGGCCTATGACAAAGGATATCAGAAGTAGAATAGTGAATAGGCTATGTTACAGAATGAGACCTCCAATTTAAAACTTTGAACGTTGTAATGTATTAAAAGCCGTCAAAGAGTACCGACTCTTATATTACAGTGCTCTCTAAATATTTACGTCTGTTACCCGAACGCATGAGTTCAAGTTCAAGTCATGACCAACCTTGCCCAGCATGGCAGGATAATGAAAGGGAGTAGTAGCCTAGTGTACTGATGACAATGCACAAAACAATACACTTCCCGTTCAACCACTAGCACCAACAAAACAAGCATTGATATAAATGATTTAATGTTACTCACCTATAGGACAAAGTATCATCCTTTGTGTAAGTTAATTGAGCTACCGTTTTCATTTCAACACGTAGCATTAACACCTGCATCTAACTATACAATAAATGCAAATGTATACAGCAAACTTGACATAATTTAAGTTTATACTGGCTTTTAAAAAATACTTTTGTCCAAACATTGGTACAAATTACAGGCCAACTTGCTAGAGAACATTAGGCTATTGCGTTATTGTTGTTCAGCTAGCTAACGTTACTTAGCAACACAACTAAGCTATTCAGTCATGCAAAATTAGCCCACTTCGTTTTCTTCAGTCGAACTCAAATTAAGATGAATTTATCTGAAATAGTTTGTTGACAGTTATAAAATGGTGGTTGCTTGGGGGGGAATAGGCTACAACATCGTTTTTTGCAGCGAAACCCATTATAAATAGTAATTTATTACTTTCTGGTTGGACATCTCAGGTTATAGCTCTACCTACATGCGTTTCTGTCGCCAATTTCAGCAACTAAAGTATCAAAATGTTATCGCATGTGAAATTGACATAGGTCATTTTCTAATTTCACTAAAGCAGAACGACAGCGCGCATACATGTAGCGACGTGATTGTGCCGCGCGACAGGTTTACCTCTGCTCGTGACACTACAGCAACAGATGAAAGTCCTCCGACACACCGAGTTGGACCGACAGCGATTTCCACTTGTAGAATCGAGGTCCCGAGACAAAGCCGTCCTTATGCAACAGGAAACAGACTATACAAACACACTCTCATTGACACTGATTGTTGCGACAGGACAATGTGGACTACTACAGGTGGGAATGTGGACCAAAATGTACAGTAACAGTCAAAACACCATAAACCCGCATTCGAAAATTCAATGTAGGCCTAAAGTAATCTGCCATTCCCGGGGCCCCCTAGTGGCCGGGGCCCTGGGCTGCAGCCCATGTTGCCCAATAGGTTAACGCGGGCCAGGGTGTGGCACTGATCAAGGCCGGCCACCTGGACCGAGGTCCAGGGCCAGAACAGGGGAGCCTTCACCATGCCAACCTTTACCTTTACCATCACCTTTACCACGACACCGCCCCGGAGCCAAACTCCTGTGAATCCTGTACAAGATAAACAGCCAGAAAGTAACCATCAGTAAGGGTGTGTTTTCCTTTGGGTAGGTCAAGCCCAGGCTTGGACCCAGTGGACTGTAGGTAAATGAGTCTAGCTGGGCTGAATGGCCTGTTCTTATGTTCTTATGTGTTATTCTTCCCCAGGTACTTTATTGTTCTCCTTTTTAAAGCAAACTTTTGGAAATGTGGAAAAGGCTCTGAATCAAGGTTGTTGTTTTTTTACTGTTTGTTCCTGCGGGTTTAATTGTTATGAGCAGTGTGTGTATTTATTGACCAGCTGTGGCGCGGTTTGCCAATCATTTACCCCAAACCTGGATGTGGCAATTTTATCCCATTTCCCCTGCCAATTACGCACCTCCCTGCTGTGTTGCTGGCAACAGTCGGCACTGGCACGGCTAGGGTTTGATCCCAGACCGTGGGGCTCATCCACACACTAGAACAGTGCCTTAAAAGGATGCAGACCGTGTGGCTCATCCACAAGCTAGAACAGTGCCCTAATAGGATGCAGACCGTGGGGCTCATCCATACACTAGAACAGTGCCCTAACAGGATGCAGACCGCTGGGCTCATCCACACAGCAGAACAGCACCTTAACAGGATGCAGACCGCGGGGCTCATTCATACACTAAAACAGTGCCATAACAGGATGCAGATTAGGGGGCTTATCCACACACTAGAACAGTGCCTTAACAGCATGCAGACTATGGGGCTCATCCACACACTAGAACAGTGCCTTAACAGGATGCAGACCGTGGGGCTCATCCACACACTAGAACAGTGCCTTAACAGGATGCAGACCGTGGGGCTCATCCACACCCCAGAACAGTGCCTTAACAGGATAGGTGAGCCTCCAGTTCAGCTTTCATATACAGTGTGTACCAACCCTGAGGTCAAAGGTCAACACATTAGAGCTGTACACCTGTGTCTATGTGGTCTTGTGCTCTGCACATGACCCTAGACAGCACCCTCTTACTTACTCTCAGGCCTTGTGCTTTATCCTGTCTGCTTCGCTGACTGGCTATGTGGTGAAGATTCACCCTGTCTGAGCCCAGGCCCTAGCTGCTGTTGGTCCAGCAGGCCGTCAGTAGGGGGCAGCGTTGCCAAGGGCCTGTGTCGAACAGGGCTGACACTTGTAAAGCAAAGTGTGGTCCCGTCAGGGGTATTGGTCAATTATCTCCACTCTCTCTCCCTATCTCCATCAATCTCTCTTTCTCTCCCTCTCTCCATCTCCCCCTCTCTCTCACCCTCTCACCATCTATCCCTCTTTGCCTCTTTCTCTCTCTCTCTCTCTCTCTCTCTCTCTCTCTCTCCATACAACCCCCCTCACTCTCCCTATCCTCCTCCCTCCAGCTCTCTGTCCACCCCTCTTTCTCTCCTTCTCCCTCTCCCTCTCCCTATATTGCTCTCTGTTTTGCATGTACAGGAATGGAGACAACATCTTATGTGAATTTCCAATCACAGAAAAAAAAGCTGCAACGATGTGAAACAGGAAGGCATTGACAGGTTAGCCCACGGGGCTGAAAGGCTGATTGCTTAGTTAGAGTATCAGTGGCTGGAGCCTTGGGGTGAGTTCAGCTGCCCCAGGGTCACGTTACGCTGTGTACAGGGACTGCAGTTACACTGAGAGCAGCTCTGGCAGCATGCTCATTTTCTATGGTGGGAAAAGGGTGAAAAGTGAAAAGGACAAAATTGAGTTGTTTAAACTGAGACATGGAGGGCATGGAGAAAATGGAGACATTGAAACATTAAAGCCCAGTTCAGACAAGACTATCACACTTTCTTTAAAAAAATCTTAGAATGTAAAGACTACACAGTCCATATCAAAACAAAATTCCATATCAACGAGTTACAAGCTAGTAGGATCGGTCTGGTCTTTAAATTCCGGACTCAAGATCTGATGTTGTTGAATCTGGAAGACCTCTGTATCCATCAGCATACGCTCTAAAACTAGTTCGTACTGAACAAAATGTATTGTTTTGTAAACTTGCCATAACAGCAATGTGGCAATTGTGCTGGCACATAATATATTGTTATAATTCATAAGGCCAGGTTTTTTAAGGATTTATCCAAGCTCTGCAGTGTTGGTGTGCTGATGGCTACATTGCCAATTTCAGTGAGAATGATTGAGCGTACAGCTGATTCTCTTGTGTAGTAAGGTTTGGCCAAACCAAGGCTGCTCTCTAAAAAGTGTTTCACAGTGCAGGTGAATTGGGCAATGGAGGCTATACCAGTGAGCTTCCCCCACAATGTACTGTGGCTTTTTATTGAAAGCTGCATTGTTGTTATTCTGATACTTTTCCCATCCGGAAATACCAGTAAAGAAATGACGTAGCCCTGGGACTGAACAGTTTCCTCATCTGATCCTCCTTCTGTCCTCAGAGAAGAAATTTAGAAGAAATTCAAATGAGAGCCGGTCATCTCCTTATCCTGGCCCCACTGGCTCCTGGGTCATTATTGTGTTCATATTAATTCCATACCAGGGGCAGGACTGACACCCCCTCCACCCAACTCACAAGTCCACCTCCACGTCCTGAAATCAACCTGCACCCTCTGCCCCCTTATACCTTTCAATCCTGAACAGCAAGGTGGTTGGTATTGTACCTGCAGTTCGATGACATCATCTGGATCCCCCTAAAAATAGTAATGACTTTCAAGCGTTTGTCATTACACACTTGGTGTTGATAACGTCTCTCTTGGAAGCAAAGTCAACGTGGTAGTGCTCCTTCCCCCTGTGGTGGTTTCAAAACCGCTCTCCCGTACATGCCCTGCTGCTATGCCTATGCGTGTCGAGAACTTTGTATTATAGGGTTCTATCTGAGTCTTTTTTGTCAAATGAGAAAACTCTTTGCTCTACAATAGATTAGACAATTGAAATTATTTGTAAAAACATTCAAACTGATGCAAGTCAAAACCATGGTATGACATGGGACTTGAAAGAAGTTCTAAAAATAGAAATCTCTAAACTATATATGTGGGAAATTAAAGATTTTAAAGATGACATATAATAAAATTCAGTAATACTTTGTTGACCCTCATCAGTTCTATGCGCTGATAGAACCCTGTATATGACCCAACCCTGTAGTTCTAATCTCCTGATATACAGCCTGAATATGACCCAACCCTGTAGTTCTAATCTCTTGATATACAGCCCGTATATGACCCAACCCTGTTTTTAAGCTCATTTGCTTATTTCAGTTGTCCGTATTTTCCATATTCCAGACCTCCAATTTCCCTACAGTACATTTGCTGACTGGCTAACGCCACACAAAGAAACCTATTCTCCAAAGCCATTAGCTATTTAAAGGAGCAAAGTTGAAGATATTTAGTATGCTTGAACGTCATTATGTGATTAGTACGGTACGGTACAGTGGAAGTAAAGGAATTATTTTTTCACTTTAAGTGCTTTTTTTTATTGGGCTTCTTATGCCTCAGGGAGAGAACATTGTATGTTGCTGTTGAATCTGAGGGAATGATACTTTCCCTCATTAAAAAAGTATGTTTGCATCTGCTGGGTTTTTTTTGTTGTTGTTTTTTTTCTTCTCTAAAATAATTAACCAATAAAACCAGATGGCTAAGCTTGAAGCATGGTAATACCTGCCACTTTCTGAGGAAATTAATTAAATGACTAATCATTTACAGGAACAGGAGAGAACAGAAAGAAACAGCCATTTGTTAATGGCTTGTATTTACACTTCAGGATGGCGGCTTGGTGGTGATGTATAATTCCTGCTTTAGCCCACACTGTTAACATGGCTAGCTCTCACAGGACCTTATGTACTGTGCCTGGGTACCCTCTGTGACAGAGAGAATGTCTTGTGTTCCAGAATGTTCCATGTGCTGTGAATTCAGTGCACATTACTCTTGCAAAAAGGCTTTGCAGCAGTTCTCGCCAACTAATTTTTCATTGCGGGCCAGATTTATCGTTTAAAGACACTGAGAAAGCAGGCCAAACTCCTTCTCCTTCCTGTTTATAAAACGATTCACGTATATATATATTATGTGCTGTGTGCGAATGAACAGCAGATGCATTCTATTATATATCATGTTCACATCGAAGCTTCATCATTACCTTCTATTTGTTAATTGTGTCTAGTAAATGATCAGTTTATATTTCTTGTCTCTCAGTGGTCAAAGGGCCGACAGTAAAACCACGGCCGGCAGCACTTGGCCCCCTGCCCGCCCAGTTGAATAACCCTGATTTACAGATTATGCACCAGTTAGTAGAGTGCTGTTGTACAACAAGACATCTCTTAATCGTGTTAATTATTTATTGAGGAAGTCCTCTGTTGATGGTAGTTTTGTTACCAGAAAAGATCATTGCTCTGGCCCATTCCATCGCTGTAAACTCCTGCATTGATTTGGGAGAGCGCAGACTGGCACATGTTAGGATGGCAGGGTAGTATAATGGTTAGGGAACAGGGCTTGCAATTCAAAAGTTGAAGGTGTGGCACTGCCGTTGTACCCTTGAGTAAGGTGCATAACCTGAACTGCTTCAGTAAATATCCAGCTGTATAAATGGATTTTATGTCAGAAAAAACTGTGTAAGTCACTCTGGATAAGAGCGCCTGCTAAAAAAATGTAATGTAATGTAAACACTTATTTTTGCTCCGCCCTCCACCAGTTGAGCTGCGCAGCCATTGGGCCAGAGAAAGGCACATGTTGCACAGCTGGTATCTTTTTTTGGATATTTTTTTAGAACAATGAAAAAAATGTTCCTTTAAAAATGTTTAATTTTTTTCAACAAAAGAGAGAAAAAAACAAAAAGACATTCATACACATAAAACGGCTATTTTACAAGGACAGGGGCACAAAACAACATATTCAAAGAAAACATTTACATGTAGTCATGTAATGTTTTGAGTTATATTAGGGGTGAACTATATTATCAGTTCTTTCCAGTGGGTCACCCCCCATTTCTCTCTTGCCCCTCTCTCGTCCTTCACAAAGTCTGCCAAAACGCCATCCTGGAGGAGCTGGTGCAGAAAGACTGCAGGAACCCAATTTGACCATAGAATTCTCTATTGTGCAGTGAGGCAGGGGGTATGGATAGTGCCCCCTGCCCAGGGACCCCTGGCTGCAGTGGGCACCAGCGCAGTCAGGACTCCGGCCCGTCACTTACTCAGAGTAATAAACATTTATTATGCATATATTATAGACCTTTTTATTTGTTCATTTTTTTATTTGTTATACCAGGGGTATCAGAGCTACATGTCAAATATGTAGAATTATTATGATCGTTTTAAGGCTAATAATAATAATAATTAAAAAGACAGTTGTAGCAGGCTCCGGTCATGGGGGGTTTGAGTGTTGAGTGTTGGTGCTAATGAGGCTCAAATCATGGGGGATTTGAGTGTTGGTGCTAATGCAGGCTCCGGCCATGGGGGGTTTGAGTGTTGAGTATTGGTGCTAATGCAGGCTCCGGTCGTGGGGGGGTTTGAGTGTTAAGTATTGGTGCTAATGCAGGCTCCGGTCGTGGGGGGTTTGAGTGTTGAGTGTTGGTGCTAATGCAGGCTCCGTTTGTGGGGGGTTTGAGTGTTAAGTATTGGTGCTAATGCAGGCTCCGGTCGTGGGGGGTTTGAGTGTTAAGTATTGGTGCTAATGCAGGCTCCGGTCGTGGGGGGTTTGAGTGTTAAGTATTGGTGCTAATGCAGGCTCCGGTCGTGGGGGTTTGAGTGTTGGTGCTAATGCAGGCTCCGGTTGTGGGGGTTTGAGTGTTGAGTGTTGGTGCTAATGCAGGCTCCGGTCATGGGGGGTTTGAGTGTTGAGTGTTGGTGCTAATGCAGGCTCCGGTCGTGCGGGGTTTGAGTGTTAAGTATTGGTGCTAATGCAGGCTCCGGTCGTGGGGGGTTTGAGTGTTGGTGCTAATGCAGGCTCCGGTTGTGGGGGGTTTGAGTGTTGAGTGTTGGTGCTAATGCAGGCTCCGGTCATGGGGGGTTTGAGTGTTGAGTGTTGGTGCTAATGCAGGCTCCGGTCGTGCGGGGTTTGAGTGTTAAGTATTGGTGCTAATGCAGGCTCCGGTCGTGGGGGGTTTGAGTGTTGGTGCTAATGCAGGCTCCGGTTGTGGGGGTTTGAGTGTTGAGTGTTGGTGCTAATGCAGGCTCCGGTCATGGGGGGTTTGAGTGTTGAGTGTTGGTGCTAATGCAGGCTCCGGTCGTGGGGGTTTGAGTGTTGAGTGTTGGTGCTAATGCAGGCTCCGGTCGTGGGGGGTTTGAGTGTTGAGTGTTGGTGCTAATGCAGGCTCCGGTCGTGGGGGGTTTGAGTGTTAAGTATTGGTGCTAATGCAGGCTCCGGTCGTGGGGGGTTTGAGTGTTGAGTGTTGGTGCTAATGCAGGCTCCGGTCATGGGGGATTTGAGTGTTGAGTGTTGGTGCTAATGCTGAGCCCCTTAATGCTGCGGAGAGGGTGGGGCCTGAGAGGGAGAGGACCGGTATTAGCCCTATTCTGGAGAATCCTGGACGGAGCCCACTTTGGAGCCAAGGGATGAAAGTTTGAGCGGTTTTGAGAATCCTGGACAGAATGCGCTCTGGTCTTGTGCTTCTTTAGCGGGTCACAGGCTTCACATAAAGCCCCAAAACCTATGCAACATAAATCAGGCAGAACAAAGTAAACAAGTAAATAACATGATACAATAATGGAAGTCAGGACTGATCATAACATGACGACTGATAATAATATGACACGGGATGGTGGCGGTGGCTTTCAGCAGGAAACAGGGAGGGGGGAAGTGTTTTGACAGAAAAAGAGCCAAACGCGTGTCTGCTTCTCCTCCAGACGGCATTAATTCAACTCTGCATCCAGCACACCTGTGGAGAGTGTTGCGATACGTTGGCTGTGACCCAGACGCAAGGGGGCTCATTTGCTCACTGCAATGTGGATGAGGACCCCCAAAATCCTTCTAATACATCCGCTCCCCCATCTGCTGATTTTCACCGGGACAAAAGCATTGAGTTTCTTTTTATATGATATGATATTATATTAGATAGATAGGGGTATGCTGGGGAAGGAGCACATGTAAGGGAACAGTGCTGAACACCAGGGCTTCTCCAAACCATTCCCCTCTCAGACCACCCTTTAAAAGCCATTAACGGTCAAAGCCTGCATTCTGACACTCCCACCCCACTGAATGCTGCCATTTAAAAAACGAAATAAATAAATAGACTTGTCTTGTCAAAATAAATAGCTTTGTCCTCCATAGTCTTCTACACCGTCCGTATCTCCATTAACGTGAAATTTTGCAAGGGAAAACGAAAAAAAGAGTCACAGCCTAGCATGTGATGATGTAAGCTTGGAGCACCTAACCAATCCAGCACAGGGGGTGGGTGGCAGTGTTCCAAGTATTCCTCCTCAAACACATTTGCGATGTCTGACATCCAAGTGTACTTTTACAAACCCAGGAGTGCCAGGCAATGTGATTTGAGTATTTGAGTATGTGGTTCCGTGCCTGAGCCACAATACAAAAGGCCTCGAGCACTTGTCATTAGTGCCAACTTAAATATGAATCTATCATCACAGTAACCCGGCCAGCTCTGCTGGCACACACACACACACACATACACAATGCAGGACTGACAAGGCCGAATACAATACTGCACTCTGGACGCTGCAAAGAGCCAGCTCCAACAATCCCCCGAGATTATTTGAGGAACATTAGGAGATGTTGGATAAAAGATTACAACATAGAAAGATGGATTGCCCCTGTCCCCTCTCCAACTGTGATAAGAAACTAAAGCTTCATTTACAGCTTTGTTGATATGGGAGAGCCAAACAGCTTCAAAGACTGGCCTGGTATTCCATCAATATTTGAACCAAATATGATTTTCTTCTTCACAAACTCAGTTTGGCAAGTTAGTTTTAGCAATGGCTAAACTCACCAAACTGCGTTTGCATTTTATTTTTGTAAGTCAAAGTCAAAGACAAAAAAGATGCTTTTACTAAACAAATTCATTTAAAACAATCAATAATGGAGAAGGAGCAGGCATCAGGAACACAGAGATGAGTGGAGACAGAGCAGGATTCAGGGATGCAGAGTCGAGTGGAGACAGATTAGTATTCGAGTGGAGACTTTCATAAGTATGATGGTTTGTGTGCTGTGACCGGGACAGGCCTGCTCCATCTCATCTTCCTGACAGGTTTATAGACGCACGGGGGGATACGCCATCGCCCTCACTCCCCCATATCACTGCCCTGCACAGAAACACACTGTACATCACTCAGCACCTGGGAGGGAGGGAGCGAGGGAGGGGGAGAGAGAGAGTGAGAAGAGAGAGGGGAGAGAATGTATACACTACCGGTCAAAAGTTTTAGAACACCCCCATTTTTAAGCACTTTAAGTCCAGTGAATAACCTGAAATGGTACAAAGGTAAGTGGTAAACTGCCAGAGGTAAAAAAAAAAAAAAAAGAAAAAAGTTTAGGTTACCAAAAACGGAAAAATTAATCAGGCAGATGTCAGGGAGCCACACAGGCCCTGTGCCTGACAGGTTCCTCCAGAGAGGCCTGGCCGGACGAGATGAGCAGAGAGGCAAAAAGATGTTTCACCAGAACAGATGTGAGAGGAGGGCCGGGTGGAGGCTGGTGGGGGCAGAAAGCGCAGCAGCAGCAAATTAAATATTATTAGCAGGACAACAGGCTCCCCATTTCTTCACTTCTTCTACCAAGTGTTCTATTGTCCAGGCGATCACGTAACCTCTCCCCTCTCCCCTCTTTCCTTCCTTTGCTCTCCGTTCTCTTACGCGCTCTTTACTGAGGAGAACTGCTGAAGTGGAGAGCATTTTCATTAAATCAGCTGCTTATCTGAGTCATGGATCCTACAAAGAAAAAAATGCACGTTTGCATGTGTATGTGTGTGTATGCATGCGCATATTAATGCAGGCAGACAGGAGGATATTTTACTGAAGCAGTGCTGGTTAAGTATCTTTGCTCAAGCGTACAATAGCACTGCCCCACCTGGGAATCAAACCTGCAATCTCTGAGTTACAAGCCCAGTTCCCTAACCACTATACTACACTGCCTCCTTCGAGGAGAGGCCCGGAGAAGCTCTAATGATGATGGTGGACCTTCCCTGCTAATCACAGATTCCCAGCCAACAAGTTTTGGTTCCCAGAACATTCCCGGGAAGTTTATACAAACGTTCCCAAACGCTGGGTACATCTTTCTGTGACTTTGACAGAACTTGTTCAGAACAATAACATCTATTTTGGGGGGGCTGTGTGAGATAACATTATAACTTTTCTCACAACTAAAAAGGGAATTTAGCTGGAATCTTCCCCTATGCCCTGCAGGCGAATTGTGAAAGCTCTCCCTGTTACCACCTCTGTAATACGTCGATCTGAACCGTGTCTCCATAATTTTGGCCTGGAAAATTCATACAACGAAACCCCCAATGATGTCTTTGCACCTTGTTCCCGGACAGAGATAGCTTCTCTTTTCATAACTGTACTCTTTGAGTCCAGGGGGATAAATCTATTATTAGTAAATGTATTCCGTGGGGGAATTCCTCTGTGAAAACATGCTAGAAACACACTGCAGTACATTAAATCCCATTTTAGCTTTTAGAGATCCTGACTAATCTGGCCCTGTGTGCCTGTATGATACCACACCCTTCATCATGTCAATGTGCTGCATTGTGATGTCACTACGTAGGTAATGACGTGCACATAACCATATTGTGTTTAAAATAATGGCTAAGGATGTTCAGTATATGAAGAACATCCAAAAATATAACTTTTTTTCCTCAATGGTTCAAGAATCAGTTCAAGAATCAGGTATTATGTTCTTGGTCTTCCTTTTATTTTACTTGGTGAGATATGTTTTGTTTTGAATGGCTGCACTTAGACTATATCAGATTATTTGACTGGAAGCAGATTTTTAGGGTCATCCAGATTCAGGAAATGAGGAGAAATCTGCCTGCAGCCCCGCTCTGGTAATGAGCACTATGTGCTGTTTTCATTGGGCGAGCCATCCAAGAGGTTTGGGTGCACACGAAAGGGAACCGATCCAGCCTGAGCCAGTACAAATTAAAGTAATTATGCAAATGCTGCACCGATTTCTCTCTGTCTGTATTCAACAGGAAAAAAGATCTGAAGCTTTAATTGTGTGGTTGAATTTTATTGTGATTGAGTCAGTACAGGGGTTTTGATTCGATTTGTTTTCTGAAGATTTGTTTTTCTGCGTTGCCTTACTCAGCATTTGCACAAGTTGTTTCTATTCAGCTAAACCACAGAAAGGCCTCCCGCCATTGTGAGTTTAGCATCAGCCTTGGTGTAATGAAGCATTCCCCAATTCTCACTGCAGTCTCTGTCCTCTATTGTTTTTGAGCTTTGTCCAAACACTGGAACAGCTAATGCAGAGGAGTCCATTCTGACTGGGGGGGAACCTCACAAAACCAATGGGGAGAGATTTGTGGACTGAGCCCCCCCTTCTCTCACCTGAAGGGTTTGTCCTTCAGAGGTGTGGCAGTGTGGGGGCGGTGCACCACTGTTACCTGCACACCTGTTCTCACCTGAGTCAGAACACTAATGGATACATCCCATCGACTGGGAGCACCAGTTTAGAGTATTAAGCATAACCCCCTGTGATATTTTCTGTCTTGATTTTTCTTGCAGAATATATATTAAAACATATATGGAGCATATATATAAGTAACTGCAAAATAAAGGAAACACTTGAGTAAATGCGGGATACTGGTGGCTCTGTTATTGTGTGGGATGCATTTTCCTGGCATAGCTTAGGTCCACTCGACCCTTTAGAGGGAAAGGTCAATTACAATAAATACAAAGCCATTCTGAGTGATCACCTTCATCCTATGGTGAAGCATTTCTGTCCTGATGGGAGTAATCTCTTCCAGGATGACAATTCCCCCATTCACAGGGCACTAGTGGTCACTGAATGGTTTGATGAGTATGAAAACGATGTAAACCATATGCCATGGCCATCTCAGTCACCAGATCTCAACCCAATTGAACACTTATGGGAGATTCTGGAGCGGTGCGTTTTACACCGCCATCAACAAAACACCAAATAAGTTAAACTTATGTGTGTGTGGGTGTGTTTGTATGTGTGAGGAACACATTCATTTGTGGGGTCATGTTGCCTTGAGAAGACTAATCAATATAATATAGTGTGAATGTCTCAAACCTGTCCCCAGGCCAGTGTGAATGTCTCAAACCTGTCCCCAGGTCAGTGTGAATGTCTCAAACCTGTCCCCAGGTCAGTGTGAATGTCTCAAGCCTGCCCCCAGGCCAGTGTGAATGTCTCAAGCCTGTCCCCAGGTTAGTGTGAATGTCTCAAACCTGTCCCCAGGCCAGTGTGAATGTCTCAAACCTGTCCCCAGGTCAGTGTGAATGTCTCAAGCCTGTCCCCAGGCCAGTGTGAATGTCTCAAGCCTGTCCCCAGGTCAGTGTGAATGTCTCAAACCTGTCCCCAGGTCAGTGTGAATGTCTCAAACCTGTCCCCAGGCCAGTGTGAATGTCTCAAACCTGTCCCCAGGTCAATGTGAATGTCTCAAACCTGTTCCCAAGTCAGTGTGAATGTCTCAAGCCTGTCCCCAGGTTAGTATGAATGTCTCAAACCTGTCCCCAGGCCAGTGTGAATGTCTCAAACCTGTCCCCAGGTCAGTGTGAATGTCTCAAACCTGTACCCAGGTCAGTGTGAATGTCTCAAACCTGTCCCCAGGTCAGTGTGAATGTCTCAAACCTGTCCCCAGGTCAGTGTGAATGTCTCAAACCTGTTCCCAAGTCAGTGTGAATGTCCCAAGCCTGTCCCCAGGTTAGTATGAATGTCTCAAACCTGTCCCCAGGCCAGTGTGAATGTCTCAAACCTGTCCCCAGGTCAGTGTGAATGTCTCAAACCTGTACCCAGGTCAGTGTGAATGTCTCAAACCTGTCCCCAGGTCAGTGTGAATGTCTCAAACCTGTCCCCAGGTCAGTGTGAATGTCTCAAACCTGTCCCCAGGTCAGTGTGAATGTCTCAAACCTGTACCCAGGTCAGTGTGAATGTCTCAAACCTTTTTCCCGACATTCACGTCGTCTTTCCTTCCTCCCAAGGCAGTGAATTCTGGGAGCACGGTCATCCAACCCCTAAAAACAGCAGGCTGTACCGCAGGGAGTCGCGGAGGTTCAAAACCAGCTTTGACCTCTAACTGGGTGCTGGGGGGTTGAGAGTTTGGGGGGGGGTTGTTGTGCTGTACTGTGTATGACAGATTTCCTCAACTCTCATCAGGCGAGGGGTGACATCACTGTGAGGAGCCTCTGGAACATGTTAATAAATACTACATTATAACTAATAATAATGTATATTAATTATAATAATTGTCTTCTTCATCATCATTTTTGTTTTCACAAGGAACTTCACAAGGAACAAACAGTAAAAGCATCATGAAACAAAACACAAAATGTAATTGAAAGTAAAAAAAAAAAAATGTAAGCGCAAGTATTGCTTTACAGGCACTACAGAAAGGAGAACAACAATTAAAAAGTTACAATCAAACATGTATTCCAAAGAATTCAAAGAGAGGCTAAAAAAGTGAGTTCTTAGATTAAAGCCTTTTTTGGGAGGAGAGAGCAGGCAGTGGGAGAGGAGACATAAACAAACTCAGTGACCCCGTCACGTGATGCTCTAATAACATTTTAGCAGCAGAAGCACGTTAATTGTACAGCAGAGTGGGGTGTGGGGAGGGGGTCTTTAAGGAAGCATGCCTGCCTGACGCAATAAATCCTTACTCCCTCCCTCCCTCTCTCTCTCTCTCTCCCCTTCCCCTACCGCCACCCCCCAATCACCTCCACCTTATCCCAGCCTCACTCATAATATATTCCATTTAGCAGACACATGTGGCCCCTGTGGGAAGTGAACCCACAACCGAAGCGTTGTCAATGCCATGCTCTCCCTACTGAGCCACACAGAACCACTCATGTGCTAGGGTGATCACATGGTCTTACAGTTTTTTTCAATTGCTAACAAGCATCGGTCAAAACTGAAGACACTTTTTCAAAACACTTCATACAGTCTGCATTACCAACATGCATCTTGGCCAAACAGTTAATCTCACTTCCAAAACTCACTCAAACCACCAAAACACTTCATACATGTCTCAAAATAAGTTATTTGACCAGAACACTGGCAACAATTCTCACTCAGAAAGCATACATTGTCACTCATAACACACTGACCTAAAAAACACTAACAACAGGGAGCATGCCATAAATCATGAACCTTTATATTTGAAGTTTGAATGATTTTTCCAATAAATCAGTATTTCATTATAGAATAAGAATAACACATTTTCACTTTATTGACTGTACTAAAGTATATGTAACAAGAATGAATCAGAAATGCAGCAATTTGCTTCAATATCCTTTATTTTTTCTATATCTTTGCATATAGGAATTTACTTGTGAAAAATAAAAAGTTTCCTGAAAAAAAACGATTTCCTGAAATTCCAGGGC
>JAINUG010000071.1:2924710-3027210 GCA_029706075.1 Aldrovandia affinis
CTGCAGGATCTGCTCTCTCTGTAACTGAATTAACCTGAGGAGTCACTCCACACGCCAGTGGAAGGCTAACTTTTAACAACCCCCTGCCAAAATCATTTTTGTTCATTTAATTTCCTCCTGAAGTCTGTATCTCTATGGCAATGGCTCCCCCTTCTCCCCTCCCCTCCCTTTGCCTTTCTGCTCCCCCACCCCTAACTACCAGTGAACAAGATGGAGAGAAGAGGGTGGAACTTTACTCTTTTATCTTTTCTCTGTACTTAGATGGCACAATATTAAACAAATCTGTCTGTTGGGTCGACAGCGAGTCTGTATTCTTCAGAGGGCAACACAGGAGTGATATTATCGTTTATCTAATTTCCACTATAATCTGAGGATGGTTATATAAAAAACCCTGAAAACTGATTCGCCCTTTTTCCTTATACACTGCGCTTATACACTTCATGTCTATGTTTCCCTTTCGAGAGTAAAATAAGAATACCACACAGAACTACAGTAAAATCTTAACTTCTGTTCATTTGGGTTTAACAAACAACTTCTTACGTACCAAGAGCATTATTTTTGTGAAATGAAGGCACAGACTTGCAACCTAACTTTTTTATTTTTCCATCTAGAGCTCAGTCACTTTTGATATAATATGCCTGTGCCTGTACCTGATAATATATGTGTCAATCGACATACATATATGTATATATATACAGTATATCAGGGCCGGCTCAAGGCACAGGCAATACAGGCAGCTGCCTGGGGCGCCATGTCGGCTAGGGGCACCAGGTCGCCCTCACAATTTTACATTTTTTTAAATAATCGTGGGCGCCCTCTCCTTTCCTCCCAAATAAACAAACAAATAAACAAAAATAAATACACTTTGCACCCCTGTTCTGTTCCTCACACAATGTTTCATCTGGCCTGCACTTTGACAGAGATGCTGTTACTGAGGTGGGGAATACGATGACTGGCTGCTTGCTGAAAGTGGGGGTTAAGTGCGCGCATCACAGGCAACCCAAAAGACGTGCTGTCGCCTGTCGGGTCAAGCGCAGAGGCACGCACTACTGATGCGGTCAGGCAGAGAGCCAACATCAGCGGCATAGATATCAGATCGATGACAGACAGATTTTGTGTTTCCAATGACTTTGAAAAGGCACAACAAGCCTTCAGGTGCGCAGGGGAGAAAACGGAGGAAGGAGGAGGAGGAAAAGAGAGTCCAATTAAGAGGTAGGCTATGTCATCAAAATGCCATTTTGTTGTGTTTCTGTCATTGTAGGAGGCTAGGGAGCCAACAAGCTAAGTAATAAACAAGCTAATGCTAGCTAGATAATGCAATGCTAAGAGCTACTGCTAGACTCAGACAGATTGAAGGATGAATGCATGCTGATGCTGAGTTACCCAACCCTCACATTTTGGCTTGAAGCTTATTAGTACCCACCTGGAGTTATTACCAAAACTAGGCTACTACACCTGAATTGCAGAGTTGCAAAACCCTCATGCTTGCCTTGAGTCTCAAGCTTTATTATTAGGCTACCAAAATTAGTAGTAGGGTACAACATTATATCAGTGATAATAATGTGGCTAGCTATCCATAAAAAATCGATTTAAGTTGTTTATCCTACAGCTGCTTTTGCTTGTAATATAGGATAATAACTGTACCTGTCTGTACAGATATAAGAAATAAGAACAGCAGCTACTGCATCTATCTCCAATGATGGCCTGCTGACATGGTGTAGAACTCTGACCTTGATAGAGAGATAGACTTTGTTAACAATTGTGTTAAAAGCAAGTTTTCTTACCATATTCTCTTATCCTCCCTGTTTAAATGAGACTTTGGTAAGTGATTTGCTTGAGAAGTGATTTTATTTGAAAAAGAAAAAAAAATCATTTTTGTCTGGGGGGGCACCCAAATGCCAATCTCGCCTAGAGCTCCAAAATGTGTAGAGCCGGCCCTGCAGTATATATCAATTAATGATGTATATCAGGTTTCAATGTATACATATCAAGAAATTACACACACACATACAGTATATATATATATACAGTATATACACTACCAGTCAAAAGTTTTAGAACACCCCCGTTTTCCAGTTTTTACTGAAATTTAAGTAGTTCAGGTCCAGTGAATAACCTGAAACAAAGGTAAGCGGTAAACTGCCAGAGGTCCAAAAAAAAGTTTAGGTTACCAAAAAATGAAAAATAATGTAAATTTCAGAGTTATTAAAAAAAGGCCCTTTTCAGGGAACAAGTAATGGGCTAACGTGGGTTAACAGTCACTCTGTGCAAATCGCCAACTCTGGATCCAACAAAAGAGCCCCAGACCATCACGCTTCCTCCTCCATGTTTGACAGTTGGTTTGACATCCTTTCGCCTACTCGACAGCCTACAAAAACCTTTCAAAATTTCAAGATTTAAAATTTAGATTCATCGGTCTATAAGACCTTCTTCCAGTCTTCAGTTGTCCACTGGTGGTGCTTCATAGCCCAGGCAAGCCTCTTATTCTTATTTTGCCATCTTAGCAATGGCTTTCTGACTGCAGCTCGAAGTCTTCTCTTTATAGTTGAAACTGAGACTTCCTTACTTTGACCAGTGTTAAGCTGTGCTTGAAGCTGTTGTCTTGTGAGCCGCCTATCACACAAGCTGTTGACTCTCAGAAACTTGTCTTCTGATTTTGTTGTAGCTTTGGGTCTGCCAGACATCTTCCTGTCAGAATTTCCTCCAGTTCCCAAGTGCCTTTTGATGGTGTAGGAACCTACTCACTGCCAAAAAATGTACATTATTTTTCAGTTTTTGAAACTTTTTCTTTTTAACCTCTGGTAGTTTACCTTTTTACCATTTCAGGTTATTCACTGGACTTGAACTGCTTAAATTTAAGTAAAAACTGGAAAATGGGGGTGTTCTAAAACTTTTGACTAGTAGTGTATATGAATAGTTCGGATACAAAACAAATAAATAAATTTTTGTAATTTTCAGTAAATCAAGATTTTGTATTGTGCTTTCTTAGTATAACTTATCAATTCCAAAAAGGGTGACCCTAAATGTATGTAAGCAAAGTAACAGAAAGACAGATTTTCTAAAATCTACATTTAAAAATAGATATATAACTTGGTGGCACGGT
Organism: Aldrovandia affinis; assembly: GCA_029706075.1. NCBI lineage: Eukaryota > Metazoa > Chordata > Actinopteri > Notacanthiformes > Halosauridae > Aldrovandia > Aldrovandia affinis. The sequence goes on from JAINUG010000071.1 coordinate 2,927,814, forward strand.
GGTGCAGTGGATAGCACTGTCGCCTCACAGCAAGAAGGTCTCGGGTTCGAATCCAGGCCGGGGGCCTTTCTGTGCGGAGTTTGCATGTTCTCCCCGTGTCCGCGTGGGTTTCCTCCGGGTACTCTGGTTTCTTCCCACAGTCCAAAGACATGCACGTTAGGCTAATTGGAGAGTCTAAATTGCCCGTAGGTATGAGTGTGTGAGTGAATGGTGTGTGTGCCCTGCGATGGATTGGCGACCTGTCCAGGGTGTATTCCTGCCCCTCGCCCGGAACGCATGCTGGGATAGGCTCCAGCCCCCCCCCCCCCGCGACCCTGACCAGGAATAAGCGGCTTAGATAATGGATGGATGGATGGATGGATGGATATATAACTTGATATTTTTCTATTTGTTTTGGGTCAAAAGCAGATAAATCCATAATTAGATTTTTTGGCTAAATTGAAAGTTCACCCAGAGGAAGACTCGGTTGTGTGCTGACCATTGCGAATTTCCCAAATGTGCGAATCTCGACTGCATAATTTCTGATGGTGAGGGACTGCGTTCGCCCTCTGCCCTAGTATTATGGTGAAAAGACAAATCTTGTCCTCTTTTGTTTCGTAGGTCCCTGTTCTGAATTTTGCTAATTTAGTACGACGTGTCTTTTCAAAAATAAATTACAGCAGTGAGTGGATATCTTGGTTTGTGCTAACAAGAGGGCACAGCGTGTATCGGTTTCTGCAACAAAACGTTGAATAACCATACATTAAGCGTGAGATATATTGAGTTTTGCAACAAAACAATTTGGAAATCGCAAAGATGGCACTGTGATCTCAATCACAGCATGTTTGGTTTAGTTTTGGCTAAAAAGGAATGGCGTTTATCAGTTTTGCGTATGAACTCTTAATTTATACAGTAGGCTCTGTTTTTATTCACACCCTTGATAAATATCTAGCTAGCATATTACAAAGGTTTGATTGCTAAATAGTTGGACCCAGGTTGTAAACCCTAAATATAGGGTTAAATATAGTATTTATATCAGTAGCTGGGTAAGTGGCTATAAGAGGCCCTCCAGTTACAGTTAGCCTACTACTAACGTTAGGGCCTACTGCTTTCCATCCGGAGCCACCTAGCGTGTTTTTTAAGAGTGGTATTGCTGACTCCATCTAGACAGTAAAAATCTAAACATAGGGAGAGATAGGGAGTCAGCTAGGGGCCAAAATGTGGCCAAAACTTTGTGAGGTGTGCAGGATGATCGCCCTGCTGGAAAGCGATTTCCTTGGGCTGTTCACCTGCCTCTGCTGCAAGCTCATTGAGCATCTCGAGGACAAGATTCTTCTTCTCGAAGGCCAATTGGCTGTATCAGGGTTCTTAGAACCAATTAGTACGTCCGTTAGGGAGAAGGTGTGCACGCCTAGGCTGGGAGGAGGGAAGAATTTAGAGCAGGCAGGAAGTGACAGGTTGGTTACAGTTAGGAACAAAGGCAGGAAAGGGCTTGCACACCACAAAGGGGCGACATCTCCAGAGGTTGAGGTGTCCAACAGATTCCAGCCCTTGCAGGAATCTGTGGCCCGTGACCCTGAGAGCAGGGGGATGCATGTGCCACAGGACACCCTGATGGTCACATCTCCCAGGGAAAGGGAGTTGTTGGTAGTGGGGGACTCTATAATCAGGGGAGTGGACAGCATAGTCTGTTCCCGGGCCAAGGAGACTCGCACGGTGTGTTGCCTGCCTGTTGCCCAGGTTGGGGATCTCCTTGAGCGTGTGGACAAGCTCCTGGCCAAAGCATTTACATTTTACATTTTAAGCATTTAGCAGACGCTCTTATCCAGAGCGACTTACAAGATGTGCATTAATACAAGGCGAGAACAATCAAAGTTAGCGTACAAGATCAGTGCAGTAAAACGGCAAAGACATCATTGCAGGCAACTGCGTATCATACCTGTAACATTGGGAAAGAAAAGGTTAGTGGGTGTTTTTTTTTTTTTTTTTTTTTTTTTTTTTTAAACAAGTAAACAGATTGGCTAGATGGACAGTGTTCAGTGGTAGTGGAGTCTGAAGAGGTGGGTTTTGAGTCTCTTGCGGAAGATTGAAGTGATTCCGCAGTCCTGACCGGATTGCGGGAGGTCGTTCCACCAACGAGGGACCAGGACAGAGAAGAGGCGAGACCGCGAGGAGCGGCTGCCAGGCGCCCGGAGGGATGGGGCAGTCAGTCTGCCAGCGGAGGCGGAGCGGAGGGGTCTGGACGGGGTGTAGGGCGTGATGAGTGACTGGAGGTATGGGGGAGCAGTACCTTTGGCCGCTTGAAAAGCCAGCACCAGTGACTTGAATCTGATGCGTGCTGCGATGGGGAGCCAATGCAGAGAGGAGAGTAGAGGGGTGACGTGGGTGAACTTCGGCTGGTTGAACACCAGGCGAGCAGCAGCGTTCTGGACTAGTTGCAGTGGCTTGATGGCACAGGCCGGAAGGCCTGCCAGCAAGGAATTGCAGTAGGGGATCCAGTGGTCATGGTCCACGTAGGGACCAATGACACGGGTAAGGGCAGGTTGGAGGTCCTGCAAGATAAATTTGAGGATCTAGCAGCGAAGATTAGGAGCAAAACCTCCACGGTAGTCTTCTCGGGAATTCTACCAGTACCACGTGCAAGCAGAGGGAAGCTGAAGTTTATCTATAGGTTTAACACGTGGCTACAATCCTTCTGTAGGAAAGAGGGGTATAGATTTATTGAGCACTGGGACTTCTTTTGGAACAGGGGTGACCTGTACAAGCGCGATGAGTTACACCTGAACCGGATGGGTACCTACGCTCTGGGTCAGCGTATGCTTAGGGTAGCGCAGGATTATTTAAACTAGAGACTCGGGGGGCAGGGAGGATAGAGAGCGAAATGGGTAGGGTGGTGCAGACTGCCCAGATGGAGTCTGTCAAGACTACATATGACAGTGAAAGCATTAATAAAGTATTGATTAAACAAAATTTTAGCAAGTGTGGCTTGGGATGGAAGGGAGTAAGGGAGCGGGAGAGGAATAGTAGAAACAGTAGTCTGAAATGTCTATGTTTTAATGCTAGAAGTATAAAAAATAAATTTCTGGAAATAGAGGTTGATATCAATAGCAAAGGCTATGATATCGTAGGGATTACAGAGACGTGGCTGGGAGAAGAGGACGGGGATGAATACAATATAGAAGGGTATAAACTTTTTAGGAAGGATAGATCCGGTAAGAGAGGTGGGGGTGTGGCACTATATGTGAAAGATAATCTCAATGTGCAGGAGTTTCCAGAAATTAGCCAACGCATGCCTAGCGAGGATATTTGGATAAAGCTCATAGGGGAACATGAGAAGGGATTAAATATAGGGGTGTGCTATCGACCACCAGCTTCAGACAGCAATATGAATATAATGCTTTTTGAAAATATAAAACAAGCTTGCAGAGGAGGTGAGACTATTATCATGGGTGACTTAAATTACCTTGGTATTAACTGGGAATTGGAGACAGGACAAGGAAATAGGGAGGAAGAATTTCTAGATGTTATTAATGATCTTTTTTTGGCACAGTATGTTAGACAGCCTACAAGAGGAAATTCAATTCTAGATCTGGTGTTATGTAATGACGCCGACAGAATCAGTATTATAGAGGTAATGGAACCCATTGGGACAAGCGATCATTCCACAATCGGATTTGATATATTATGGCAAACTAAGAGGGCCCCATCTAACACAAGGATTTTAAATTTTAGGCGTGCCAACTTTAAACAGATGCGATTAGAATTAAGCATGGTAGACTGGGGACATCTTCTTGATTGTAGGACAGTGAATGAAAAGTGGGACAAGTTTAAAAGGGTTATACTCGATGCACAGTGTAAATTTATTCCTACGGTGCGGAAAAGTAAGTTGAAAAAGCAGTCCCACCGTGGATAAATAAAGATATGAGACAGAGTTTGAGGGAGAAGAAAATACTGTTTAAGATATATAAAAACGACAGTACCGAGAATAATAAGGCTGAATATTGTCGTGTGCGTGCTAAGGTCAAAAAAGAACTAAGGGTAGCCAAAAGGATCTACGAAAGGCAAATTGCAGAAAATGCTAAGTAACCCTAAGCGTTTCTTTCAATACTGTAGTAAGAAAAGAAAAGTCAAAGAGGAGATTAAGGGAATTAAAAACAAAGACGGGGCACTGCTCTGTAAAAATAAGGATATTGCAGAAGCTCTAAATGGCTGTTTTGTAGAGAGCTTTACCAGAGAAGAGGCTGCTAATAGGCCGGAAGGCATATTCATTACTCAGAAAGTCTTAGCGGATACAGAGATAGGGGATATGGAAGTATTGGATAAATTACATAAATTAAAGACTAATAAGGCAGCCGGCCCGGATGGCATATACAGTGGGGAAAATAAGTATTTCACCCCCTGCTGATTTTGTGAGTTTGCCCCCTTACAAAGAAAGGAATGGTCTATAATTTTCATGGTAGGTTCATCTTAACAGTGAGAGACAGAATATTTTTTAAAAATCCCAGAAAATTATATTATATGAATTTTAAACATTTATTTGTGTTTTATTGAGGAAAATAAGTATTTCACCCCCTAGCAAAACATGACTCAGTACTTGGTGGAGAAACCCTTGTTGGCAAGCACAGCGGTCAGACGTTTCTTGTAGTTGGTCACCAAGTTTGCGCAGATCCCAGGAGGGATTTTGGCCCACTCCTCTTTGCAGATCCTCTCCAAATCCTTAGAAATCCATTTTCAGTGTCCTGGCTGAGGGAAGGAGGTTCTCACCCAAGATTTCCCGGTACATGGCCTCATTCATCCTCCCCTCGATCCGGTGAAGTCGTCCTGTGCCCTTAGCAGAGAAACAGCCCCAAAGCATAATGTTTCCACCGCCATGCTTGACGGGGATGGTGTTCTTGGGGTCCAAGGCAGCTTTTTTCTTCCTCCAAACACGGCGAGTCGAGTTGATGCCAAAGAGCTCGATTTTAGTCTCATCTGACCACAGCACTTTCTCCCAAGCCTCCTCTGAATCATCCAGGTGCTCATTGGCAAACTTCAGACGGGCCTGTACATGTGCCTTCTTGAGCAGGGGGACCTTGCGGGCACTACAGGATTTCAATCCATTACGGCGTAGTGTGTTACCAATGGTCATCTTGGTGACTGTGGTCCCAGCTGCCTTGAGATCATCAACAAGCTCCAGCCGTGTAGTTCTGGGTTGTTCCCTCACCTTTCTCATGATCAGGTTCACTCCACGAGGTGAGATCTTGTGTGGAGCCCCAGACCGAGGGAGATTGATGGTCAATTGGTGTTTCTTCCACCTTTCTTCTTTTCTTTTCTTTTCTAATTATCGCACCAACAGTTGACTCCTTCTCACCAAGCTGCTTGCCAATGGTCTTGTAGCCCATTCCAGTCTTGTGCAGGTCTACAATTTTGTCCCTGATGTCCTTAGACAATTCTTTGGTCTTGCCCATTGTGGAGAGGTTGGAATCTGATTCATTGATTGATTCTGTGGACAGTTGTCTTTTATACAGGTAACGAGTACTTAATTAGGAGTACTAATTAAGTAAGAGGACTAATCTGTGTGCCTCCTGGTCACATAACCGGTCTGTGGGAGCCAGAATTCTTGCTGTTTTGCTAGGGGGTGAAATACTTATTTTCCTCAATAAAACACAAATAAATGTTTAAAATTCATATAATCGGGCGGCACGGTGGCACAGTGGATAGCACTGTCGCCTCACAGCAAGAAGGTCTCGGGTTCGAATCCAGGCCGGGGCCTTTCTGTGCGGAGTTTGCATGTTCTCCCGTGTCCGCGTGGGTTTTCCTCCGGGTACTCCGGTTTCTTCCCACAGTCCAAAGACATGCACGTTAGGCTAATTGGAGAGTCTAAATTGCCCATAGGTATGAGTGTGTGAGTGAATGGTGTGTGTGCCCTGCGATGGATTGGGCGACCTGTCCAGGGTGTATTCCTGCCTCTCGCCCGAACGCATGCTGGGATAGGCTCCAGCCCCCCGCGACCCTGACCAGGAATAAGCGGCTTAGACAATGGATGGATGGAAATTCATATAATGTGATTTTCTGGGATTTTAAAAAAATATTCTGTCTCTCACTGTTAAGATGAACCTACCATGAAATGTATAGACCGACCGTTCCGTTCCTTTCTTTGTAAGGGGGCAAACTCACAAAATCAGCAGGGGGTGAAATACTTATTTTCCCCACTGTACCCCAGGGTACTAAAGGAGTTAAGCGAGATCATTTTTAAACCACTGGCAAGTATTTTTAGACTGTCTTTAAAGACTGGTGAAGTACCAAATGACTGGAAACAGGGTAATGTGGTACCAATATATAAGAAAGGGGACTGTACTGATCCAGGAAACTATAGGCCTATTAGTTTAACTTGCATCATATGCAAAATATTAGAATCTATTATTAAAGATAAACTAGAAGTATTTCTAGAAAATTACAACATCCTTAGGGATAGCCAGCATGGTTTTGCAAGGGTAGGTCATGTCTGACAAATCTGCTGACATTTTTTGAGAAAGCAACCAAGTGTCTGGATGAGAGAAAGGCGTATGATATTATATACTTAGATTTCAAAAAGCATTTGATAAGGTGCCACATGACAAACTCATTATCAAAATGAGAGCAGTAGGAATTACAGGTGGCATTTTAGAGTGGGTTCGGAACTGGTTACTGGATAGAACACAAAGAGTAGTAATAGGCGGGATCTTATCCGAGGAGGGTATAGTGGGAAGTGGAGTCCCGCAGGGATCGGTGCTGGGACCACTGCTCTTTATCACTGTACATTAGTTAAATTTGCAGATGATACAAAACTGGGAGGCTTAGCAAATAGTCAGGAATCTACTAAAGTAATCCAAGACGATCTGAATAGAATCCAGAAATGGGCAGAAACCTGGCAAATGAAATTTAATACAACTAAATGTAAAGTTCTACATGTGGGGAATAAAAACATAGGACAGGATTATTTTATGGGAGGTAGAAAACTAGAATGTGCACACGTAGAAAAAGACCTAGGAGTACTAGTTGATCAAAGCTTGTCAGGGACTGGTCAATGTGCGGTAGCAGTTAAAAAAGCCAACAGGATGCTGGGATACATAGCCAAGAGTATTGAGTACAAATCGAAGGAGATCATACGCACCCTATACAATGCCCTTGTTAGGCCACACTTGGAATATTGTGTGCAGTTCTGGGGACCGCATTACAAAAAAGATATAGATGCGCTGGAAAAGGTCCAAAGACGGGCAACCAGACTGATTCCAGGCATAAAAGACAAGTGTTATGAGGAAAGGCTAGAGATGCTTGGACTGTTCAAGCTTAGTAAAAGGAGACTTAGGGGAGATTTGATTGAGGCTTTTAAATATATTAAAGGAATTAACAAAGTGAATTTCAGGAAATTGTTCAGGTTGAGTTCGGTTAGCAGAACGAGGGGGCATAAATGGAAACTGACAAAGGGTAAATTTCACACGGACACTAGGAAATATTTTTTCACACAGAGAGTGATCAATGCGTGGAATAGCTTGCCTGGACATGTAGTGGAGGCTGAGACACTACGGGTATTCAAGGCCAGGCTCAATCCAGTGTTAGACACTCTAGCCTTTGGGTAAACTAAGCATTGTGAGCAGATTAGTGGTAGGAATGGACGAGCAGTGTTGGGCTGAATGGCCTGTTCTCGTCTTCCCCTTATGTTATGTTATGTTAAATATGAACAAAATAGATTCTATCACATAAACCATTTAAGTAATGAGGTATATTTTATGGTAAAACATTTCAGAAAATAAATTCCAAACCTGCATTACTAATACAATTGTTCAGAAAAACATATTTTGTTTTATTAATTATATTTTATTTCCAGAAAACATCTGGAACACAATTGTTCATACCCCTAACTATTCTTTTAAATGTAATCCAACAAAAATAAATCTTCATAAATATACAACTTATTTGAAGTTCATTGGAAGGTTATGGAACTACAGTGCCATCTTGAATTTGTCAAAATACATCTGAACTACAATTGCGGCCGAATTGAGCTTTTTGGACATGCACATCAGCATTATGTTTGGGGTCCAAAGAATGGAAGTATTGTTGAAAAGCACCTCATGCCTATGGTGAAACCTGGTGGTGGATCTTTAATGCTTTGTGGTTGTTTTGCATCCACAGGCCCTGAGGCCCCTATTAAAATTGATGGAGCCATGAACTCCAGCATGTACCAAGAAATTTTGTCCAAAAATCTTGTTCCCTCTGCCAGGAACCTACAACTTGTCCACAGATGGACCTTCCAACAAGACAACAATCCCAAACATACGTCCAAAGAAACTAAGAAATGGTTGACAGAGCACAAGATCAGTGTTCTGACGTGGCCATCTCAGTCTTGAGACCTGAATCCAATTGAACATTTGTGGTTTGAACTCAAAAAAGCAGTCCACAAACGTCAACCCAAGAATCTGAAGGAACTAGAACAATTCTGCCTGTTGAGGATCACCCCCCCAAGAAGTTCCATAACCTCGTACGACACTACAGAAGGTGATTACTTGCTATTATAATGGCCAAGGGAGGAACCACAAAGTACTGATAACAGGGGTGTGAATATTTGTGAGTCTTCATTTTTCTGGGAAAACAATTATAATTTCTGAACTGTTCGATTGTGCTTCATGCCATTACTTATATTCATTAATTATATTGTTTATTTTATATGATCTCTTTTGTTCATCTTTATCAAGGGTATGAATAAAAATGGAGCCTACTGTATATATCAGGTTCAATGCATATATATCAAGAAATTACATATACTTCATATATATCAGGTTTAATGTATACAGTATATCAAGAAACGACTTATATATATCAGGTTTCATCATATATTTCCTCTTTGGCCCCCCATTAAATATATATATACGTATATTGTGGCATTCCAAGGGGCAGCATGGGAAAATGGCTGCCTGCCCCTTTAACTCTTGGGAGCCACTAAAGTCAAGAGGACTACAGTTCCCAGCAGCCTTATCCACATCCAGAATATTGGATTGTTTGAGAAACTGAGTTGGATTAGTGGATTAGTGGAAACTAGTGGATTACGGACCAAGAGAAGGATTGTGGGCTGTATGTGTGTACTTTTTCGATTACCCATCACTTTTAATGTTTTTTTTGTATTTAGTTTAATAAACGTATCGTTTTGTTTGAGATACTGCCTCCTCCGGATACTGCCTACGCCCTCTGAAAAGGTCCTTGAGTGTCACCCCACCCCAAGTGGCACTACAATATATATACCATAAAAACATCTCTGGCTATATTAAGTTAAACTGCGATTATAAATGCCGTCTGTCAATTCAAAATGCTAAACACCACCACTACTGCTTGCGTGGTCAGAGAAAAAAAAGTTTGACCAGTGTTCTGTGTGACTTGGCTTTCTGGATCCCGAAAAATTAAGAGTGACATGATGGCTATTGCTAACGTTAGTGCTGACAGCTTGGTTTCCAAGAAACGTCTCTATTCCCAACGTTCATTACTCAAGTCCAACAAAGTGAATATGCTTATATATTTATTTATTTTTAAACATGTTTTGATGCTTATGTAATATTTTGTGCTGGCTATTGCTTGAAATAACTAGCATAGCATAATCATCATGCACTATGTTTGATATATACCTGCTTAACGTTAATAGATTATTGATATTGTTAGTTTATTGCCTTGGTTAATAGCTAAGAATATGGACTAGCTTATTAGTGTAACAAAATGAGGAACAGAGCAAATAACAATGTATAAATAGCCTATAGTTACCAATTTGAGACATTATTTCTGAACAGTCTCATCATTGTTTTGTCAAGATAATAACATTTTTGAATCATTGAGAATGTCCGTTATTGACATAGAACATTTCAGTAAAGTCATTTATTTAAGTTTGGGAATCAGTGATATTATTTAATTGTCTTTCTGCCTTTAGCCTATTCACTTTGACACTGCTATAGCACTAAGACAGCTCCTGCTATCATTTAAAAGAAATACAGTATAAAAACCATTACCCATGGTTTCTTATGAGGACCGTGTGACAGTTTGAAAAAACAGATATTGCCCAAGCCTAATATATATACATATATTTAAATCCTGTTATGAGGAAGGTCATGGGGCTTTGGAGACTCAGCCTTTAAGTATAACATTATGCCTGTTTTTAGGAAATGTACAATAAGAGACTACAGGACACTTGAACTACAGAAGAGAACCACCGAGAAGCACCGACTCAGAACCTTCAAAGGTTTGAGCTGCAGACCTGTGGTGGAAGGTGTCCGTGAACTCAAAGGCCTGGAAACTTTACTCTCTCCAGACTGGACATGAGGCCCTGTATTTCATCAACATTTGTGCCTAATTCTGACTTGCAAACAAATATGAAAATGGTTTTTTTTTTTCTTCTTCAGAATAACAGTCTGGCTGGTTCAGCAGCCACGAAAAATAACTTGCAATTCACTGTGTTTGTGAAGAAAATAAGTAACACTCCCATTTATTTGTAAGTCAAACTTACAGACAAATGTTGACCAATGACTATGTGGACCAATGGGCATTCAGTGGTGAGCCTTGTATGAGCAATGACAAGAATATTTGAATATTTTATATGTCATAAGATCCTTTGCTCCAAAACATTGTGATTTATTAGACCATTAAAGTTTCAATCCCACCTGGGTTTTTGATGAAGACGCTGGTAGGGTCAGAACATTAACCACCACTGTGGTCGAATGAACCAAGCTCGCGTTCGGGCGAATCAGGTGAATGTGTGAGTTTCTTCCTCTGCCGTCACTAGCCTTTTATGCAAATAAGACAGCATTTCATTCCACTTTTGAGCCAGAATCGCACAGAGGTATGACAGTAAACCGCTGTGCGATTAACGGCTGTGTTGACTCAAGACGAGACGTCTGTGTTTCCACACAACAGGCCATTTGGGGAGCGTTGTCTGTGGCGGCAGAACAAAGATGTGGGGTCAAAGGTCAAACAGAACGCCGGGTTCAGTGTGAGCTGCTGAGTCACCGGGAGCCGCTTTGCAAAAAGTCTACTTTCCAGAAAGTCCTGTTTACCAAACGTCTGTGACCACCACACATGGGAAGCCCTCAGCCGTGCGCCATTAATCAAAGAGACTGATGTGAGCGGCAGCTTTGTCTTAAAGATGGTGTTCTGTTACAATGGCCTTTCAACAAAAAAAACATGTTTGCGAAGAGGGGGGAAACTGGTAACTGGTGCACAGTGCAACTCAACCCCACATGGTTTTGTTTATTTCATGTGTTTCTTTGTCAGCCACAGTAAATCTTCAACTAGCACAATATATCTTTTCATGCACTTCGGGGGGTTCTGCTTTGTTCTTTTTTTTTCTCTCCTTTTTCCTTTTTCTTGTCTGAGATTTGCATTGTTCACTTACATTTCCTCATAGACATCAGAAACAGGAAAGTTGTGTTTAAGACACTCTTTGATCCGCACGCTTTACGGATTTAGCCAAACGAATCGCCTGTCTTTAAATCCTCCTGGTTGCCCGGGTCTCTAATTAAGACCTCAGACTGGCTTGTTGACTCCACACTGTGAGGGCTTGTAGGGGGCCCAAGTGCGACCAATGGAGAATAAGGATCAGAAACACTCCTGAACAATCAGGATGTCACTAAAACACAATAGGGAGCAAGGGGCGTTAACCCACGAGAATCGCTACAGAAAATAAAAGAAAACTACCAGCGTAATACGAAATAATAACTACCCCTAAAAAGGATGAATAAAAGCGGTCCGCGAAAGGTACCGAACGATAGTAAAACTAAACTGAAATTTCTGGCGTGTAGCCCAACACCACACGCAGAGGAAAAAAGGAAATAAAATAACTTGCGTCGCAACACAAGCAAAAAGAAAACAAAGCTGGAATAGAACCCAGACGCCTAAGACGCAGTTTAGGAAAACGAACAGCGAAAATAAGTGCCCTGGGTCTGCCAGTAAGTAACCCCGAAACACAGACCAAACTAAATAAGAAAAGCTAGACTTCCGTAGAAGTGGCGAGAAAGCTAAAGTGAAATACTTTCCTAAATACTTTCCTAAATACTTTCTTTTTTTAGGACTGATACCGTACCGGCTTCAACGCCAAATGAATAGACACTGAAGCATGGAGTAGTGAAAGCAGCAAACTGAAGTAGGCAGTGAACACCTGAAAACAATCCGCTGATTAGATATGCAGATGGGCCGGAACGTACTCACAAGGATAGAAAAGGATTACACCCACACAGGGCTAAACAGGCACTCAAACCATGACACACAAAGGCCGGGCACTGGAGCCTTTGCTGCTTGCAGGAAACCTGGTTAGGGCTGCAGTCAAAACAACACTGCCCACCCAACCATACAAAAAGGGCAAGATTACGAGCAGAGAGATAGATTTTCTGTGGAGCACGCACCATCCTGCAGGGCTCCTATCTCCTGTCACACCATCGTGTTCAGCAGGCTCAGCTCCTCCATGGCCTCTACAGACATGATAAAAAAAAATGTACATTGAGATAGTGGAGATGCAGATTTGTGTTATGTTATGCATTTTTGTGTTCTGCTTGTTTTTGTATTTTATAATTTTCTCATGTTAATTTATTATTCACATTAGTTCCTCCATCTGTCTGTGTTCCTTGTTATCCGAGAATCCACTCCCTGTCTTTGTCGTTGTACTATTCGGGTGATTTCGGCTATACGGGTTTCTGCCTTATTTCGTATCTCGTTTACTTCTTTCTTTCTTTATTGTTATCTATACATATTAGTTACGTGTATATACAGTAGTACTAACCAACTAATCTACTAACGTTAGGGATTTTGGGTACGTTACTAACATTTACTATTTACTAACTATCTTGTGTTCCTATCTGCAGCTGTCATTCTCCCTTTCATTTTCCTATCCCTGTGGAATTTTCCCTTCTCGCATTCTCTGCATGCGTTTCCACCTACGCGCTCCTCCCCTCCGAGCTGTGCACGTGTCTACCTGCTTTTCCAGGTTGTTTATTATTATTGTGTCTATGTGCTTTCCAGTCCGTGTCTTTCGTCTCCCCTTGTTATTGTATTAGTGGTCCTGATTGTTCTCACCTGTGTTCTTGCCCCTTTCCCCTCCCAGTCACACCTGATCCCTCTTGTGTTATCTTCCCCATTTGTATTTAAGTTCCTAGTTTGCTCTTTCACTTCATCAGAACGCTGATCAAGTTTCCCAGTTGTCAGTCACTGCCGATTGTCAGTAAGCCTGGTTTATCTTGTGATTCCCGAGACACCCTTTGTTTGCCTTTCTGCTTATTTGGTTTTTGATCTTTTGACTGCCCTCGACTACTCTTTTGGATTTTGTTTTCATACCTTTTCGGATTCTGATTACTGGCTTTGAACTTGGACTGATCATTAAACGTTCATTTTCTGTTATATCCTGGTCTGCGTTTGGGTCCTTGTCCGGATCGTCACAATTTGAGGTTTCGTAGTTACTTGGTGATGTGCCATCTTCTCCAAATCACTTTTTTTCCTTTTTCTTTTCTTTTTTTTGCCATTTGTGAGGTGAAAAGTTTTTTTGTTTTTTTGGTTTCTTGTAGCATCTTTGCCCTAAATTCCTTTAATGAACTTGTCAAAATGCTGAAGGATCCAGCACCATAAATCACTGTTAATCGTTGAGCTCTTGAAAAATCTCTAAACATGGGTCTGGGGGGGGGCTCACCAGCTCTTTGAAGTGTGAGATATGCCCAGAGGTCACATGTATTGAGTGTATGAAGCAGGCCAGGTAGGTCTGGTCTCTTCTGAGAAGGAATGCACTGCAGTTCAACTTTACCGTACAGTATACCCTTTTAAACATTTCAACAGCATTAGCCTCACAGTGGCTCCTTCCTTTTACCATCCCTAGTGTTTCATTCAATGGGAATATATTGCAATAAAAAAGAAAAGAAAAAACTACACTCTCAGAAAAAGGTACCATGTTGTACCTATTAACGTACAAATGCTTGCCACTATGGCAGTACCCCTGTAGGGTATTGAATTGTACCTTTAATCAGAAGAACATAATTGTACCCTTGTGAGAAAAAGAATGATGCTTGCAGTACAAGCCTTGTTTTAATTCCAATATGGCTGCCAGTATGAATAATAATCCATTAGAATTCATTAAGGATTTGTCTGGGTACCTAAGTGTACCCAAATTGTGCCTTTATTTTTGAGAGTGTAGGCAGTTTCAAAATATGTGGGGGAAAACACAAAGAAAGTAAGTTGCATGGACTGGCTAGAAAGGCAGTGAGACCCCCTCCCCCACTCAAATTCTGCCTGTACCCATGACTTCCCCCCCCCCCCTTCCCCCAATCTCTGGAGACGGGTCAGAGTTGTAGATTACTGCCAGGGGGCGACGCACTCTGGAACGGGCCTCCTTTCCCCCTGTGTCTCATTTTAATTTCCTCTCTCATCTGTGTGCAATCAGTGTGTAATTGCAAAATAATTACATAACAGCAGTCTGATAAAGAAATGAATTTGTGGGCCCGGAGATGTTTTCTTGCTACTATCATGCTGTAGCCAATTTTGATTGTGTTTTCCCGAGCAAAAAATTGCCCTAGCCAGTGAATTGCGTGTTTTTTTGTGGTGAAAAGTGAAAAGAAGGCTTTGAGTTTCTTAAGCATCTACTGGCAAGGAAGGTCACAGCTGAGAGGTGGAGCACAAACCCAGAACATTCCAGGAAAGTTAAGGTAAAAGCTCCAAACACTATTGTAAAGGGGAAAGAACTGGCGCTCAACAGACAACCATATATGAGGACTCCTTAACTGGGTACCTTGAAAAAATACTTAAAGAATTATTCCTTGAGAGCTCCTCAGATACAAGCACATTTCTTGCAGTCACCCTTACACTGACCCTGGCGAGGATCTAAGATTGTGTGGGAAATGTTTTTGGGCAGCATCGTAGTATAATGTTTAGGGAACTGGGCTCATAGCTCATAGATTGTATGTTTGATTCTGAGGTGGGGCACTGCAATTGTACCCTTGAGCAAGGTACTTAACCTGAATTGCTTTAAAAAATCCAGCTCTATAAATGGATTGTGTGTAAATAAATGTAAAACTGTGTAAGTTGCTGAATGTGAAATGTGAAATAATATTTTCTCGCAACCGAAGCACAGTGGTCCCCAGCGATGTTGAACCGTTCGGTGTTAGCTGGGGTGTCTGGTTTATCACTTCAGAGCACTCTGCTCTTCGCAGAGCTCCAGCTGCAGCTTGTTGTATCCCTGCGCTGGTCATGCGTGAATGAGGTGCACATGGCGGATCGCACCAGCCCCATAGGCGTTGGTTTCCGGGGGGCGTTAAATTGTCCCCCTCAATCCAACGGTTGTGTACTTTTGTCTGCAAGGGTTGCAGTCACAGCCCAGCAGGATGGGATATATGGCAAAAAGACATCGTGGCCAGATATTTAGCAAGCTAGCTTGCACACCAGCTGGCTTGGTGGTTAGCCAGCTAGAAGCAAATGGATGTCTGCATGCAAGAAAACTTAGCTTCGTACATTGAGGGTGGCAACAGTAGCCCTGCCCCAATGTTCTAATGAAACCTACGCCCCTGGACCAGACCGTTGTGCAGGCTTGAGTCGGCTTGCAATATTGAACAGGAAGCGATGCACCTCTCACCGAAAATCCTATATCGTTATCGCAATAACAACAGCAAGAACAGGAAGCAATGAAAAGGTGTGTGTATGTGTGTAGTTAGTACACTAATACAATAACTGAGTGTATTACTGTACAAAATGCACAAATACACTTAATTATTAGGGGTGAGAGTCCCAGTGATACAGAGGAGTGGAAATAAATAATAATTAATAATGATATTTCATGAATGTTTCTGAACTTTATAAATGAACAGGATTTAGATGATAATGGACATAGCTAGCCAATACAAAATGTATTCACAGAAAAGACGAAATGTCACTGAAGTTTGTTTTAAGCAGAGGTTTGTTTTAAGCAGCTTTTGAGCCAGAGATGGGACAGCATATCCACTCTCTCCTGTTAAGAGAGAGTCTATTTTTAGAAATGTTCTCATGACCCCATTTGCATATCGCAACCCCAAGGTTGGGAAATGCTGCTCTAGATTCTGGAAGGTGTTTTTGACGTTGCATGGCAGAAGAAATGTGCATTCTCCATTCTCGCAAAAATAAGAAAGTGTTGTGAATAAACTGTGGCTCTCGAGGCGCGACCATTTGCAGATGATCGACTCAGCATAGGAGCAGGGGTTTGGGGGTTGTCATGGTAGCAGAGAAAGACGGACATTTCCTGACATGTCTCTGCCTTGTGTCCCCCCCAAAAGGTTGTCCCAAGCCCACAGAGCAGCGGTCAAAGTCATCCGGAGAATGCAGTACTTTGTGGCCAGGCGGAAATTTCAGGTATGAGGGGAAATGGGTTCAATAAAACATCCTGGTAATGTGGACGGGAGCGGGGCAGGGGGGACGTAGCATGTGACTGCAGTTCTACCGTGAGTCTGAGCCTGTTTCTGTCTTCATCTACCTCTTATATCTGATTTATATCTACTCTATATACATCTAATACCTGCTTTATACCTACACTATATACCTCTCATACAGGTTTTATAACAAGTATATATATACTGGGGCTATTCAATTGGAGGCCTGATCAGTGGTTTTGACCAGCTAGCATGTCTATGCTAACTAGCTCAACAATTTGTTTGGGCCACCAGCACTTTTTGTTTTTAAAATCTGGCCCCCATGAAAATGTTATGAAAAGCCCTGATATACTGTATATCTCTCATACCTGCTTCATGTACTGTATATACTATACCTACTGTGCTTTTACGAGAACAGGTGTTCTCTCAGTTCTCTCGTTGTCCATTGAAAAACATTTCAGTAAACATTTTCTCTGCTTGCTGTGACTCCTTGTCAAGCACCTTAGCCCCTAGGGATTCTCTGTGATGACATCACCTCTCTGTGTCTCTGTGACGACATCACCTCTCTGTCCTCCCAACAGCAAGCGAGGAAACCATATGACGTGCGAGACGTGATCGAGCAGTACTCCCAGGGTCACCTCAACATGATGGTGCGGATTAAGGAGCTGCAGAGGAGGTGCAAGCTCCAGATTTACTCATCTTTAATATTTCATATTTAATGCTGTTCAACCCCCAGCTTCACCCACCACATGCTATCTATGAATGCCTTTAGAAGGATGAACAAGTTTCAAATGCCCGGATTCAATCAACGTTCGTCCTTAACTCTAACTTTGGCTACTAAATGCTTAACGTTGACTTTGGCTACTAAATGCTTAACTTTGACCTTGGCTCCTAAATGTTCAGGGGCTTGCTGTTTTCTTCAAAAGCACAGTTCATGAATATTTACTGTTTATGAACAAAAACATAGAGCATTGCTTGAATTTTTTTTAAACAGTGAAAGTTAAGGAATTTTTAAAAGTGTTTTTACACTGTTCTCCAATTATACAAGACCAGAGCATACTCACTGATCTTCAGCCACTTATTCTGTTCTGGTGCTCTTCTTAAATGATTCTATAGTTTTTTTTACGAGGACACATTATTTTGATTGTGTCACAGTAGATGTTGGTACCTATGCTGGTGTTCATCTGACCTTATTGTACCTTATTCACTGTGTTGCTCTAGATAAGAGCATCTGTGAGATGAATACATGTGAATGTCCATGTTACATATGAAGGGTTTGCACTTGAATATCGGGGGTTGTGCCTCAGTTCTCCAGCCCAGAGATCCATGTGTCCTGTAGTGCCTCAGGCCCCCAGCAAGCCCTTGTGTTAAATGTGGCTGGGGATTGTGCTGTCTCAGTCTGGACTTGGAGTTGATGAACAGTGCTAATGGAGGAAACATTGTGTTCTGCTGCTGGGGCTTCCTCTGTAGTAAAGGTCAAACAGTCTGTTGGGGTCCCGCCCCGCTTCCTGGGTTAAGGCCTGGCCTTGGGTTTAGTGACTGTCTGGATTAAACTGCAACCACTCTGTCCTGATGTGCTCCTAAAACTTTGCTAATCAGCATCACTCCTGTTCAGTTCACACTGAACATTTCAGTCGTTGCTAGCTGGTTTGACTCCTGTTTAATTCAATCCACACCTTCAAAACATTGTTATCCTGTGTGACTCTTGTTTTTAATTGTCCTACAAAGGTCTCTTCGTCTATTACCATTTGCTGTGCTACAGTGTCACTGTGAACCTATTACACTCAGAAAAAAATGCACCATGTTGTACATATTAAAGTGTTAATGCTTGTCACTGTGGCACTGCCCCTGTAGGGTACTGAATTGTATCTTTAGTCAGACAAACATAATTATACCCTGCTGAGAAAAAGAATGTTGCTTGTAGAACAAGCCTAATTTGCATTCCAATATGGCTGCCAGTGTGAATAAGTATTAATTACCCTACCTTGGTACATATGTGTACCTTTCCTCAATGTATACCTTTTTCACTGGGAAAAGGTTAAAAAAACATATCGTGAAGGATCTTTAGTGTACCTTTGAAGGTACAATGAACACCTTTGTACCCTGAGGAACAGAAGCATACTGTAATTGTACCTTTATTTTTTAGAGTGTACTCATAAGAACATTAGAACATAAGAATGCATAATGACGAGAATGACTATTCAGCCCATCTAGGCTCGTCGTGTCCTAATCTAAAGAGTATCTAGTACTGCATCTAGCCTAGACTTGAGTGTTTCTGTCTCTACTACCCGACCTGGCAAGCTGTTCCAGGCATTGACAGCTCTCTGTGTAAAGAAAGACTTCCTAATATCCATGTGGAATTTGCCTTTAACTAATTTCCACCTGTGGCCTTTCTGCTGTCCCAACTTATCTTAAGTCTTTGGTAGTTCACTTTGTTGTACTCTTGTGGATGCATGCATGGTCACTCCGGAAAACAGCATCAGCTGAATGATGATGTAATGCACTCTGTCTTTGGACAGGCTGGACCATTCTTTGGGAAAACCAGGAATGTTTCTCCCAGGTAAGACAGGTTAAAACTCTCTCGCCTTCCTGTGGGTCTTCAGGCATTAGCATTCTTGCCGTCCCCTGGTTCTTTATCCCCTAGCTCTGATTTACTGCACTGTACTCACTGTAATTATGGGCAGAGCCTGGATCCTGGCCACTGAGAGGCCAAACAAATGGGCATTCCCCCAAGTCAACATAACAACATAACATAGCATAACATACTGTTACACCTCATCATAAAATCATAAAAAATATGGAGTCAGCTCAGCCAGAATGATCTGAGGTAGCCTTGTGAAATGCATAGTGACTTGTGTTTCACAATCCAAAGTCCTGTTATTATTATTGTTATTATTATTAATAATAATAATAATAATAATAATAATAATAATAATAATCATCATCATCACCATCATCTTTATTTGCAGGGCATCTTTCATATCATAATTGCAGCCCAAACTACATGATAATAAAAACGAGATATAATTGTCAGCAAGGTGTAAAAAAGTAAAAACACAATCAAGGAAAATAAAGGTCCAATACTTAGGCAGAAGAAATGAAGGGTTAGGGGGGAGGCGGGGGCTGCTGGCAGGATTCATCCTGTTAAGACACTGTTCTAATGTGTGGATGAGCCCCACAGTCTGCATCCTGTTAAGACACTGTTCTAGTGTGTGGATGAGCCCCACAGTCTGCATCCTGTTAAGGCACTGTTTTAGTGTGTGGATGAGCCCCACGGTCTGCATCCTGTTAAGGCACTGTTCATCCTGTGGATAAGGTCTGCATGCTGTTAAGGCACTGTTTAGTGTGTGGATGAGCCCCACGGTCTGCATCCTGTTAAGACACTGTTCTGTTGGATGAGGCAGTCTGCATGCTGTTAAGGCACTGTTCTAGTGTGTGGATGAGCCCCACGGTCTGCATCCTGTTAAGACACTGTTCTAGTGTGTGGATGAGCCCCACGGTATGCATCCTGTTAAGGCTCTGCTCTAGTGTGTGGCTGAGCCCCATGCTCTGGTATCAAATCCAGACCATGCCAGGTCTGACTGGCCAGCAGCCCTGTGGGGCAATGCATAATTGGCCGTAGCGACACCCAAGGAGGGAGGGATCTTGTCATACACAACAACTTCCACTGGTCATTCGGGCACCCACAGTCTGTTGGTATGAAGCTGCAAAGTGTCGTCCTCTGACTCAGGTCTGTGCAAACTTAACAGACTGCGGGTGTGAAAAGAAGCAGCGGCTGACACCACATGTTTCGTAGGAGAGCGCGTGTTCGTCTACACTCTCCCAAATTCACAGCAGAGGATGTGCTGCTAAACAATATGATTGGGCATTCCAAATTGGGAGAAAAACTTTTTTTTTTGCCCAAAGATTTCATGTTTATGCAGTGCCCCATTCAACCAAATAATGTTATTAAAATGTTGTTTTCTCACTATTTTGGCTGGTCACAAACATGTCCTTAAAACTTTCTCCTGTGGGGAAAAAATGTATCTGTGATCTGGTGTTTTGGGAGTGGTAAAAAATATATTAGCATTGTAAAAGCTTTGCTCCGACATTATTCACCACAACATTGTAAAAGGTTCATTAATGGTTTGTGCTAGCTGGCCAGAGAATATGAGAATAAGTTTAAAAATACTCATATTCTGTCCAAATCTTCCCCTTTAGAAAAAGGTGTAAACAAGGGATACTACACAGTGGGAGCCAGACTGATCCGATTGGAGGATAAGGTAAGAAAGGATTGTTTTGCACTCAACTGTAAGATCTTTTAGTTGCAATTACAGTGATGTAGTATCTGTTTTGAGCTCCCTAAGCTTTTTAATAGAGTTTGTCATGTTCTGTCGATTCAGTTTTTCAATACCACAGTCGAAGATGAAAAGGTTGAGAAAAAAAAAGTTCCACGTTCCTTTCAGATCCACTAAGAAACATTTTATTTAAGTGACAAACCAGCATGTGAATACAAATCAAAGGTGTCTGAAGCCCACTCAGTCACTCTTAAAACAAGACAAACGATTCCCATTCTGGACCCCCGATGGATTTATAAGATCTGAAGTGTTTACATTCCCCTTCATAAGAGAGAGAGAGAGAGGATGGAGGGTACAATATTCCTTTTTTTTTTGGAAAACATAACAAATGGAAAGCAGGCTTGGATCAAAACAGGTGTAAAGTTCAGTTTAAGTGTGTGTGTGTGCATGCATGCATGCGTGCGTGTGTGTGTGTGTGTGTGTGTGTGTGTGTGTGTGTGTGTGTGTGTGCATGCATGCGTGTGTGTGTGTTTGGAGGAAAGGCTCCTTCATATGCCCTCATGACCTCTCTCCCTGGGAAGAGCAGCATTCCCTTACGTGTTAAAGAAAGTAACATATAATGCAGTGTTTGCCAAGCATGAAAAATTACATCCTGTAGCTCATGAAGCCCCCAAATTATAAATGAATTGGGGGTTTTTCAGCGTTTCAGTAGATAATGTGTTAGTTTGAGTTCACCTCTGCTTTGGCGTTGTGTTTGAAAGGGCAGGCCAGCAGGAGGCTCGTGTGCACAAACTCTGACTGTATGGAAATGGGCCCTGCCTGCAACGTCATTCCGGAGGCAAAAGGAGGACCATATCAAATGCTCTCACAGTTACTTTATGGCCCCTTGACTGAGTGTGTGCGTGTTGCAATTGCAATCTCCTGGTACCATAACCTCACATTAAAAAGCAAAAAGCAGTACATTACTGTAAAATAGGGGAAAGATGGGAAAGAGGCTTTCTTCAACAGACAAAGCAGTGAGTGACGTTACCCTGACTGTCACTTCTCCTAGATGAGTTTGTAGCAGTAGCTACTGTGAGTGTACCTTAACAGCACTCACAGGTAGATGTGTGTTTCCTTCTGTAATGGGACATTTAGAGAGGCAGATCTGTGTCGGTTCTGGAGAATACCGTCACCTCACCATCACAACTGGAGGCCTTGAGGGATCTTGAAAAATCTTGATATGAGAATTGTCCTGCTAAGCTATGTGTTCAACTCTGTGTTCCATGTTCCATATTCCGTTCTCCATATTCTGTGTTCTTATGCCTTGTCCCCCTCATTCATAGAATTCCAGACGATGCAGAGAAGTGCACTGGGGAGGAATGGGCGCTGAGCCTGTCTATTACAGTGTCACTGTATAGCTGTGTTTCAAACAGACACAAGATTTACATGCACTTCCTGACAGGAAAGAAACACTTATAAAGCATATTTATTTTTTGTATTTGTTTGTTTGTTTGTTTGTTTGTCAGGGACATAGCAAAAAGCATTGTTACAATGTTAAAAACAAGCATCAGTTAATTATTTATAGTCAAAGGCTAATTTCCAACACATGTCCCCAATAAACTACAGAATAATAAAAGTGTGTATCAAAAAATAAAAACAAACAAAACAAATACACACATGAACAGCAAAAGTACAGCAAAATATAAATTAATCAAAACAAAACACAAGCACTGTAAATGACATAATTAGAGTAACCATAGATATTGAATTTTTTTTAAATGCAAAATTTCTTAACCATTTTAAAAACATTATTTATATAAGTCACTCTGAAGGAGAGCATCTGACAAATAGATTTAAGAATAGATAAATAAGAGAGATAAGTATGTCTCTTTTCAGCTCCCATGACTGTCTGTATTTTCAAATAGGTGACGTCTGTTTTGTGAATTGGTTCCACTCCCTGACTCTCCAGAGTGCAAAAATAGCAAGTCTTATTTTACTACAGCAATTCAACACCAATATAACACCATCATCCACATTTCACTATGGATTCCACTTCACATTTCAGGTGATTAAAGACCTTTTACTTTTTTTGGCAAGTCAATACTAATTTGAATCAGCATCAGTATCATGTTGTACAAGCAGAGCTTGTGGCTGGTGCCTGCGTGCAGCTCAGAGGGACCTGACGGTTGTGCTCGTGGCTGGTGCCTGCACGCTGCCCAATGCAAACGGTGGGAACAGAATGCCTGGAGTCACTGAAAAGTGTCCTGACAAGGAGCACTGCTGAGTTATTAATCAAATGTTTCATATGTGCCTTTTGTAAATATGTGTGTACCAGTCTTGCTATCCTTTCTCCATAGTGACTCTTGGTGAGCCTCCAACCAAAGCATATTGTTCTGCTGCAGGGCCGAGCCTCAGGGCCTTGCAGGCCCCAGACAATGGGCGCTCTTTCACTGCCTCTCTGTTATTTGGGTTCAATTTTTCCTTTTTTTCTTTCTTTCTTTTTTTTTCTGCAACGCCGCCGGAGGGGCATTAATCTTTTCTCTCTTTTTTTGGGGGTGAAGGTTTTGAAAGATTTCAGCTTGGCTCGGTGAGTAATTCCCTGTTAATGTCCGAGCCCCATGCATGGGGGACGTTGATTTATACTGCCGTGACAAAGCCACACGTTCAGCTAATGTGTGTGTGTTTTTCCTTAGTCAGGGAGAGAGGGTGGGTGAACTTGAATGCTATAAGCATTTATATGAAGATGGATTATGTTTTCGTGTCATTGTAGGACGACTCACCAGAAATCAAAGATGAGCTGAGAAAGGTGTATTTGGCAAATTCATGGAGTAGAAAGAAAGAAATAATAAATAAATAATTGCACTTTATATTGCGTATATAAATACTATTTTATTTGATTATCTATGATCTATTATCTATATTATATATGATCTATTATCTTGATCATCTAGATATGCTGTCTTTAAATACATAAATCCTCATGAACAATTACAATACCACATCACAAATAAAAGCTTGAATGATTGGAACTATAGTAGGAATTTATAAACTTGTTATTCATCATTTCTGATCTGTGGTTCATATAGGGAAGATGTTTACCATCAGGTTGGGAGTTGTGGGAGAGCATCGTACAAAAAAAAAAGATCTTAATGAATGGATGTGCTGATGTGGCACAGGCATGGCAGCAGCGTGCTCCATATCTTCCACATCACACCTCCCCATGTTGGCTGAACTTAATTGGCAATATCCGCAGACCCCTCAACTCCAACATAAAGAGAAGAACTGCACATACCGTCTTCTATGGTCACTCTGGTTTTCGATTATATGGGGAGAACTTTCATGGATTGCAGAGATTCATTCAGAGTGTATAAAACAATGATTCTAAGCAACACAAAAGGACTTGCTGCTGATTTGAAGCTCATGAGAAGTAGTAACTGGTGGTGAATTATGTCATTTAGAGATTGAGATGTACTTTATGTAGCCTTGATCTTTGGAATGTGCGGGGACCATAGCACACGCAGTTAGTGTTTTAAGTTTATAGCGTGTCATCTGTGAGTCATTTAGATTTGCATCAGCTAACAATGTCTGAGCCAAGTGAGTTTGTCTCAGGTTTAGGCTGAAGTCCCAAAGTAACTCTGATGTCATAAACAGCACCTGTTCCAGTTCCTGCTGCAGAGTTATGTAGGGTAGGTCCATGCTGCACACTGTATCAGACAGGAACAGATTCATTATCTCAACCTCAATTGAATACAGAGGATAAGAGGGGAAATGTCAACTCTTGTGTCCCATAATTCTGTAAGCAAAGCATCTAGAGCCTTCTGCAGGCTGTACTTAATGTGTCCACAGGATCATAGTGATGACAGGCTAGCTTTCAAAAAGACTCACCAACAACTAAAGCTGCACAAAATAAAAACAAAAAAAAGCAATGTTGAGGGCTCCCGAGAGGCACAGCTGGTAAAGGCACTTTACTAAGTGCAGGTTGTCTGGTAAAGGCGCTCTGGCTCTGGCCAGGAGTCCTGTTTAGGGTCAGCTATTGGCTTTCCGCCCCCAGGGGTAGGGGGAGGGAAGCATGTGTTCGCACCCATTCATAGCAGCTCTGTATGTGCCAGAGTTATGGTCGACGTCTTCCATCTCGTAGGAAGCAGTTCAGTTCGCCTTTGTCACTACCGGTCCCAGCGTTGTGGTGGCAAACTTGTAGTACAAGAGGGGGGATAGTTTAACTAGAAAGGGGTACAATTGGCCCAATTGTAATTTAATTAGAAAATTAATTCCAGGAGGCGAAGGACAGGGGCATACTGGGATATGAAAATGGGGGGGGAGGAGATGATAAAAAAAAATAAAGAAATGTAAAAAAAAATTGTCCATGCCCAGTTCCCCTCTGCACTCCCCCAGGCCTACTTCGCCAAAGACATACGGGACCCCTCTGTTTGCGACAGGCTTTTAAAAGCTGCATTTGGATATTTTTGCGTTGTCACAGTGGAGCTAGGCTGACCAGAGAGGACCGAACAAAGGGAGGAAGCATGCTGAAGAGGAAGTCCAACGCTTACGGCTAAAAACCTGCCAGGGTTCCACAGAACATCACATCTACACTGCACAAGGCATCTACACCACAGTGTGTGGACCGTGTAGGGCTCTGTAAAATGGAAGGTTATCTGTGGTACAAAATGACATTGAACCCACCTTTATTCTTTTTTGTCTGTGCTGATAAAACGCAGTACAGAAATGCTGACTCAGCTCTGGCTATTCCTGTACGCAGAAAAGGACTCTTCCCTATCACCGCCATCATCTGCAACCTGAAATGACAGGCGTACATGCGTGTGCGTGCGTGCGTGCTTGTGTATGTTTATGTGTGTGCGTGTGTATACATGCGTGCATGCGTGTGTATGTTTATGTGTGTGTGCATGTACAGTACTGTGCAAAAGTTTTAGGCAGGTGTGAAGAAATGCTGTAAAGTAAGAATGCTTTCAAAAATATAAATTTTAATTGTTTATTTTTATCAATTTACAAAATGCAAAGTGAGCGAACAGAAGAAAAATCTAAATCAAATCAATATTTGGTGTGACTAATTATACCAAACAGGTGCTAATGATCATCAATTTCATATGTAGGTTGAAACACAGTTATTAACTGAAACAGAAACAGTTGTGTAGGAGGCTTAAAACTGGGTGAGGAACAGCCAAACTCTGCTACTAAGGTGAGGTTGTGGAAGACAGTTTCATGTCACAGGTCATACACCATGGCAAGACTGAGCACAGCAACAAGACACAAGGTAGTTATACTGCATCAGCAAGGTCTCTCCCAGGCAAAGATTTCAAAGCAGACTGGGGTTTCAAGATGTGCTGTTCAAGCTCTTTGGAAGAAGCACAAAGAAACGGGCAACATTGAGGACCGTAGACGCAGTGATGAAAGACACATCATGCTTACTTCCCTTCTAAATCGGAAGATGTCCAGCAGTGCCATAAGCTCAGAACTGGCAGGCAGAAACCAGTGGGACCCAGGTACACCCATCTACTGTCCGGAGAAGTCTGGCCAGAAGTGGTCTTCATGGAAGAATTGCGGCCAAAAAGCCATACCTCCGACATGGAAACAAGGCTAAGCGACTCAACTATGCACGAAAACATAGGAACTGGGGTGCAGAAAAATGGCAGCAGGTGCTATGGACTGATGAGTCAAAATGTGAAATATTTGGCTGTAGCAGAAGGCAGTTTGTTCACCGAAGGGCTGGAGAGCGGTACAGTAATGAGTATCTGCAGGCAACAGTGAAGCATGGTGGAGGTTCCTTCCAAGTTTGGGGCTGCATTTCTGCAAATGGAGTTGGGGATTTGGTCAGGATTAATGGTGTCCTCAATGCTGAGAAATACAGGCAGATACTTATCCATCATGCAATACCATCAGGGAGGCATCTGATTGGCCCCAAATTTATTCTGCAGCAGGACAACGACCCCAAACATACAGTACAGCCAATGTCATTAAGAACTATCTTCAGCGTAAAGAAGAACAAGGAGTCCTGGAAGTGATGGTTTGGCCCCCACAGAGCCCTGATCTCAACATCATCAAGTCTGTCTGGGATTACATGAAGAGACAGAAGGATTTGAGGCAGCCTACATACACAGAAGATCTGTGGTTAGTTCTCCAAGATGTTTGGAACAATCTACCTGCCGAGTTCCTTCAAAAACTGTGTGCAAGTGTACCTAGAAGAATTGATGCTGTTTTGAAGGCAAAGGGTGGTCACACCAAATATTGATTTGATTTAGATTTCTCTTCTGTTCATTCACTTTGCATTTTGTTAATTGATCAAAATAAACTATTAACACTTCTATTTTTGAAAGCATTCTTACTTTACAGCATTTTTTCACACCTGCCTAAAACTTTTGCACAGTACTGTATGTATGTGTGTGTGTGTTGGAATGCACATCTTTGTTAAGATGTGCACCCTGTTGCAGAAGTCTGTATCTGTGCTGTCTCTGTGCTGTCTTGTACTGTCTTGAAAACAGCTTATTGGACCAGCCCGTCAAAAGTGTCAGTGAACCAACATCTCTGTGCCCTAGATCAGTGGTTCTCAAACTTTTCAGTCCGTGACCCCCAAAATAACGTTGGTAGAGACTTGCGACCCCCACCATCCACCGAGGTGCTTTCCCGCAACACGGTTACAGCGCTTGGATAACAATAACAACATAAAAACAACACATGTAATAACAACCATGTATCTGTTCTCTCGCATGTTAATTAAGTTTAACATGTAACATGTGAGGCCAGTGGATAGCACTGTCGCCACACAGCAAGAAGGTCCTGGGTTTGAATCCCGGCCGGGGCCTTTCTGTGTGGAGTTTGCATGTTCTCCCCATGTCCGCGTGGGTTTCCTCCGGGTATTATGGTTTCCTCCCACAGTCCAAAGACATGCACGTTAGGCTAATTGGAGAGTCTAAATTGCCTGTAGGTATGAGGGTGTGAGTGAATGGTGTATGTGCCCTGTGATGAATTGGTGACCTGTCCAGGATGTATTCCTGCCTCTCGCCCAATGCATGCTGGAATAGGCTCCATCCACTTGGACACCATCCTCCATATTGAGTCGTGATCAGTATTTGTTGTGATCAGTAAAGTATTTTCACATAAATAGGTAAATCCAAAAGGAATCAGTACATCCATCGCGACCTTGAATAGCTTGGTTCCCGCAATTATCATTCCTTTCAGCTGAAAAAGTCATTTGAAGTAGATTGGCTTTTCTGAATTAATTTCATGAATTGCTTCAGGGTGACTGTTGTCAATCTCAATATCTGTTCTATCCTTGTTTTTATGGATTAACCACCGTTCCATTTTCCAGATTAACGTTAGCTAGCTTGCAAAAAAAAATAATGCACACACAAGGTAGTTTGTGGGCTAGTACGTTTAGTGTAGCGCTGTAAATGTACAGTAACCAGGGCTGGACTGGCTATGTAGTCTACCGGGCAGATGCCCGGTGGGCCGGTCTAGTTTTGGGCTGGTAGAATTATTTTATATAGCCTATATATATATTATACCACGGACCGGGTATTCCGAGGGCGCAATCATTTTTTTCGCGTAGCACCCCCGGTCCGCGAAATAAACGAACTGGTCTCAGCTTTTTTCGCGTAGCACCCCCCCCCCCTCCCCCCCCCCCCGTCGACAGAAAATGGGGCGCCACTGGATGGGCCGGTCTGAGCCAAATGGCAGGGCCTATTTTTTGTCCCAGTCCAGCCCTGACAGTAACTGACATGTTGTAAATAAAAAATAAAAAACAGATAAGGCTACTGGGAAAATGTTTGTTAATGTTAATACATTTAGGCGCTGCTCATATTGACAAGTCTCTCCGACAAGCAACCGATGAGTTTCATTCAGTAAAGCAAGCCATCTGTCCCTCTCATGCTGATAAACAGTAGACGTTTTCCGGCCAAAAATGAAATAAAATGACGTGAGCTTGAAACAGTGAGGACATGCGTTTGCACTGTGCTGGAGAAAACTTGTACAAGCAATGACATTGTCACAAAGCTGGACACCAAACAGGCGGCGCTCCCCAATATTGAGTAAAAACAAAGGATTGAAGGCAATACTCTTACAAGTAGCACATCACGTTAATTTCACACACTGTATTATACACAGAGAGCTCTTGCAAGCAGAGCACTTGATCCAAATTGTGGTAAGCACCACGGGGTAGGGGGTCATGTGGGGGTGGGGGTCATGGGATGAAAAGTTTGAGAATCTAAATATTGTAGGTTACATATTCTTATTTTTTATGTTATGCAAGAATGCAATTATGGTTTAAAAATATTTTATTATCACAATTTTTTTTCATATTCTTGAAATCATATTGTGACCCCCAAAACAGATCTCCCCACTCATGAGAACCACTGCTCTAGATGTATCTGAAATATGGCTAAATAATATATAAAGTATATACTCCTAAAAGGGTCAATTCATCACTGGAGGTACCTGAGCCCGTTTTTGAGCCTGCTCTAGAATGACCATACGGCATGCTGTTCTTCTTCTTCTTCTTCTTCTTCTTCTTCTTCTTCTTCTTCTTCTTCTTCTTCTTCTTCTTCTTCTTCTTCTTCTTCTTCTTCTTCTTCTTCTTCTTCTTATTATTATTATTATTATATGTTATTATTATTATTATCATTATTATTATTATTAACTTGTATTACTATTAAGAATTGTACTGCAGTTCTTACATTGGATTGAATGCTATCCCTAAGGAGAATACTTCAGTTGTGTAACAGTGATGAGAGATTGTTTCTCCTGGTCGATATTCAGCCATCTTGCTTGTTAAACCAGATTCACTCTGACAGAAGCATTATCAAAATCATTAGCCACCTATTCACCACTGCCTCTGACTGAGAGTGGATATAGTCAATGCCCAATTTGCAATACACAGTGCATTGTTTGATATGAGGTAGAGTTTTAATAAATGTGTTGTTCGTTTTGCTATTGGAATTGCTTCCTTAACTTGTTTTTGGGCTGTGGCTGGAAGCAGTCCTACAAACTTCTCAATGGCTCTGTAACAGGACGACTGGAGTTTGAGTGAGCGCAGAAATGTGATGAAAAAATGAAAATCTTTACTGAAATAATAAAAGCTCTGGGCAGTACAAACGAGACAGTAGGTAACACAAAAACAAAACAGCTAACAAACCAAAGTGGAACAAACACGGTTTCCAAAACATATAGCTCGAAAACAGTAAACGAAAATAACACAAAGACAAAAGGGTAAACACAAAAGAGTCCTGGTAAGCATACAAATGCTGGCAGTAACTCTGGGCAAGAGAAACCCAAGACTGTGCACAGATCTACGAAAGCAGACAACTTAAATAGTGAATGTAAACGACATACAGGTGAAAACATTGAGACAATAATCCATTTAAACAATCGAGACAATAAAACCATTAAACAATAATGCAATAAGGCAATTAGGGAAAAATCAAGTGTGGACGTGCCGTCACAGGCTCACTGATTGACTGACTGGCTCAATGACTGACTGGCTGACTTTAACTGACTGACTGACTGGCTCACTGACTGACTGACTGGCTCTCTGGTTCTAACTAATCTAACACATGATTTAATTACATGGAACAATTTGTATAACAATTTTTTAACAAAGCTGCAATTAACACCAGTCTAGCTAATGAGCTAACCAAGTGTGAACGTGTGCATTGTGCTGTCTGGTGTGTACACGTATCCCATAAATCCAGTCCGGACTCATTAGTGAAGCTTTGCACAGTGATGCAGTGTGAGGCCAACACCTTGACTAAACACACATCTTGTCCCGTCTCGTTAGTGAAAGCTCCATTATGAGGGTTTACAGAAGCACGTCCACAGAGACCATGGTGTGAAGTCAGCTAAAACATGTCACGTTATGGGCACGCTAAAAAATATGAGTGAATAAATGTGGATTAAAACAAATAATAAATTAATGCTCTGAATACCAAAACATAGCCATCTAGTTTTTTGGGGGGGGGGTTTGTGACTGTATTACAATAATGAGTGTATTAACACATTTTGTTATCGATATTTCATTATACGCTGTAACTTTTTAAAGCCAATGTTTTTGTCATTTTTTTCCTGATTTGGAACATCCAATCATATTATTGTTGAGCCACCTCATACTGCAGCTGTCTCTGTGAATTCTGGAGAGCGCAGTCAAGCATGCATTCTCCTCCAAAGTGTCTTTTGCTACCTTCTTTTCATTCTGAAGTCCAGTAGGTGAGTGCAATCATTGTGTTGGAGGAGTGCACCTCATGCACAGCTGGAGTAGGCAGACTGCACGTACCCAATCCACCAGAGGAGTCGCCACTGAGCGATGAAACAGGGACTGTCTCTGCTGATTGAAACCCCTCCCTCCCTCCCTTGTTGAGGTTATGAACAATTATGCGCCACCCCGCTGGGCTGCTGGCACAGTCAGGGTGTCTGCATACTTTTGCATTTACTGGCATTTACTCTATGCATTTACACACACACACACATACATATATATATATATATATATATATATACAGTACCAGTCAAAAGTTTGAGTACACCTGCTGGAAACTAGGTTTATCTCATAATTGACAATGTTTTACACCATATAAGTTTCGTTAAATACTTGAAAATGACAAAAAACACATAAACAATATGTAAACGATAAACAAAAGGAAAATCAAAGCAATGTTCAATAAAATTGTATTGAAAATTTAATTTTGGATTCCTCAACATAGCCACCCTTTGCTGTGATAACAGCCTCACAAACACAATTTGGTTAATACGTTTCAACAGGAAATCCCCCGATATGTCTTCCCAGCTCTCCTGCAGCAATTCCCAGAGGAACTTGTGGGTTGCTTTGCTTTGACTGTTCTGTCCAGTTCATCCCATACAAGTTATATGGGATTGAAGTCTGGACACTGGGCAGGCCAGGTCCTTAGTTTGAGTTGTCCTTCACATTCCCCCTTCACCAGATAGTTCTTGCACAACTTCAAGGTGTGTTTTGGGTCGTTATCTTGCTCAAGAATGAAGGAGTGCCCACTTAGCCATAGACCAGATGGAAGGTGTACTCAAACTTTTGAATGGTACTGTATATATATATATACACATATACAGTATACACAGTTTTTTATTTCAGAAGTGACAAACTCCTGCTCTCCTGTAGCTCCTTTGTGCAGACTGTTACAGAAAAGGGCCAGGTGTACTTAAAATGTCATGAACAGGTCAATACGTGGAGACAGAAATACAGGCCCATTTTATTATACCCATAACATATTTTTCACACTTAGCGCTCAGCACGCTTGGAGCCCCAGTACATCTGAACACCATTTAAATCTGTCTCTTACACAGCTGTAAAGTAATCATCTCTTTTATTTGGAAATAACAAAACCGAGTGAAGTTGAACTTTAAGTGCAACCCACAAGTGTGTTTGTGTGTGAGACAGATGGGGAGAGAGAGGAAGAGAGAAAGAAAGAGGGAGGGAAGCTGTGTGTTTGTGTGTGTGTGTGTGTGTGCATGTGCGTGTGTGAAAAGAGAAAGATAAACTGTTTGTGCTTGTTCCGCTTTGTGTATGTGTGAAATGAATTACTGACCAAAGTGAAGTCTGTAAATAAGTTAGAGCCATAAAAACAAATCTCCTTTTTACATTTAACACTGTAACTCTGCAATGTCTACTTTTGAATTAAACTCCCACCTCATATGCAGCCTATAACTTTTTTTTTGCCACAAACATAGGAATCCTGCCAAAACCACTCTGAACTGGAAAAAACAGGGAAAATATCAAATGAAATGAGCACTGCTACGTTACAGGAAATTTGCTGGTGCAATCTTAACACAGTTGTTCCTGATCTAGCCTGATTTATACAGGTAACTGCCAATATAAAGGAAAAACGTAAATTAAGGGTTCTGGCAGCTCTGTTATGGTGTGGGGTGTATTTTCCAGATATGGTTCCAGACTCAACCCCTCAGAGGGCAAGGTAAACGCCAATAAATACAAAGCCATTCTGAGTGATCACCTTCATTCTATGGTGAAGCATTTCTATTCTTATGGGAGTGGTCATATATAATTATCATATGGCTTTATTTTAATGAGCTGTCACTTTGGAATGTGACCTTTTGGCCAGGTGGGTGTGTCCCATGGTAACACTATGGATTCTGGGTAATGGAGTTCTGATCCCCAGATACTACCTAGGATTGTTCTCTGCCTTTCCCATTGACGGTAACTTTAAATGAATCTAAAAAAAATTCTAGGTAATATGCAAATCAAACCCCATGATAGAACTGCTTTCAGATTTTTGCATTTGCAAAGAATATATCAATGCTTTGTATATTTTCATCTATTTTTGCCCATTTAAAAAGGTGGCCACTGCTACTGCGGTATACCCAACTAAGCCACCGGGTCTAGTGCCAGCGCCCCAGGGACTGAGGGTTCAACCGAAGCTGCAGTCTTCAGTATCCCACAACAGAACCTGGGTTGCCTAGGCTTATACCACAGAAGGCAAGGGGACTCAACCAAAGCCATGGTCAGGCCACTGTTTCTTTGGTTTTTATTAAAACAGTTAAACTTAGGTATGTCTCCGAGTGATAAATTGTTATATTTTTCAATACAGTTCATTTTTTTAAATAGAGCGAGGTTTAAACAGGGATGTATTTTGGAAAAATTGGACAAACGGTTTAGGAAACTGGAACTACGAGGACAGTACAATTGTAGTGTATTCATTAGGGTAACGTCCCATAGGCCTGCGAACTATAACATATTATTTATTAGCAAGCTATGTTCAAGCTGTAATACTTGTAAAATTGTGGAATGCTGTTTGTATGAAACTCTTTCTCTCCCCTGTTACGGAGGGTTAATCCATGTTATCCTTTGTGCAGTGTACCATGACGGTAGGTGTATGTGTAATTAGTGCCCCATCGATGCGTTTATCATATTTGTGTGTGCTTCTTGGCGCTTAAATGTGCTGTTGCAAAAAATCTATGAAAGAACCGTTATAATAAGAACATAAGAACATAAGAATACATAATGATGAGAACGGGCCGTTCGGCCCATCTTGGCTCATCATGTCCTAATCTAAAGAACATCTAGTACTACATCTAGCCTGGCCTTGAATAGCCCGAGCGTTTCTGCCTCTACTACCTGACCTGGCAAGCTGTTCCAGGCATTGACAACTCTCTGTGTAAAGAAAAACTTCCTAATATCTGTGCGGAATTTGCCTTTAACTAATTTACACCTGTGGCCTCTTGTTCTGCTGACCCCACTTATCTTAAAAAATCTTTGGTATTTTACTTTGTTAATCCCTTTTAGGAATTAAAAAACCTCAATCAAATCCCCCCTAAGTCTGCGTTTGCTAAGTTTAAATAGATTGAGTGCCTTAAGTCTATCATCATAACTTTTACCTTTCATACCAGGTATCAGTTTAGTTGCCCTTCTTTGGACTTTTTCAAGAGCTTCAATATCTTTCTTGTAGTGCGGTGCCCAGAACTGCACACAGTATTCTAAGTGCGGTCTGACAAAGGCGTTATATAACATTAATATAACCTCCTTTGATTTGTACTCAATACTTTTTGCTATGTATCCCAGCATCCTGTTGGCTTTTTTCACTGCTGTAGCACACTGCTTTGATGCAGATAGGCTTTGATCCACTACAACTCCTAAATCCTTTTCAAATTGAACACCTACTAACTTTTCTCCTCCCATAAAATACTCCTGTCTAATGTTTTTATTTCCCACATGCATAACTTTACATTTAGCAATATTGAACGTCATCTGCCATGTATCTGCCCATTTTTGGATTTTGTTTAAATCATCTTGGATTACTTTAGTCGATTCCAAACTGTTTACCAAACCCCCAAGTTTAGTATCATCTGCAAATTTAACTATTTTGCTACTAATGTCCATATCCAGATCATTTATGTAAATAAGGAAGAGCAGAGGTCCCAGCACCGATCCCTGCGGGACACCACTGCCCACAGCACCGAGGTCAGATTCGGCCCCACCTACTGTTACTCTTTGTATTCGCCCTTGCAGCCAATTTTTAACCCACTGTGAAACTACTCCTACAATTCCTACTGATTTCATTTTAGCAATGAGCCTCTCATGTGGTACCTTGTCAAATGCTTTCTGAAAGTCCAAATATATAACATCATAAGCCTGGTTCAGGTCAACACACTTTGTAGCCTCTTCGAAAAGGTCCAGGAGGTTTGTTAGGCATGACCTTCCCTTGAGAAATCCATGCTGGCTCTCCCTTAAAATACTATTATTTTTCAAGAATGATTCCAACTTATCCCTAATAATACATTCCAGCATTTTACATGCGATGCAAGTTAAACTGACAGGCCTATAGTTCCCTGGGTCAGTACGGTCCCCTTCTTATATATTGGAATTATACTACCCTGTTTCCAGTCATCTGGTATTTCTCCAGTGATTATGGATTGACTGAAAATATCTGTCAATGGTTTATATATAATTTCCCCAAGTTCTTTGAGTACTCTGGGATATATGCCATCCGGGCCTGCTGCCTTATTTGTCTTAAGTTTTTGTAGTTTTTGTAGTACTTCTACATCCCTTATCTCAAAGTCCTCCAAAACATTCCGTACCTTGTCTATACATTTAGGCATATTTATAACCTCTTCTCTAGTAAAGCTCTCCACAAAGTAACTGTTTAGTGTGTTTGCAATGTCCTTATTATTATAAATCAAAGTTCCTTCCTTATTCTTAATGCACTTAACCTCATCCTTAACTTTCCTTTTTCTACTACAATATTGAAAAAAACTTCTTAGGGTTACTTTTTGCATCTTGGGAAATTTTAATTTCAAACCGCCTTTTAGCTGATCTTATTTCCTTTTTAGCCTTAGC
Source organism: Aldrovandia affinis (assembly GCA_029706075.1). Taxonomy (NCBI): domain Eukaryota; kingdom Metazoa; phylum Chordata; class Actinopteri; order Notacanthiformes; family Halosauridae; genus Aldrovandia; species Aldrovandia affinis. The sequence continues at coordinate 2,963,234 of JAINUG010000071.1, forward strand.
CCGCATATTACAATAATCTAACTTGTTTCTCTCTGAGTTATCCTTTTTATATACTCTATACAGTTGTTTCTTTTGCCTCAAAATCACCCGTAAAGATTTAGTCATCCACTGTGGAGACTGTTTTTTCATCCTATTTTTCCTTACTTTGGGGATGAATTTACACTGTACATCTACAATAACCCTTTTAAATATAGTCCATTTTTCATTCACAGTTCTGCAATCTAGAAGTTTTACCCAATGTATATTACTTAAATTCTCTCTCATTTTATTAAAGTCAGCTCGTCTAAAATTAAAAATTCGAGAGTTAGAGGAGGCTGTCTTAACTTGCCAAAAAATATCAAAAATAACTGCACTGTGGTCACTTGCTCCTATTGGTTCTCCTACCTCTGTGCTGCAAATTCTATCAGGATTGTTACACAAAACCAGATCCAGTATTGATTTCCCTCTCGTAGGCTGAGTAACAGACTGTACCAAAAAGCAGTCATTGACCATATCTATAAACTCCTCTTCACATTTGCCCTGACCTGTCACTATCTCCCAATTGATAGAGGGGTAATTGAAGTCGCCCATTATTAACGTCTCTCCTTCAGCACAGATTTGTTTTATGTTATCAAAGAGCGTACTATTTATGTTACTATCTGAAGCTGGAGGTCTATAACATACTCCTATATTCAGGCCCTTCTCACGATCTCCCAATAATCTAATCCAGATGTCCTCACAAGAAACTAATGGGTTTATACCTGGAATTTCCTGCACATTAAGATAGTCTTTCACATAAAGGGCCACTCCCCCTCCTCTTTTATTAGTTCTATCCTTCCTAAACAATTTGTACCCCTCTACATTATATTCCTCCCCATCCACTGCGCCAAGCCATGTCTCTGTAATCCCAACAATGTCATAACCCCCATTCAACATGACAGTCTCCAGTTCCCAAAAATTTTTTTATACTTCTCGCATTTAAACACATGAGCTTCAAAGCCTTGCTCACCCTTACGTTGCTACTGTTTCTACTATTCCTCTCCCGCTCCCTCACTCCCTTCCATCCCAAGCCACACTTGCTAAAATTTTGTTTACTCAAGACTTTGTTCATGCTTTCCCTGTTATATGTAGTCTTGACAGACTCCATCTGGGCAGTCTGCACCACCCTACTCATTTCGCTCTCTATCCTCCCTGCCCCCCGAGTCCCTAGTTTAAATAATCCTGCGCTACCCTAAGCATACGCTGCCCCAGAGCATAGGTACCCATCCGGTTCAGGTGTAACCCATCGGGCTTCTATAGGTCACCCCTGTTCCAGAAGAAGTCCCAGTGCTCAATAAATCTATACCCCTCTTTCCTACAGAAGGATTGTAGCCACGTGTTAAACCTATAGATAAACTTCAGCTTGCACGTGGTACTGGTAGAATTCCCGAGAAGACTACCGTGGAGGTTTTGCTCCTAATCTTTGCTGCTAGATCCTCAAATGTATCTTGCAGGACCTCCAACCTGCCCTTTCCCATGTCATTGGTCCCTACATGGACCATGACCACTGGATCCCCTTCTGCTTTGGCCAGGAGCTTGTCCACACGCTCAAGGAGATCTCCAACCTGGGCACCAGGCAGGCAACACACCGTCTCCTTGGCCTGGGAACAGACTATGCTGTCCACTCCCCTAATTATGTAATCCCCCACTACCAACAACTCCCTTTCCCTGGGAGATGTGGCCATCAGGGTGTCCTGTGGCACATGCATCCCCCCGCTCTCAGGGTCACGGGCCACAGATTCCTGCAAGGGCTGGAATCTGTTGGACACCTCAACCTCTGGAGATGCCGCCCCTTTGTGGTGTGCAAGCCCTTTCCTACTTTTGTTTCTGACTGTGACCCACCTGTCACTTCCTGCCTGCTCTAAGTTCTTCCCTCCTCCCAGCCTAGGCGTGCACACCTTCTCCCTAACGGACGTTCTAATTGGTTCTAAGAACCCTGACAATTGTGGACTCTGTACGGCCGATACGGCCGATACAGCCAATTGGCCCTCGAGAACAAGAATCTTGTCTTGAGATGCTCAATGAGCTTGCAGCGGAGGCAGGTGAACAGCCCAAGAAAATCGCTTTCCAACAGGGCGATCATCCTGCACACCTCACAAAGTTTGGGCCACATTTTAGACCCCTAGCTGACTCCCTATCTCTCCCTAAGTATAGATTTTTTACTGTCTAGATGGAGTCAGCAATACCACTCTTAAAAAAACACGCTAGGTGGCTCCGGATAGAAGGCAGTAGACCTAACGTTAGTAGTAGGCTAACTGTAGCTAGAGAGCCTCTTATAGCCACTTACCCAGCTACTGATATAAATACTATATTTTAACGTTAGTTTACAACCTAAGCCCAACTATTTAGCAATCAAACCTTTGTAATATACTAGCTACAAATACAAAATCAACAATCCACATCTTAAAAGATACTAGCTATCTACGTTACAGCTGAGCGCCTGAACAGCAAAACCCGGATATTATATACGCCTAAAACTTTCCGACGTACAATTTACATTTATAAACGACGTTAGTTTATAAATAACTATACTAGACTACCGCAATAATTCAATTTTCCCAATCGGTTAAACAGACGAACGTACTTTTAATTCGAGGTTGCTTCTGGGAGGGTGAAACAAAAACCTTGTTAGCTTTTTATGCCAATTTATACTAACAAGGAGAAAAAAAAAGCCCGTCCCTGTCCTTAAGGCAACAAAGGATTACACCTTAGAAGCAGTAACTCGTAACTAATGCGGTGATATATTTATATAACGTTTATACCGGTTAACGTTATATAGCTACGTTAATTTTGACAAGAGTAAAATGCCAGATACACAACACACAGCAAACAAACAGCCCTTCCAACAATCCGGAAACAGGAAACAGGAAGTAGCGTCACAGGAAGTAGCGTCTCTAGAAAAGCGATTGTTCCTTAGTCTTGATTCCTCGTTCCTACTTACCTGACAGGGGAGATACCATGATCAAGAAGGTAATGGTATGATACCCTGATCAAGAAGTATCCAATGTGCTTGGGTTGCTCTTCATTTCGTACATGCTTTTCGCCTTTTAATAAAGACAAATAGCTGTGCTTTAGTTGGGTGCCCAGGGCGCATTTCCTCCTCCTCTTTTTTTTTCTATTCTTTACTCTAAATCTCCCTTCCGACTGCACTTGAGGGCCTGGTGGTGATACCAGAGTAGTGGTGGTGTCGCTTCCTTCTCCCTCCCTGTCAGGGTATGGGTTCCACGTCATCTGGACGGCGTAATGGCGGCGCGTCCTGGGAGCTGATTGGGACGCCATCTCCCTTCCTTCTCTGGCGTTAGGGCCCCACCTAGGAAGCACAGGGAGAGAGAACAGCACACCCAGAAATGGTGTTCCTTACAGGAGGGCCAAAACAAAACAGAGGACCTGGATGAGCAGGCCGCAAAAGCCTCCTTCAGGACCACTGACGGGGAACTTCCCTGTAGGCCAGAGCGATGATCACACCAGGCCCAAAAGGATCCCCAGGTGAAAGTCCGGGGCTGGGTCCCGGCGTCGTTGTCCGGGTGGCAGGTGGTTCCTCCAGTCTGGTCCTCTGCACTGCCACTCCTGGCACCTCGTCCTCCGGGATCCACCTGGTGGTCTGGCTGCAGCTGGGGAGCGTAGGCCTTGGTGGAGGTCGGCTAGGAGAACCCCGGTGAGAAAACCCTTTTGGGCGTCCTCGCTGGGCACCTCTGCACCTCTGGTCTTCGGGCCTTAGCGTCCTGCAGCTGTGGTCCAGATCTTGGATGGCCCCTGGTGTCTTCTGGCAGGGGTCTCCTGGGGTGCTGTCCCACCTTCTGCGCTTCAGGGTTGGGCAGGCCACAAATAAGGCAGCAGGCCCTGATGACTTGGGGAAATTATATACAGTATAAACCATTGACAGATATTTTTATGCAATCCATAATCACTGGAGAAATTCCGGATGACTGGAAGCAGGGTAGTATAATTCCAATATATAAGAATATATACTGACCCAGGGAACTATAGGCCCTATATTTTCAGTTTAATTTGCATCACATGTAAAATGCTGGTATGTTTTATTAGGGATAAGTTGGAATCATTCTTGAAAAATAATAGTATTTTAAGGGAGACCAAACACGGTTTTCTCAAAGGGAGGTCATGCCTAACAAACCTCCTGGACTTTTTTGAAGAGGCTACAAAGTGTGTTGACCTGAACCAGTCCTACGATATTATATGTTTGGACTTTCAAAAAGCATTTGACAAGGTACCACATAAGAGGCTTGTTGCTAAAATGAATTCAGTAGGAATTGCAGGAGTAGTTTCAGAGTGGGTTCATAATTGGCCACAAGGGCGAATACAAAGTCACAAAAAAAACCTGTCACAAAATTATTTGTGACAGATTTAAAATAGAATGACTTCCTAGTACTTTTTTGTGATTTAAACTTCTCATGCAAATCTAATGCATTCAAACCAGCCTCCTACCCTAGGAGAGGGGCATGCTGGGATATAACACAGGGGAGACAGGGGCTCTAAATCAATCTGCCTCACTGCCTCACCCTCCAGCCTTACTGATGTGGTGAGGTCAGGCTGTAGGAGCATCTCAGACAGCTGAATCTGCATGCGTGTCCCACTCAGGAACAAGTGCAGGTGCAGGTAGTCACCGCCTTATTTATACACCTCAGCGCTGAGTCACATACCAGTGCCCGTCCTTCACTCTGACTCACAAACACATGCAAGGGTGCACGCTCTTCTCTTTTTCACTTCTTTTTATTTTTGGTGGCTTGCTGAAGTTGCCAAATTGTGTTTGTGTAAGGGGAAAAATAAATAACTGACACTTGCATTCGCAAGTCAAAGTTAAGGACAAATGGTGACTCATTCTAGACCTGTGAGCTGTTGTGTAGGGGTTACGGAGAGATGGAAGCTTGTTTTCCTTCTTACATTTTGTTTGTCTTCTTTTATTTCACTTTATTTTATTTGATAGTTTGGAATGAAGGGAGTGACATGCACAGATGCATAAGGGAATATATACAAATAGAGTTGGGATGGATGACACATGTACATCAATATTAATAGTGATGGAAATGTAGGTGAGTGTGTGAGATGTGTTAATTTCTTATACAGTACCTTATATACTATACATACACACATATACTGTATATATATATATAGCCTATATATATATACAGTATATATATCTACGGATACTGTTGAATAATATACTAGTAAGAGAAGTGGTTACAGGGTTAGAAGAATCAACTTGTTTTTGTTCATTGCATAATCTCAGCCAATTTGCTGAGCAGTGCAGTCCAAAAATCTTGTTTTTCTTTTCAAAGCTGTGTTTTTTTCAAATGTTTAATTTTTTCTTTTTTTTTTACTAGCAGTGAGACAGAATAAGTGCATTTTCACCACATTTCTAAAATATGTATTTTCAGAATGACTGCGTACTGACGTGCTCTGTGCCCTTCAGATGTTTAAGATGTGTGGTGTAAGCTGCTTGCTATGAATGCAGTCCAGCCAGTTCTGCTTTCTAATGAGCAGACATATCCAGCCGACTGTGGGAGAATAAATAACATGGCTTCCTCCCACAGCGACTCTAAAAGACTTTATGTAACGCACAATGGCAGCAATTGTTCTGATGAGAATTTCAGAATTGTTTAATTTTTTTTTTTTGGTTGTTGTTGAAAAAAAGTATATTATCACTGTGTACTTTCTTGGCCAGCAAAGGGCAGGGAAGAGTCTGGAATTCAGTCTTTTGCTACAAGCATAAAAAACCATGGCAAAATACACATGGACGCGCTGCCCAAATAGTTTAGTCAGAAATAGATCCCTGCAGACATGAAATCAACGAGGCAGCATTCCCGCCTTCCGAATAAACACAGAGGGAATGAAATGAGGCACTATTTTAATGATGCCATGGAAGGTTAACTGCCACTTGCATTACGCCTCCATGACAATGAGGCCTGCGCAAGAAAGAGTGGCAAAAATAAATAAATAGCTCGACTAATTTTCCCTTTTTAAAAGCAAAACGAAATAAACAAGTTGCTTGGTAACTCAATATGCACTCTGTTTATACGGTCAAAAGAGCCAGAGACTACAAGAATAACAACTGCAGTTCTTTTCCCCCTCCCTGTTGTGAGTCTTGCGTGGAGGAGAGGTGTGGAGAGTGCACGCTGTTTACCTGGACCAGCGCGAAATGGAGCCAGCCAATCACGGGCCACTGCGTTTGACTTTCAGCTGCGTGACGTCGCTGTTTTGTTCTGCCCATTCCTACCGACGACTAACAATACATGAAAATGGGGTGACTGTGTTAAAGAAACGGTGTTCTTCACAATTTCACACTTTAAGGATTCCCATTTTAGTTTTTTGGGGTCATCAGAAAACCTTTCATTTATTTATCTTCGCTTGCATCTGCATTAGAATGTTGGGCCTTTTGCTATGCCCCCCACAAGGTGTGGTGTGTTGACACAGCTGAGTGTCCATTTGAGTGTTAATGGCTTTAAAAAAAGCTATTCATTGCTATTCAGAATAGCTTGTGTGTCCACCGCCAATCATAAAAAAATGGAAGGAAGATGCGATGTGTGAGGTTGTGCTTCACGTGATTATGAAACCCACACGTGTCTTCAGAGTCCCAGCCGTGGATTCTCACCTTACTCGTACACTCCACATGTTACACTACACATGTTACACTCCACATGTTACACTACACATGGGCACAAGACAAAACCAAATGCGCTCAGCAACACACAGTTTACTGGGAAATGCAAGGGATTGTGCAGCCAATGAGGTTTAAGGGGCGTCATTAGGTGGCAAGGTGCAAAGAGACAGTTTTTTGGGGGGAATATGATCAGGACACTGGGCACAGGACACTGTTACTGCTCTCACTCTTTGCGATAAGTGTCATAGGATCTTTAATGAAAACGGTGAGTCAGGACTTCGGTTTAACAGCTCATCGGAAGGACAGATAAGAAATATACGAGGGAGAGAGAGAGCTCATCCTGCCTGGTGCCATGTGCAAAAAAACACCTTTTGAATCAAGTTTTCCCATCAACGTCAAGCTGTAGTTTGACTCTCGCCAATCCCCTGGAATTCAACATTCCACAAAATGGGATTCCCCATTCCGTTACATTTCAGCACTTTGTGTGTATGTGACCACACCCTGGTCTGACACACCGCGGGTGGTTTACGCAGCTGAGCCTATGAGAAGTGATGATGAACAATGATGAAATTAATCAGGCCACTATCGCCATATATGGTCATTACTGAGAGTGACTAACCCAATGGGTGTGATGGAACAACATTTGAAAATTCACTTTCTGGTTTTATCACCTGCTACAGGCTCCGGACCCTGCCATGGTTGTTTTGATCTTGGACAATGGAAAAAAGCTTTGGGAAGCTTTGGGAAGCTTATTTTTTTTAAAGAAAGTGGTGTTGTCACTGGATAGACATGTGACCAACCCCACGAGTAAATGAAAAAACTATGGCATGAAATATGCAATAAAATAAAATCAGGTTTATTCGTACAGCGCATTTCACAGCACATTTGTCACAATATGCTTTACAGCAGGCCCAGCCTCCCATGATGGGACAAATGAGAAGAAACCTCAGGAGGAACCAGAGCCCATCCTCCTCTGGCCGGCTCACGGTCTGAGTTTGTAATGACCAACGGCAGGGAAAATATAAAAATGTTTGTACCTATTAGAGGTCAGAAACAGTCACAAGCTAAATGTATGTAAATAATAAGAATGTTACCAGATGAGCCAGAGCTCTGTTTTTTATGAGTGTGGGTTGTTAAATGTGCCGTTTTGACGATGATGAGTGCAGTGTTGTCACTGAAAACAGAGTAACTGCGATGAATGTATTTATTTTTAGAGTAGAAGAAAAAAAAAGTTTGATGAAAACATTAGGTCCATTTTACTTAAATACAAATATTGAAGGAACATTTCCAAGGAATACAAAGAGACCCGGAACATTTTTTTAAAAATAATTTAAAAAAAGTAATAGCCCGGACTGGTTTCGATTATTTTACTCTTGATGGCAGAGTTGGGGTAGTGGGTGGGTGGGGGGTAATGAGGAGGGAGTGGTTTTGGCAGGGCCCACCCCCCTTCCTCTCTCTCTCGATCTCTCTTCCTCTCTGGGACATAAGGTTGGATGTTTCGTGTCAGTGACCAGAAACAGCCACCGAATATAATATGCCTGGCCTACAGACCAAAGGGTCATTTTGATATTATCTCATCAGTGCAGGGGGGCAGGGATCATCTAAATGCAGTGGGTCCCTTTAACTCTTTCATCAGTCCAAAAGACCACTTCTCCAACTCTTGACTGTCTGCACTTTAGTATGCTGTAAACTGAAGGGTGTAAGAGAGAGAGAGAGATGTGTGTGGATGAGCCCCATAGTCTGCATGCTGTTAAGGCACTGTTCTAGTGTGCGGATGAGCCCCACGGTCGGCATGCTGTTAAGGCACTGTTCTAGTGTGCGGATGAGCCCCACGGTCGGCATGCTGTTAAGACACTGTTCTAGTGTGTGGTTGAGCCCTACAGTCTGCATGTTGTTAATGCACTGTTCTAGTGTGTGGATGAGCCCCACAGTCTGCATCCTGTTAAGGCACTGTTCTAGTGTGTGGATGAGCCCCACGGTCTGCATGCTGTTAAGGCACTGTCCTAGTGTGTGGATGAGCCCCACGGTCTGCATCCTGTTAAGGCACTGTTCTAGTGTTTGGATGAGCCCCACTGTCTGTATCCTGTTAAGCCATTGTTCAAGTGTGTGGTTGAGCCCCACGGTCTGCATCCTGTTAAGGCACTGTTCTAGTGTGTTTATGAGGCTGACAGTCTGCATGCTGTTAAGGCACTGTCCTAGTGTGTGGATGAGCCCCATGGTCTGCATGCTGTTAAGGCGCTGTTCTAATGTGTGGATGAGCCCCACAGTCTGCATCCTGTTAAGGCACTGTTCTAATGTGTGGATGAGCCCCATGGTCTGGTATTGAATCCAGACTGTGCTAGTGTCGACTGTGGCGACGCATTATTGGCGGTAGCTTTGCCGGGGAGGGATTCAGTTGGCCAGGTAGTCTACGTCTCGTCGCACACCAGCTACCCCAGTCAGTCAGGCATCCACAGTCTGCCAGTATATATCTGCATGTGAAGTGTCATCCTCCGACTCATGTCTGTGCTTGAGTACAAGCTTAACTTCTAGACTGTGGTGTGTAAAGAAGCGGTGGCTGACACCACGTGTTTCTGAGGAGATCACGTGGTTGTCTACGCTCTCCTGAATGGACAGCAGAGGTTGCATTAAGCATGAAAATTTTCCCAATCAGAGCAGCTTGGAGAGCAAACCACATGTCCCAGTAGCCTCTCTTGGTCCCTCTCCACATCTTCCAGCACAGGGGCTGTAAATGACCGGCTAAACCAACACTCACATCGCAAATTGTATAGCCTTGGCGTGACAGGGAAAAAATTGGATTATTATTCAATGATGGAGTGCAGCGAGGGCCACACACAGAACAGGTTACCCATTTAGCATTTTTAGCCTTCTGTCCACACGTGAGGGAGTCTAACGGTGGGGCACTTTTTTGTTGTTGTTTTTTTGTGTTTTGTTTGTTTTGTTACCAGAGACATGGTTGAATGGAAATACAAAGCATGAAGGTATTTAGAAAACCCCCAGATTCAATACCTATTATACACAAGTACAATTGAAAAGCCGGGCCTGAATTAATCCAGTAATCACCAGCTTTGTGGGAGCGCAGTCATTTTTCTGCTGTGTTCTCCAGTTTTCTCTGCTGTACCTTGAGTACTGTAATGTACAGGTAGTGAACAAAGAAAATGGAAACACCAAAAGTGACTTGATAGTACCATATGTGGCCAGTACGGTCTGTGTGTGGGATGGCGTAGAGAGTGTACCAGCATCTGGAATTGTGCAGGAGGAGTACGACTTCATTGAATTGATGGAAGTTGAAAATGCTGTCTCAGGCTTTGTTCCAGAATATCCCATAAATGCTTGATCGGGTTCAGATCTGGTGACTGAAAAGGCAGTGAAGTATTGATAACATCAGGGTCGAAGTTCCTCAAACCATTGGGCGACTACTCGCGTTCTGTGGACAGGGGCGTTGTCATCTTAAAAGACACCCCACTCAGGAGAGAAATGCTTTAACATGGTTTTGAGTGAAGATGATCACTCAGAACCATAAAGTAACAAGTATCATCAGCTTTCTATGAGTCCTATGAGGGCACCCAAACCATGCCAGGGAAATGCGTCCCACTCCAGAACCCTTCACTGTTCAAACACTGTGTTTCCATTTTTTTTGTCCACTATCTATACATTGGATTCAAGCTTAAAAATATTTACTTCAGCAGCATTTTCAACGATCAAAGAAAATTCCATCTAAAACACTTAGCATTGACATCAGTATTTGTGGTCTGTTAGCTCTGTAAAAGCTAAGAATACGTTGGAGTTTGAATGGTTTAAACTTTACAGTGAAAGCCACCTTTTACAGAGTGCAGCTAACAGACAACAAATACAGGACCTTAATGAGTACTGTGATCGCGGTCGGCTGGCTTCCTAAATATTTCCAGTCATTCTGCAGTGTCAGTGCTGTTACCTTAAATGTGACAGTCAGCCCCTTCTGCCCAGTGGCAAGATCATTTGGCCAGTGTTTCCTGACCTCAGCCCTGTTCCTCGGAGGGTACTGTAATTTCAGGAGGCCCTGTACTGAGAAAGCACTGAGGTTTCTTAAACAGCCATTACGTACTACCGTGAGGTTTTTGTGGATTAAAAAAATACTTCACTTTAGCAATTTGTGAAGGTAATTCTTTTAGTTGTTAATATGTCTCATATTTCTTTTTTTGCTCAAAAGAATGGGAATGAGAATGAGCAGGCTACTATTATCATTAATGTGATTTAAGTTTGTCATCCAAATCGGACCTTGGCGCTGGGTGGTTGAGCAGAGCTCCTTGGACCTGGTGTTGCAGCATAACTTAGGTCTGAACAGGATTAGCAGTCAGTCTGGATAAGCTTCTGCTGAATGGGTGCACTAGATCACTGGTAATACGTGTGCTGCTGTACGTATCCCAGAAATGCCTGTGTCTCTCTTGAATTACTCACTGAGAAGGCCCTGTAATGCTATTCCTGGAATTTCCTGCTAAGACAAAACACAATGAGGCATGCCTTTGTAATGGATCAAACTGACCTGTTGGTTTGGCAGACTGACGGAAAACAGTCATGTGACCCATCGTTTTTCAGGTCCCCTCCTTTCTCACACTCTTCCGCAGTTTTCTTTCACCTTTATTTTCAGCAAGTAGGCCAGGTGGCAAGTCCTTCCCCAGTGAAGCCCTGGAGAAGTGGGCAGGCTAGTCTTTTGGGAATCTGACCTGGACACCAGGGTTAACACATTTAACATTTTTACATTTTTGGCATTTAGCTGACGCTCTTATCCAGAGCGGCAATGAGTGCATTTAAACTTGGCAAGAACAGTCACAGCCACCGCAAGAGCTCAGTAAAGTAACAATACAGCAGACATCACCGTAGACAGCTGCACACCATACCTATAATACAGGGAAATAAAAGTTTTTTAGTTTTTTTTATATACATGCATAGTGGTCATGCCAATGAGTTTGTTCATTCATTCATTCTCTAACCCGATTATTCCTGGTCAGGGTCGCAGGGGGGCTGGAGCCTATCCATTACATTACATTATATTACATTACATTATAGGCATTTGGCAGACGCTCTTATCCAGAGCGACGTACAACAAAGTGTTAACCGTAGTCAAGAACAGTTTAGCTGAAAGCCACCCTAGTGGGAAGTACAATTCCTGGGTGCTAGGAGCAACCACATAGTTAAACTAGGACCCTGTAGGTAAATCTGTAGCCACAATTCAGAGGTAGCAGTAAAGCACTCAATGCAGGAAATAATGCCTAAGCCTAATACAATACATAAACAAGTAGACGTGTAAACTAAGTGACTATGTCCCTAAATTAACAAAAACCGGACTACGGGAGAGGTGCACCCTGAAGAGGTGAGTCTTCAGTCGACGCTTGAAGGTGGCCAGGGTCTCAGCTGTTCTGACTTCCACCGGAAGGTCATTCCACCATCGTGGAGCCAGAACCGACAGGAGACGTGACCGGGAAGCGCAGGTGCGGAGGGGGGGAGGTGCTAGGCGTCCTGAGGTAGCAGAACGGAGAGGTCTGGCAGGTGTGTAGGGTCTGAAGATCTTGGTGAGGTATGTTGGGGCTGATCCCTTGACTGCCTGGTATGCTAGGACCAATGTCTTGAATTTGATGCGAGCTATAACAGGCAGCCAGTGGAGGGTAGTGAGCAGGGGGGTGACATGGGAGTGTCGAGGAAGGTTGTAGATCAGACGGGCCGCAGCGTTCTGGATGAGTTGCAGGGGTCTGATGGCAGATGCAGGAAGGCCAGCCAGGAGCGAGTTGCAGTAGTCCAAGCGGGACAGTACCATTGCTTGGACCAGGAGCTGGGTAGAGTACGTGGTAAGGAAGGGACGGATCCTCCTGATGTTATACAGGAAGAATCTGCACGCCCGGCTTACCGCTGCAATGTTCATTGATAGGGACAGCCTGTTGTCCATCACCACACCGAGATTCTTCGCGCAGGGTGATGATGTCACCAGGGTGTCACCTAGAGAAATGGAGAAATCAAGGTGGGGAGAGTTTAGGGCAGGAATGAAGATTGCATTGGGCGAGAGGCGAGAGGCAGGGAATACATCCTGGACAGGTCGCCAATCCATCACAGGACACATACACCATTCACTCACGCACACACTCATACCCATGGGCAATTTAGACTCTCCAATTAGCCTAACATGCATGTCTTTGGACTGTGGGAGGAAACCGGAGTACACAGAGGAAACCCACACGGACATGGGGAGAACATGCAAACTCCACACAGAAAGGCCCTGGCCAGGATTCAAACCCAGGACCTTCTTGCTATGAGGTAACAGTGTCCACTGCACCACTCTGCCACCCAATGAGTTTGTTATTATATCAAATCAGTGGTAGTGGAGCCTGAAGAGGTGGGTTTCTAATCTCTTGCGGAAGATGGCCAGTGATTCCGCAGGCCTGACCGAGTGTGGAAGGTCATTCCACCACCGGAGGGTCAGGACAGAGAAGAGGCGAGACCGCAAGGAGCGGCTGTGGGGATCTGAAGGGATGCAGGGCTGGGGTGTAGGGTGTGATGTGTGTCTGGAGGTAGGAGGGAGTGGTTCCCCTTGTAGCCTGTAGCATTTTTTCTAATTTTTTCCCAATTTGATAGCCAATTGTACCTATTTCTAATTCAACTATCCCTTTCCTTGTATTACAAGCTCGCTGCTGCAACCCTGGGACCAGCAGTGACAAAGGCACCAAACCGCCTCCTCCAAGACGGAGCTCGTCAAGCTGTCGATCGTAACTCAGATACATACATACATACATACATACTGCACTTTGCATGCAGCAAGCTCCTGACTGCTTCCATGCCCCCCTACCTATGGGGTACACAGCCAATTATCTCCCCCAAACGGGGCTCCCGGCCTGGCGCAGTCAGGGATTGAACCCCGGCCACAGTGGGAAACTTGCACTCCGAGCGAGTGCCTTTACCATTACTACCCGGGGGCTCCATTGCAGTGATTTAAATTTGATTCGTGCTGCTATAGGGAACCTTGGCTTAATGCCTAATCCAAAGGATGGCACCTCCTACAGCAGTGTTCCCATCTATGTGCTGGGGCACTGGGCTTTTAAATTTGGTCCAGAGAGAAGAGTGCACCCTACTGGCCCACCAACACCACTTCCAGCAACAACTTTCTCAGGAGGTCACCCATTCAAGCACTAACTAAGCCATGCCTGCTTAGCTTCAGCAGTGTGGCATGAGAAGGCTACAGGCTGGTGTGGCTGCTGAAAAATCCCACGACCATCCCAACTTCAAAAATTCAGCCTTCAGCCTCACACCCCTATGTGACCTGAAATACGTGGAAGAATAAAGAGGTCAAAGTTCATTGGAAGTTAAGTCCTACGTGTTCAGTGCTTTTAGCGTGTCCTTGTCACGGACTGCACATGTGACGTACGACACACATGTATCAGTCATTTTGCTCCAGGTTATTTGAGCCTTAAATACCAGCAAACTGGATTGGGAACATCTTACAAGTCTGGAAGTTTGAAGTAAACATGCTTCTCTGAACACACGCTGAATTTGGAACATTGTGTTCTTCTATACTTTCTTTCACAGAACTGTCTCACATTTCGGTATGACAGCTTATCCTAATGGCAGACACTGACTGTAAACAGGTGAACTGAGAGGGAAATTGAAAGTATGGCATGGATCAGGAGTGGCCAAACCTGGTACTCGGAGAGCCACGGGTTCTGTTGGATTTAGTTTTTACCTTAAAATCAGGTAATGTAAGTTTACTTCGTGATCAACTGTTTCAATTGATCAAAGTGCTGGGGCTCTCTAGGACCAGGGCTGGCCACCCTTGGCAAAGATAACATCTGGCAGCAAAACCTGCAAACATACAACCCCTCCTTCCTGTAGAGAGGTTGTTTGTTCATGTGAGATCGTGAACGCTGTTTGTGGGTGAGATGTTTCCCCTGAGGGTTGTGCTGGAAAAGTACCAAATATTAACTTATTGGGCGCGGCAGAACTGTGTTATCAAATGTATAAATTGCTTTTATTAAAGGATCATGTAAAGTATGAATAACATCAAAAGAAGGTTCAGAGGTTTTGACCAAGCATGGCTTGTATAAGTCCCTGAGGACAGGAGGGTCTGCTCCGTGCCTAAATGTTCATGTTGTGTATCACCTCGACATGGCCCTGTTTCATGTCAGACATTTGCTGAAGAGAAGGCCCTGAGGTGGATGGGAAAACTGAAACATTGCCCAAAAGATGGTTATCTTTTAAGACAGAGATGGCAAAGAGGGCCATATCTATTTGTGGATTTTATGTCAACTTAATAATTTAAGTGCGCTTAAATTTTAGCTTAATTTCTTGATAAGCAAACGAAGAGAGCTGAAGACTGTTCCCGTGTCCCTGTATGAAACATTTTATTGTGGTATAATCTACAAGTGAAACGGCATTGGTGTATACAGCTAATTAGCTCATTGAGCCAGGGTAATTGGTGGGAACAAAACCCAGAAATGTATTTAGCACTCCAGGACTGGAATTTCCCAACCGTATTTTAAGAGAAAGAGCCTATAATCCATCTGTATTGAAATGGGCTGCCCAAACACCACAGCTCAGTCCATTATGTAAAACCAATGGATACCAAGAGGGAATACAGGGAGCAACATCCTCTCTCTTTCCTCTGTACGCAATAGAGGATTTTTATTCAAAGGGGGCTTCCTGGCAGCGAGAGTTAGCATATGTGAAATATCCAGAATTTCGCACTGGTTAATTTTTGTAATGAATCAACTTAAACTTTAAATAAATAAATAAACATTTTAAGAGGTTTTTTTAAACTCTTAGAAATATATTTTGTCCTCCAGCAGCGTTTAGACCCGTTGCACATTGGGTCAGATTGTAAGTCGTATGTGATAGTGGGCTCAGTCACTGAAAAGCACAAAGCCCTTCACTCCAGGAGCGAAGATGTCCTCTCAGAACTGCAGCAACAGACAGCCTGCTTTGGCTTTTAACTGCTTGGTCGAAGAATGCCACGGTTGTCATGGTTCTTATACGGTCTGTCAACAAACATTACAGGCGGCAGCCCACGGACAACAAGTGCAGTTCACTCTGTGTTTATTCCCCCGGCCCGCCCTGCCCTGCCCTTTACAGCCGCTACTATGTGGGCTTCCAAATAAGGCTATAGATGTTCGGACAGTGTGTCGTGGTAGTTTTCTACCATTGCCATCATCACAGCGTTCTAAACCATGCGAGGACCGCTCCCTGCTGATGCCATAGACATCGTGACTCAGTTTCCTGTCTCTTCGTGCTCGGTGCCTCATTCATGGTGACATAACAGCAGACATAAGCTATTCTTAGACTGTACCTTTCACGGCCCTCCCATTCCTGCACCAGGGGCCCAGGCTTGCTGCTTTCTTCAACAGATCTGGGCTCACTTGTTGGTATGACTGTTTCCCTGAACAGTGCTTGCGCGCGTGTATGTGTGTGTGTGCTGTTAACAGGTGGAAAGTATGGCAGAGATGACAGCCTGTGAGGGTTACTGTACAAACACACGGTGAGAGAGGATATTTGTTCATGCAAGCTCATGAATGCTGTCTCGGGATTAACTGTTTCCCCAGAGGGCTGTGGTCTCTGCTAATCCTGGTAGCCCATGGTGTTCAGAGGCTAATCTTCCATCCTCTCAATCCTGTGTTCTGTTGACTCTCAGGGGGAGTTATCCACTGAAATACTGGGCCCGTATTCACAAAGCATTTTAAGGGTAAAAATTGGTCCTAACTCCGCGATTTAGGAGCAAGTCCGAAAAATAATGGGCGTGTCACTCATAAATTTAGGACTCCTACATTTTTGGGATAAGAGTATTTCACAAAGGGTTTGAGAGCTAAAAACAGCTCCTAAGTCCAGGAGAAGTTAAAAGCAGCCAAGAGGACTTCTAAGTCGCTAAAGACCTACTCACGGCGATCCGAAAATCTGCTGCGGCCGGTAATCGTTGTCGCAATCGCATCAACACTGGAGATATTGAATGATACAGAGCTCATAAAAAGGTACCGCCTCAATCGCGAGGGTATTATATATATAATATTATATATATTATATATAGATACCCTCTGATTGTTTACGAGATGCAGACAAGTAACCAATTGACTAGTCAGTATTCTTGGTTTCATGTTAAATCAGTGACACGTAGCCTACATTTGTATTTTAGAATCTTTATTAGAATATAATAGGGGTGCATCGGATAATTTTTCGGATCAGCAAAAAAAAATTATAACGGGACCAAAGGCGAATGAATGATAATTTCTGTTTTTCAATGTAAGTTATTTCACTAAATCTTTATTCGAAAATTTGTCAGTTTTATGCCTGAATTAATTAAATTAAAAAATTTAAGATCGCTAATGTTTCTATTTTATTTAATTCGGTCGCATTTCTAAAAACCTGCCTCCCAGAAAGGCATTTATTATGAAAAACAAAGCAAACCAAAACATATATGGTTTATATAACAGCGGCTGTATTTGTATTTCTCTATGATGGTTCAATTTAGCTATTCATCCGCGGATCATATGCGTGCCGAACCGTGGGGGTTGATCCGTACGCGGGGAGAGACCCATCCCCTATATCAGCCAATCGCTCTGGCAATTCTGAGTAAGCTCGTTCATGAGAAACAACGTCATCCCTAGCAACGACGTCAACCCCGCCCTCACTCTTAGCTAGGAATTTAGTATGAGTTTGTCTTTGCAGCTTTGTGAATAGGTTTTAAGGTGGGACTCCTAACTAAAAGGTTTTAGTGCGATTTAGAAGTACTCCTAGTGGTAAGATAAAATGCTTTGTGAATACGGGCCCAGATCGCTAATGGCTGGATCAACCATTTCTACACAAAACAGAGAGATTACTGGAGCTCTATTTAACCACCACACCACACCACACCACATCAGACCACATTACACCACATCACATTACACCACACCACAAAGCAAAAGTGCCTAAGTGCTTTCAAAGTGGCAGTAACTACAGAAAAGGATCATTAGCAGAGCCAATAACCGTGAGTCTTAGAGCCAATAACCGTGTACTAAGAAATGCTGGAATCATCTGCACTGTATAGTCAGCAATCCTAACAACCGCATTCAAGTAGCCTGAGAGCACATCCAGTATTACAGTTTCTCACAATTGTTTACACACGTTTTCTGAATCGTTGGCACATTTTCTCAAAACTCTAAACACAAAACACAAAACCACAAACACAAAATGCAAAACTCTACAAATCTCTCGCAAAAGCAAACATTGCATTCAAAACTGTTTTATCTCTTTCCAAAATGTTCTTTTTGCATCAAAATGACACACACGCCATGTCGCCATCATATGAATAGATCTTTCTACCAACCAACAACACACTGACGTGCTCAACACGATACGCTACTATGAATATCTTATCAATAGGTTTATGCCTTTTGCATTTTCAATGCTACACTGTAGCCGGTTGTAAGAGGTTGTTACAGTAATGTATATCTACTCAAATATATGTAAATAAACACACACAAATGCAATACAGTAACAAAAACATTTATATTTTTCCCCAAAATGCAGTATTTTGGAACACTTGTGTTTTGTATGTAACATTTTACATACCCAACAGGAGAAAACCAGGAAAAACATTCAGTAAGATAAATGGTTTTCTGTAAAAAAATGAAAGTGGCTAATTTTCTCTAAACACAAACACACAAAAACAAATGCAAAATGTAAGAAAATAAATTAGGCTGCATCCTGCCTCCTATTTTGAACAATAAATTGTGGGTGGTCTATGAACCAGTTGTGGACCAGAGCAGCCCGGTGGAAACTCACGTTGTCCCAGATGACAACATACCAGCTGCTCTGGTCCACCCCTCTGCTCGGCTGGAATGAGGATGCCATGTAGTGTGTCCAGGAATGTGATGAGATGGGCGGTGTTCTAGGAACCAAGGTTGGCATGGTGTTGGAGGACACCTTTCTGGCCAACGGCTGCGCACATGGTGATATTCCCTCCACATTGTCCAGGGACATTCACAAAGGCACGGTGGCCAATAATGTTCCGTCCCCGTCCCCTTCTTTTGGCTAGGTTAAAGCCAGCCTCTTCAATAAAAATATAAACGTGCTGAATTGCAGCAGCATCCAGCTCCAAGATTCTCTGAAACAGACAACAAGACAATATGAGAAATAGACCTAGATCAGTCAATATGGTGAAGTACAATACACTGGATTACAGTACTGTAATGTGTCCATACAATGCTGATATAATAGTAAATTCACAGTATAGTACTCACTTGCACATATTCATAGCGCTGTTCTTTAACCCTCTGTGAGTTTAGCTCAAACGGCACCCTGTAGACCTGTTTCATCCGGATTTGGTTGTGCTGTAATACACGGTCCAATGTAGACAAGCCCACCTGGTGAATGCTATTGAATATTGTGTTGTCTGCAATGATGTGGTCTAATTACAGTAAGCCAAAATATATTTTTTCAATTTCAATAAATGACATTACTGTAACATTGGCCAACAATCACTGAGTAACATAGGCTTACTGATATGTCAGACTGCAGTATACTACAGTATACATACATAAAGAGCAGTAGCATAGTGTAGATAGTAGGTAACTTACCGGTTCTCATTTATGAATGTATGGATGATAGATGCAACCGTGTAGCGGCTCAGGTTGGGCTGAACTCTCTGCCCAGCCTCCCTCATACTCAATCCATGGTTGAGCACATGGTCAACCAATGTGGCCCTGGTCTCATCTGAGACAACTGTCCTTCCTCGTCCTCGTCCTCGTCCTCGTCCCACTCTCACTCTCACTCTCACTCTCACTCTCATTTTTTGACCTCTAGCTCTTGCTTCACCATTGACGTTCATTTCCCTCCAAAACAGGAGAGCTCATCTGTGGCCTTTTTATAGTGCACAAAGCATTTTAAGGGTAAAAGTTGGTCCTAACTCAGCAATTTAGGAGCAACTCTGAAAAATAATGGGCGTGTCACTCATAAATTTAGGACTCATAAATTTGGGGGATACGAGTATTTCACAAAGGGTTTGAGAGCTAAAAACAGCTCCTAAGTCCAGGAGAAGTACCTCTAAGTTGCTAAAGACCTACTCACAGCGATCCGAAAATCTGCTGCTGCCAGCAATCGTCGTCCCAATCGCGTCAACACTTTGGAGATATTGAATGATACAGAGCTCATAAAAAGGTACCGCCTCAATCGCGAGGGTATATATATATAATATTATATATATTATATATAGATACCCGCTGATTGTTACGAGATGCAGACATGTAACCAATTGACTAGTCAGTATTCTTGGTTTCATGTTAAATCAGTGACACGTAGCCTACATTTGTATTTTAGAATGTTTATTAGAATATAATAGGGGTGCATCGGATCATTTGTCGGATCAGCAAAAAAAATTATAACGGGACCAAAGGCGCGTTTCCACCAAAAATTGCCAGGAACTATTCTCAAGGAATTGAATGAATGATCATTTCAGTTTTTCAATTTAAGTTATTTCACTAAATCTTTATTAGAAAATTTCACAAAATACATTTTTAGATTCAGTACGCCTTAGGCAATTTAACTAGGGTGGTCTTATGCCTGAATTAATTTAATAATAAATTAAAAGATCGCTAATGTTTAAATTCTATTTAATCGCGTTTCTAAAAACATGCCTCCCAGAAAGGCATTTAGTATGAAAAACAAAGCAAACCAAAACATATATGGTTTATATAACAGCGGCTGTATTTGTATTTCTCTATGATGGTTAAATTTAGCTATTAATCCGCGGATCATATGCGTGCCGAACCGTGGGGGTTGATCTGTACGCGGGCAGAGACCCATCCCCTATATCAGCCAATCGCTGTGGGCATTCTAAGTAAGCTCGTTCATGAGAAACAACGTCATCCTTAGCAACGACGTCAACCCCACCCTCACTCTTAGCTTGAAAATTCTAGGAATTCCTTAGTATGAGTTCGTCTTTGCAGCTTTGTGAATAGGTTTTAAGGTGGGACTCCTAACTAAAAGGTTTTAGTGCGATTTAGAAGTACTCCTAGTGGTAAGATAAAATTATTTGTGAATACGGGCCCAGAACCTCAGGATGGATAGATAGATAAAAGGGCCATGGGTCAGTTCACTTGTTTTGGAACAATGGATCCACGAAGACCTGAAGGTAGAGGAAGAGGACACAGGAGAGGAGGTGGAGGAGGAAGAGGAAGGGCAAGAGCAAGAGCAAGGGAAAGGGCAAGGGCAATCAGACAAATAGTTTCTGATGAGATTTGTGCAACTCTAGTTGACCATGTTCTTCTCCATGGGGACGGAACAGGTTGAGGATGAAACAGGTCTATCATGTTCATTTCGAAAGGAACTCCGATAGAGTCAAAGACCAGCGCATGGAATACAGTGCCTATAGAAAGCCATCATACCCTTTTGAAATAGTCACTTTTTTTGTCTTACAGCCTGAAATGAAAGTACATAAAATCCATATTTTTCCAGCTTTATTTACACCTTACAACATTCAAGTGAAAAAAAGGGCACAATTTCTTATAACTAATAAAAAATGAAAGACTAGAATAACAGGGTTAGAAAAGTGATCAGTCCCCTGATTTAATACTTTGTAGAGGCACCTTTTGCTTTAATTACAGCCATCAGTCTGTTTGGATATGTCTCTATCAGCTTTGCGCACCTAGATTGGGCAATATTTGCCCATTCTTACTTGCAGAACTGTTCCAGTTCAGTCATATTCCGTGGTGAGCGGCAATGGACTGCACTCTTCAAGTCCATCCACAGATGTTCTATCGGATTTAGGTCAGGGCTCTGAGTAGGCCACTCAAGGACATTCACCTTCCTGTCCTTTAGCCACTGCGTTGTTTTTTTGGCGGTGTGTTTTGGGTCGTTGTCGGGCTGGAAGGTGAACCACCTGCCCATCTTCAGCTGTCTAGCAGAGGGCCGCAGGTTTTCCTCAAGAATTTGGGTATACTTGGCAGCATCCATTTTCCCTTCAATCCTGACCAATTTCCCAGGCCCCGCTGAAGAGAAACACCCCCACAACATAATGCTGCCACCACCATGCTTCACTGTAGGTATGGTGTGTTTTGGGTGGTGTGCTGTGTTTGGTTTCCACCAAACATAGCGCTTGGAGTTCAGTCCAAAAATTTCAATCCTGGTCTTATCTGACCATATAACCTTTTGCCACATGGCATCAGAATCTTCTATGTGTTTTTTCGCATAACGTAAAGGAGACTCAGTGTGACACTTTTTCAGAAGAGGCTTCTTTCTTGCCACCCTGCCGTACAGGCCAGCTTTGTGTAAAGCTTGTGAGATTGTTGTCACATGCACAGATCGCCCAATCTCTGCCATTAAGACTTGTAACTCCTTCAAGGTTGCCATTGACCTCTTGGTAGCTTCCCTGATCAATCTTTTCCTGGCTCGGTCATCCAGTTTGGAGGGAAGGCCCAATCTTGGCAAGGTGTGGGTGGTGCCATATGCCTTCCACTTCTTAATAATACTCTGAATGGTACTCAGAGGGATAGTTAAAGCCTTTTAAATCTTTTTATATCCTTCTCCTAATTTGTGCCTATCCACAACTTTATCCCGGAGTCCTTTTGAAAGCACCTTTCCAGCCATGGTAAATTCTTTGCGTTTCCATGCACTACTAGGAGTGGAATTCTCAAGGAACAGCTGATTTTATTGTGAAATAATCAAAACCACTACAATTGATGTCAGGTGGAGGCCAATTAGCTTGGTGTGTGATCTGGAAGGTGATTGGTTATACCTGAGCAAGTTTATAATGGTTATTCTAAGGGGACTGATCACTTTTCCAACCCTGTTATTCTAGTTTTTCATTTTTTATTAATTATCAGAAATTGTGCCTGTTTTTTTTCACTTGAATGTTATAAGGCAAAATGTGAAAATAAAGCTGGAAAAAGATGGATTTTATGTACTTTCATTTCAGGCTGTAAGGCAAAAAAAAGTGACTATTTCAAAAGGGTATGATGACTTTCTATAGGCACTGTATGTGCAAGTATGGCTTTTCATACTGTATCAAGTATTTGAGTACAGTTATGCATTACAGCAGTATATACTGTAGTACAGGCTATATGATGGCCTACCTTTGTAGGCTTGTTTAGATATGAAGGATGCCCTTCCGGTGGTCTCTTAAGCCTCAAGAGCCTCAAAGACTATTTTTTTCTCTGTATCCCACCATTTTCCAGGAGTTCATCTTGGTCGCCTTTTAAGGGGTCAGGGAATAATTTAACAGTTTCTGACATTGGCTCTAATGGTTTTCTGGTTTTTTGATTCCCTCTGGAAAATGTCAATTGTGAAGCACTGTGTGACAACCTGTTTGTAAATGGCACTATACAAAAATAAAAATTGATTGATTGATTGATTCATATTACGGTTGAGGCTTGCCAGGGTGGATAAGGCATGCAAGGGGCCTTATCTGCTGCCTGGCTAGGACTAATATTGCCTGTGATAAGAATCTCTGGCCTGACCCAGACCATAGACGAGATGCTGAGGCAGAATAAATGTCATTTCTTTCTTTATGTACAAACAGTTTTTTTCTTTTCATTGGTTTATATTGGTAAATACATGGAAATTATTTTACTGTATTCTACGTTCTGTATGTATCAGTTGCATATTTTTACAGTACATTTACTTTTACACTCTATTTCAGTTTATATGACTAAAGTACATTGAGAAATTAAAAATTGTGCTCATTTATACATGTGTTGTATCTCTATATTGTTTTTCATCATGTAAAGAGGTTGTTCTGGGGGAAAACCATAAGCGCCATTATTCATTGCAGTAACAGGTTTTTATGGTAGTGTTTTGAATTGATCTCACCAGTGTGTAATGGCTATTTTGTAGTGTATGTGTATTTGATGGCTTTGTGTGATGTCTGAAGCCAAAGTTTGGTTTAGATGTAAAATTATATGGTTTTGAGTGGAGAGTTTGGTTTTGACATGGAAGTTTGAAGTTTGTGAAGATGAGTGTGCAGCTATGCATTTGTGTTTGGAGTTTTCGGAAATGGAGCATAATTTTAAAAAATGGGTCTTGGCGATAAAAAAAAACTGTAATGATATTGAATGCCAGTGCTTTCTAAATGAGCACATGGTGCAGCCAGTGATATACAGTATGAAGGGATTTGTGTGTAGAGTTTTTCACAAAAAGTTCACATGTGTGAAAACAGGGGAATAGTGTTTATAGTTTTGGGAAATGGGTCTGGACCTCACGTTAACACTTTTTTGGAGTGTGTATGTTTATTGTGTTACTAGTAGATAATCCCCAGAAATCAGGTGATTTTGGGAGTTTTGGTGATTTGATGATTTTAGTTTGGGTGGTATTTCTTTTGCTGAGGAGGGCCTTTCTTGGAGTCATTAGAAGAGAGAGTCACATGATCTAAGCCATTTATCCCCAGGTTCTGCTGACTCCCTCTGCTCCCCACCCAGTTCTGCTCTCACTCTGAATTATCTTTATTGAGCCAGGCACTCTGCACATGGCTGTTGTGTGCTGTTGTTTTCTTCAGGGAAAACCTTAATTCTGGGAAAAAATTACTCTTGATTGATGGACAGTGTGTGTGTGTGCATATGTGTGCATGTGTATGCATATGTGTCCATGTGTGTGTTTGATTCTGTGTTTCAATATGTTTTGGTGTGCGTGCATTTCCAAAATTAGAAAGATGGAAAACAATGCATTTTGAAGGTTAACTGCATGGCTAAATCAGAGTGCATGTGCATGCCTGCTTATGTGTATGCACGTGTGTGTGTGTGTGTGTGTGTGTGTGTGTGTGTGTGCGTATGTGTATGTGTATGTGGTTGTGTGTGTGTGTGTGTGTGTGTATGTGGTTGTGTGTGTGTGTGTGTGTGTGTGCGTATATGCCTGTGTGTCCATGAGAGCTGGGTTGAACTGCCTCTTCACTGTTCAGCAGCACACATTCACTCTTTTGGAGATAACAATGACTCTAAATACAGCTCATTATCTTGATAGCACCAGCAGCGGGTGTGTATGTAATCTTGCCTGTCGGGGCGATGGGCAGACAGATAGAGAGGCAGACAGATAGACACAGACAGGCATAAACAGGTAGCCAGGTAGATATTGCAGATATTGTTGATATCTGGCTCCTGGATTCACAATGTTGTGTTTGGGAGCTGGCTGCTGGACTGCATGTAGTGGGGTTTGTATTGCCGGCAGAAACAGTAGTGGAGTGAGAAACTCTCCATACTGTCACCTCCTCAATGTGTTACCACCACTGTTATGCTGGTTATCCTTGATCAGGTGTGGATGGTTTGGAACTCTCTCATGGCTGCGTGTTTTCTCTGTCTCTCTCCTAATAGGTATGCTGCCATAGCTTACACCTGTTGGGGCTTCCTATGCTTGTGCTCCCCTGCTCTTACAGCATTATGTAAGAGCAGGGGAGCACAAGCATAGGAAGCCCCAACAGGTGTAAGCTATGGCAGCATACCTATTAGGAGAGAGACACTGCTTTTTTTTCTGACTGCATGTTCTCTTCTCTGCCTCGGCCTCTGACTCGGGGCCACCTGCCCCCGAGCCCTAGATCCTGCGAGAAGTGTGAGCTGCCCCCATCAACCCTCACCCCCACGCCAACCCCAGTTCCTGGATCTGGACCCTCTCCGCGTGGTTTAGCCCCCCGCTGACTGCCTAACTCAGGAGGGGCAATGTCTTTTCAGCCCTGAGCCACCTTGGACTGACCATGACATGGTCTTTTTTGGACATACCCTGTGCCGGCCAGAAGAGGATGGGCTCCCCCCCTTTTTAGTCTGGTTCCTCCCAAGGTTTCTCCCTCTCACAGGAGAGGGTTGCAAATGGCTTGAGCATGTTTGGCACCTACCACTCACTTTCTGCGAATGCCAACCAACTACAACAGTTACCAGTAAACAATAAGTAGTTACCATGGCAACTACATGAATAAATAAACTAATAAAGCGACTTTATTGGTAGGCCTGGCCGTTTTGCCGCCAAGGAGTGGTTTTAGTGCAAAATAAATGCTTGCAATCGATTCAGAATCATGAAAAACCCCTAGTTTGACCTTAAGGCAGAAATAAACATTTTCAATTTTTCACAGATAAGGTTCCGGGTACCCCAACTTTCAGCAGCTGTCACGGGTTTTCCTATGGGAGTTGAATTTAAATCTTTTTATATGTGTTATTAGACACCTTTACAAACACATTGGTGAAGAAATTTCTTGGTAAGGAATTTATTCCGAGATTGGCCAAATATCTGATAATATTCCCTGACTATTAAGGCAGAATTTAACATTTTCAATTTTTCACAGATAAGGTTCCGGGTACCCCAACTTTCAGCAGCTGACACGGGTTTTCCCATGGGAGTTGAATTTAAATCTTTTTATATGTGTTATTAGACACCTTTACAAACACATTGGTGAAGAAATTTCTTGGTAAGGAATTTATTCCTAGATTTTTTTATATTTCCCTGACTATACTAATTAATGACATAAAAAAAAAAAACATTATTTTCACCAATATTCAGAACAAAATTCTTCCTTCATGTCATGTCATGCCATTTTGGTTAGTAACATGTTGCATAGAAAATTCTCAGTAATCTGCAGGTGCGTTATTACATTTGACCACGATCTAAAGAGTTAAAGTATTTCACATATGTGTTTGACCCAGGTCTGGCATCATCATCGCCTACAATGTGTAGCCCAGAGTTTCTGCCGTTCTTCTGTTTTGGTGTATTTTTGGTCCCACAGTGAATCGTGTACCATGTAGAATCAGCCGCCACGCCTCTGCAGATAGGAGCCTCCCCCAGGGAGATGCCCAAGACAGCCAAATATCTGTTACCAAGATGGGTGTCAGTGGTATGCCCTTTGTCACCCATGGCCACCATTACGGTTACATGCCCTAGGTGTGTGTCGATGCAGTGACGGCCAAAAGAAAGGCTTTGGTCCCTTGCCCAGTTTGCGATTATTCCAGCTGGCACAGGGTGGGGGTGCGAAGGTGGGTGGTGATACCATCACAAGCCACATCGATTTAGTTTAGAAATGCCTGCCGGCATTGGTCGCCACCGTCTGTCATGTGGTATCGTGTGTCCCTAACGGAATGCTCTGAAAGGTTAACCCCGTCGGCCATCCTGACAGCGGGTAATTTGCCAATTTGCCTTTTCGCTGAAATACTTATTTTCTTTTTTAACTCTGCCGTATCAGCCCAGCTCCTCTGTCCCTGCCCTCCCTCCCTAATGGAAGGAAAGGGGTATTTTATTTTATTTTCCTGAGGTGAGTTTGAGAGGTGATGGTTTTACATGTATTGTGCTCAGATGTATCCAGCTCACCCTGTTGAATGTGCTTCTCAGGTCACTGGATCCAGTGATATAAAGCAAGGCGATTCAGAACAATACTGAGGGCAAACAGCCCCCCACACACACACTCACACACACGCACACACACGCGTGCGCACACACACTCACTCACACACACACACAGACACACGCGCACGCACACACACACACACACACTCATACACACATGTTTAGGTTCTCCAACAGAGGGATACAATTCTTGAATATTTTTTTCATAATTCGTTGCAACAATGTAACAATGCAACAAATGCATTTTGTTATGATTTATTGTTTGAGGGTAACACAAAAGACTTACATTTATTTTGTTTCTGCTTCTAAATCTGATTGCGTTGAACAGTTATTTTTAAGTTTACTATAAATGTAATCTCGCAAATTTGTGCCGGGACACAGGGTTAAAGCGTAAATGCGCAATTCCTCAAAGAAGAAAGTGGTCACCGATACGTGATTTAAACCCAGCTGAGTCACAGACCTGCTATAGCTGCTGCTCTGTTCAGCAGGTCTCTGAGTTCACGCCTTTTTCACAACCAGCGTCTTACAGACGCGAGACACACATTGGGAAAAATGACTATGAAGACATTATGTGTGCCTCATAGGTCATAAACTGGGTTGTGAAACTTTGCTATTCATATTCTATTTGTGCATTTCCTTATGATTCAGCTCTGGCTACCTGCTGATCTGACTTAAGCTGTGAGTAATTTGGAAATAGAGCGAGAGAGAGGGAAAGAGAGAGATAGATAGAGAGCAAGAGAGAGAAGGAAACAGAGAGAGAGGTAGCTGAGCTCAGGCTTCCCCAGTGAAGGGGGCCTTGTGTCTCGCCTCTCACTGTCCAACAAGCATCTTTTTTTTAGCATCTCCAGCTCCAACCCCACATATTTTTCCCTTTTCTCACCATTTGGAGCCTTTCATACCTGTAGGCCAACCACTGCTTTTCTTCACTGTGTGCTCCAGCATATGAGCTGCATAGTCACTTTACCACACACACACACACACACTCTCACCCACACGCACACACACACACACCTACACACATACACACACAGGCACACACTCATACACACACACACACACATGCACATACACACACCTACATACATACACACACATGCACACACACACACACACACACACACATGCACATACGCACACCTACACTTACACTCATACACACATGCACATACACACACCTACACACATACAAACATGTGCACACACACACACACACACACACACACACACATGCACATGTGCACACCTACACTTACTCACTTACACACATGCACATACACATACCTGCACACATACACACACATGCACATACACACATACACACACACACACATGCACATACGCACACCTACACTTACACTCACACACACACATGTGCACATACACATGCCTACACACACACACATTTGCACATACACACATCTGCACTAAGACTCACACACACACACGTTTACATATACACATGTACACTCTCTCTCTCGCACACACACACATACTATGGGGGCTATTGTTCCAATTAGTTTATCCTTTGTTGTGTGCGTGTGTGTTTATGTGTGTATGTACATGTGTGCATGAATATGTGCTTGTCCTTGTGTCATGTGTGTGTGCGCATGTGTGTGTGTGTTGTGCGTGTGTGTGCATGCATGTGTGTCTGTCCTCATTTAAGTGTGAATTTCCCATGAGTAGAGCCCTGTATGTAAATATTAGACTTTATTCCATGAAATCCAATATTGTTCATGTTGTAAATGCCAGACACTGGCCCAAATAATATAATTTGTTAGCTGGAGGACAAACTCTAAATAAACGTCAGCAACAGTAACGTGATCATTGGGGCCAGGTGGCCTGATGAGCCTGGCGTTCTGCTGATTGTACAGAACATGGGAGGGTATAAATCAGCTTTAAGTTCATATGTTTGTCATGTTTGAAAACATGTGAGCACTGCGGTGCAGTGGTAACAGCAGTGAGTCATGGGGAATGGGGAGTCATAAAGGTCACTTGTCCTGCTGTTAGAACTGAAATGAGCTCTCGTCCATTCAGGCCTTCATTAAAAGGTGTGTACCATGACGCTCACATATGTAGTATTGTCACTGTAGCAATGTATGTGTGTTTGTGTGAGTGAGTGCGTATGTGTGCATTTGCCCATACGTTTGCACACTACAGATTGACTAGAGACTGACTCCAGACTGACTCTTAATTACAGAGGGTGGGAAAGATGGCTGCTGCAAGTGGAGGAGATGTGTGAATATCCTTTTAATTGCGTTAAATTATGCACTTACTGTAATACATTAAGCAAGGTCACGGTTGTGCACGTGTTTGTGCTCACCAGCTTATTATTATGGCAGTTTACCGTTACGAAACATTCGGCCCGTGGCTCCACTCATTCTTCGCCTTTGTCTTTGTGGCTTTAATGAAAAACGAAAGGCTGAAAACTGGAAAAGAACATCTTTGAAAGAGCTTGCTGTTTCCCACAGTTGGCTAGCAGCAGCAGCAGCGAGCACATCACTCAGGCGCTCGTTACCTAACCTCACCAGGGGCATGGAGCCCTCGTCGTTAATGCTCTGGCTGCATTCAACATTGAGATGTTAAGGAAGATGCTGAAGGGAAATTTAATTATGCCGTGGGGCTTGATGGGTTTATTTATTTACTTTTCCTATATTCTCTCTAAGCTCTGACCCAAAATTTGTTGGACCAGAGGCCCTTTCTCTTCGATATTGGTCCAATTGAGGTATTCAAGTCCAGGCTAGATGCAGTAATGGATATTTTTTTGGGACGTGACGAGGGACATGACGAGGCTGGATGGGCTGAACAGCCCCTGTGTGTTCTCATCATTGTTATTCTTATGTTTTTATTGTACATCTTTTTTTGTGAGAAGCAGTATGAAGATAAAGTTGCGGGGTTCTAAATCTGTAAACAAACTGAATTTCCAAACATCTGCAAATCACCATTTGTTTTGTTGTTTAGCTCAATGGTGGGGGGTTTTATGGAGCAGAGAAGCAACAATTCTGCAATGGGAAGGTGGCTGGATTCAGTTTGGTCTGTAAAATAGTGATCACTACAGAGACTGGGAGAGAGTTGATGTGGTGGTGGTACTGGATGTGTCACTGTGGCTGAGTCTCATGGAGGCATTCTAATGCTCTGCCAGATTGCACACCCTGTCAGTGCAAACCCACACCCTTAGACCTGGCACAGTGCCCTGCCATCGCTGTATTAGAACTGACATCGCACCGCAAGTCATGCAGCAAACTGGTTCGCAAATCTTATCAATCTAAGCATACACAAGTCAGGATACAATCAATGTGTGTTCTTAATCTTTGACTTTTTTCTTTTTCTTTTTTTTTACAAACACAGTTTAGCTGTGAGTCACAGTTAAGAACAACTGTTGATTGAATCCAGGCCATAGTTTTTGAAAAGAGGAGGAACACCTGCAGAAATAGCCTTGGCTGGACAGACACGCCCACCCACCCAACCTGGCCAATGCTCATTGGGGCAGAGCATCACATCCCAGTAACAAAAGAAATGATTGGGGTGTGAAGATTCCAAAGCCAGATGTTAGTTGCTGCCAGCCTGTGACAGGATTGGATGATGTGGGATCCTTCCCTCCCTCTCACATGCTTTGGAATTCATATTTGTCTATGACATCACAATGCCAGTCTGCCACCCTGAATTTCAGTTCCTGGAGTCAGTTTGTCTCTTTGCTGGGAAAGTTAGCTGGCACGTCCTTATAAACAGCCCTAGTAATGGGAATAGTAGCCATTCTGTAATGTGGATCGAAGTTGGAAGAGCCACACGCAGATCTCACGAGTATCTAAAAGCTGAACACAAGAGCTCAGCCACTAAGTCTGCGAACAGAATAGGGAGCGGGGAAAAATAGAAAGAAAAAAGAAAAGAAAGGAAACCCCGGAACAAAAATAAACAGAAAACAACTCTAAAAGGCTGAATACTCCTCACCGAGGAGCTAAGAAAATAAATAGTTATAGAGACTTTAGCTCTGGGGAACATTAGCCCCGATAAACAGAATAAATCTCAAAAGGAAAACCACCGAAGTGGTGAGCTTAAAACCCTCCCTAAAAGGTTACCACAGAGTGGTGACCCTAAACCTTTATATAGAGATGAATGAGTAGTACCTTCTCTCTTTAACTGAGAGAACCACAGAGTGGTGAAACTAGACCTTAGTTCAGAATACCGGCTAGAGCGTAACAATTAGTTTACACAGAAGCATTTGCATGAGGGAAACAGAGACCTTACATACGAGACGGGATTAACACTGATAGCTCTCAGCTGAAAGCGATCAGAGAACTCACCGTCACAAGACCATATAAGGACGGCGGAAATGACAATGATTCTTCAAGCAGACAAGGGAAAAGACCATCACATGACCACGTGCCCTCCAGAGGCCGAACGAGGTAAAACCGTTACACATTCAGCCATTCATTTCCAATAAGATGCAAACTTTCCTTCGCCATATTGAATAAAATTTAATTAAAATATTAAAAAATGTCTGGGGGATGTTCCTTTATTAGCTGATAAGGACAATATTCAGGAATTGCGCGATCAACAAAAATTTAAATTAAACTACAACTGCAGGTCCCACAAGTGGCTATATAATGTTGTGCTCTCATGGGAGTTGTAGTTCAATATTCATTTAGACGTTTTACTCCTACAGTGATTGCTCGATTCCCTAATGAAAGGTGTTGATGAACAGCAAATAATTCAAAGAACAGTCCACAAGCATTTTTAGTTAGGATTCCTTTTAAAAGTAGAGGGTGTAGCTTCCATTACTGGTACACAGACATACGACGTGCCTGATGATCTGAACATGTGCCTGACAATACAGGCCATGGCTATTGCATTTGTGTTGTCTTTATTTCTATCTGATATATGCATTGTTACTTAGTTGGAGCATAGCAGGAGCATTGGCCTGCTGTTATGGTTTGGGTTTATTTTCATCTTCCTGTCAGTCTCTATCTGCTGGATCACAGAACTCTCACCTGCCGGAAAATAATTCTGAACCTATAAGAGAGAGAGAGAGAGAGATGAAATGTGATGCCTGCCCCTGTATTAAAACAATAAAGGAAACAAACAACACACCATTACATATAACACATCATCACAGAGAGAGAGAGAGAGAGAGAGAGCCCTTCTTCCCTTTTACCATTGACAAACAATGAAAAGCACACACACACAACACACCCCCGCTGAGAAAATAAATAAAGCAGGAAACTCACAAAACATTTGTCATGTGCGGACGTCACACTCAGGCCCTGCACATAAGAAATGTGAGAACACCCACGCATTCAAATAATGGGTGTTCCCTCCCCCCATCTCTCAAATTAGCTCCACTCCTCTCTCATGTTTGTGTACACAAGCACACAGCTGACAGGGGCCGGGGGGGATTCAAATAAAGTCCCTTTCTGTGATTCATCGGCTCAGGTGGCCCTTTGTCAGGCGCTCCGGAAGGGACAAATAGACACCGAGGACCGGATTCTGTCTGACCAACTTCACCGTAACTATGACTTACAGATAAAAGCTTTTTCGTTTTTTATTTCTGCAGAAACCCAGTTTGGGTGAGTTAATTTTGGTGATTGATGAATTCTTCAAGCTGTTTTTATGAAAAAAGAGCAACAAATACAAAGTTATTTCTAATTAAAAGTTAAATGCAAATGTGAGAGAATCCAGGCCTAGAACTCACATTTAAAGTTCACCACTGAAAAGCGTTTAAACATCCCAGCACTACATGACAGAACAAAACTATGAACAAAGTATTTGTGTCTATCTGGCAATCAAGACAAATTAACACAATACAATGTATAATGTATTGTATCTGGAAATCAAGATGAATCAACTTTTATATCATGGAGCGGGTTGCATTCTGTTGCCATGTTGAATGATTTATTAATTTACTTAATTATGTATTTTTTTTGGCAGGCTTGTATTTCTCAATGTTGCAAAAACATTAATGATCCTGAAAGCAAAGCAGCAGAGGCCCTTGGAGAAGCTTTCACCTGAATAAGACACAAATAGCAACCACAGCCTCAGCGCAGAGAATATCAAATCAAATCAAATCAAATTTATTTGTATAGCGCTTTTCACAATAGAATTGTCACAAAACGCTTAACAGAGGGGGAACCCAGGCCTAGATCCACCCAAAAGCAAGCCTAAAGGCAACAGTGGCAAGGAAAAACTCCCTTGGTAGGGAGAAACCTTGGGAGGAACCAGACTAAAAAGGGGGGGAGCCCATCCTCTTCTGGCCGGCACAGGGTATGTCCAAAAAAGACCATGTCATGGTCAGTCCAAGGTGGCTCAGGGCTGAAAAGACTTTGCCCCTCCTGAGTTAGGTAGTCAGCAGGGGGGGGCTAAACCACGCGGAGAGGGTCCAGATCCAGGAACTGGGGTTGGCATGGGGGTGAGGGTTGATGGGGGGCAGCTCACACTTCGCAGGATCTAGGGCTCGGGGCAGGTGCCCCAGGTGAGTCAGAGGCCGAGGCAGAGAAGAGAACATGCAGTCAGAAAAAAAGCAGTGCTATAGCCAGTAGCATTATGTAAGAGCAGGGGAGCACAAGCATAGGAAATATACAGATAGCCCCAACAGGTGTAAGCTATGGCAGCATACCTATTAGGAGAGGGACAGAGAAAACACGCAGCCATGAGAGTTCCAAACCATCCACACCTGATCAAGGATAACCAGCATAACAGTGGTGGTAACACATTGAGGAGGTGACAGTGTGGAAAGTTTCTCACTCCATAAGACACTAGGGCACGGCCTTCTCCATCTCTCCACCTAGACTATGTTTGGCAGTAGGCTAGGCTGAAAAGATATGTTTTTAATCTACACTTAAAAATTGAAACTGTGTCCGAATCCCTAACATGCCTTGGTAAACCGTTCCACAACAGAGGAGCTCTAAAAGGGAAGGCTCTACCACCAGCTGTGCTTTTCAAAATTCTAGGGAGTAATAGATGGCCGGCTTCTTGTGAATGAAGCAGTCGTGTCGGCTTATAGGGGGCAATCATTTCGGTCAGATATAAAGGTGCAAGTCCGTTTATTGCTTTAAAAGTCAGCAACAGTACTTTATAATCAGCCCGATATTTAATAGGAAGCCAATGTAGTGATGCTAACACTGGAGTAATGTGCTCATACTTCTTGGATCTAGTCAAAATACGTGCCGCTGTATTCTGTACTAGTTGAAGACTCTTTAGAGAGCTACTAGAGGAGCCGGATAATAAGGCATTTCAGTTCCTCTGCGCACCCAGATGATATTTACCCTGGGCCTGGAAATAGCAGGAGACAGCTAATGTGTGTTTCCACCCTGGGGGGTCCACATCTCTGCGCTGCGGGGGCCGAAACGAAGGGAGTGGGGGGGTCTCACCGCAAGCAGGGCATAATGGCCGGCCTTTTCGTCCATCCTCTGTTTCTCTCGTTCCGACTTGCTCACCTTGAGCACTTGACCCACCCTGTCTCCAGACCTGTCTACAGCCCAATTCATATTTCTCACTGCAACTCAAACTTACTGTAACTGGTTGCACATGGAGAAAGTTGTGCGTAGAGTGGGTGTTGGTTTTGGATTAGCGGGGGGAAGGGGGCACAATGCAGTGGACCTGGAGCTGTGAGGGCTCCACCCAACCCCGGCTCACACATACACACACACACACAAACACATGGGTGATTGGCACAGCTGTGAAAGCGATCTCTTCCATGTGTACAATACCAGCGCAGGCTGAGAAGCACTACAAAAACATGTGTTGAGTAAGCGCTGAGGAAGAAAGTGTTACTCTGGCAGCCTTTCACACATAGTTTCCAGAGCTACATGTCTGCTTTTTTTGTTATATCTACTTTTTAGCTTTTGTTCTTTATGTGAAAGAGAAATCTGAGGCATGCATTAAGTCACAGCTGTTTCGTCCTTGAAAAGTCAGGGCAAAGGTCAAAGACATGATTGGCCTCGTCCTGCCAGGGCTGTGTTCGAAACCGTTCCCTATTCCCTAAATAGTGCACTATATAGTGTGTTCGCCAATTTGTTCAACACACTGTATAGTGCACTATTTAGGGAATAGGGAACGGTTTCGAACACAGCCCAGGAGTAGGGTGGGTCTAAAGGCCTCAGTATAACGATATGACGATATGAAAATAGCAGGTGGCTGTAAAATCTAAGACGTATTGCCAAGCAGCACTTATCTAGTAATCTTGCTTACTTTTCCTACCCAATTAGAAAACTAGGACTCACTATCTTTAGGTGTACTTCATGCTTAGATGGCTAGCAAGGTGCATAGCTGGGGAAAAGGGTTGTCTGTTGTGCTGAGGGTTTAGTGCAGCGTAATCTTTATAGAGAGTGGTAAGGGGGTAAAAGGCTATCTGTCTCTGGTGTTCGCAAATGAACTAGCCCAATGTTTGCTTTGTTTTTGATTTCATTGTTGGTATTTATATTTCCGGTTCCGTAGTCTAGCGACTACCAAGACCCCCATCTGGCGTGGAGTGTCATTAAATGACCAGACCTCAAGTCGCAGCGAGTATACTGACATTTGCTCGCAACACTGTATTCGACAGCAGTTTGACAGCTTGTGCGAACACGCCAAATTCGATTTCATTTGAAGTATACTGAGGCCTTTATTCAGCCAGGGTTCCTTAGGTTACACGAACACCGTTTTCAACGAGAGATACACCTCCTCTTATCACCTAGGTCTCCTACCGTGGTGCCTGTAGGGTGTAACATAGTCACTGGCTCTCCTGTGGTACTGTGTGTGGCCTGTAGGGTGTAAAATAGTCACTGGCTTTCTTGTAGTACTGCGTGTGGCCTGTTGGGTGTAAAATAATCACTGGCTCTCCTGTAGTACTGTGTGTGGCCTGTAGCATGTAAAATAGTCACTAGCTCTCTCCTGTAGTACTGTGTGTGGCCTGTAGGGTGTAACATAGTTACTGGCTCCCCTGTAGTACTGTGTGTGGCCTGTAGGGTGTAAAATAGTCACTGGATCTCCTGTAGTACTGTGTGTGGCTTGTAGTGTGTAAATAGTCGCTCTCTCTCCTGTAGTACTGTGTGTTGCCTGTAGGGTGTAAAATAATTTTAAATTGAAAAGAGAAATAAAAAGGGGGTGAAAACCGTTTAATAATAAGAATAGTGCACTGTAGCTCTATTGCCTGCTGCATGATTCACCCACCCTGTGTGTGCTGTGTGCTGTGTGACAGAGTGCAGCGCTGCCAGTGTGACACCTTTGTGTTGGACAGCATCATGGTCAGATAGCCGGCGAGGCAAACAAATCCTGTTTGGTTTTTGTTTAGATTTATTTTCTTTCATTTTTTCTTTTTCCTCCCCCAGAAAAATAAATAGCACGTTCCTTCCTGAGCTGTTTGCGTGTACCCCACGATGCTTGCCAGTTTACACTCTTCTCGTTTGTTTGACGTTATTGTCGGCAGCAGAATAAATGGCTATTTTTAGTAACTTCTTGTTTTGACAGCTCAGTTTCCGTGTTTTAAAATACCCTCAGATATTTGATTGGTGCCATAAACAAACCCTGGTTTTATTCTGTATTACTGCTACACTCATTTTTATTTAATATCTGTACTTAATGTTGCTGGTCGCATTCAGTTTGGAGCTTGTGGCTATGGGACAGGTCATTACCATTATCTTTCTCAGTAATTCACCTTGTTAAATAAAGGTAAAAACAAGTCCAGTTTATTCACTTATTCTGTAATAAATCATGCTCATTTCATTATCACCTTCATTGCAAATATTAAAGTTCAGGTGTTTGGGAAAGAGGGTCACTGGCACAGGTTGGACTCTCTGGACCCATGTTTAGTGACTTACCTGAGATGGCGGGTGGGGGCCCAGAAATCATTAAGGCAGTTCTGCATCTTCTAAATAAACTTGTCAGCCATTTTGGTCACCAGACAACAGGCCTGCCCCCGGCAGGGTGGAGGGCAGGTCTACATGGACAGAAATCCCCCCCCCCCCAGACCATACTCTCACACAACCAGGGTGGAGGATTCTAAGTCATCTGTGCAGTCAGGCTGCACCACGGGGGGATCTCATACTTCCCCATTCAGACGTACTGAAACATGACAAACCAACACCAGCAAGTGTATGATCACTGTATAAATACATACTCAAAATACTTTTCTTAGTCATATAAATAATATATATATAACTGTATATTGAAGAATATTGTCACTCGTTGTTCAGTAGTAATATAGGCTGACAAAGCAGGACATAAAAACATGGTTAATTATAGTTAATTGTGGTTAATTAATTATGGGTAATATGATGTTGTGGGAACCTACAATTTAGCCGAGTTATCCAAGTAGACAGCATCTCCTAAGTACTGCCATTCAGAATGGTGCGTACCACTATCACATCTGTTGCTAAAATGTGTTTGAACTGTTAAAAAACTGTGTTAAAATACAAATGTACAGGTGACTGTCAACATAAAGGAAACGCCAACATAGTGTCTTAATAGGACGTTGGGCCACCACAAGCTGCCAGAGCAGCTTCAATGCACATTGGCATAGATTCTACAAGTGTCTGGAGCTCTATTGGAGGGATGCAACACTATTCTTCCACGATAAATGTAATCATTTGGTGGGTTGAGATCTGGTGACTGAGACGACCATGGCATCATTTACTCAATTATTTCTGTAGTACAGGCTAAAATGTATTACTTTGTGTGGAATATTAAGGTTAATATATGTAGCCTATGTATAATTGTCAACCTGGTCATGTTTGAAAAGAAAAAGGATAAACCCTGTTTCGAGGAATGTATTAATCCATTGCTATAAAGAACTCTATTTCCCATGGTTCAGAGGGGTAAAAGGTCAGAGAGAGAATGGTAGGAGTGCTTTTGAAATGCAGGCTGATATTATTGTGTGGATGTGTAATAGCATAAATAACGGGAAGTTTATAGAATTTACTTTAAATTCTTATATCATATTAGCTAGCATAAAACAACGAGTATGTTAAGTTTGTTCAAGAGGACTGTCACTGCTAATGCATCGGACGCCATCACCACTGTCTTTGCACCGTGACTGCCAGTGAGTACAGCGCGGTAGATATCAATGTTCCTCATCAAGAACGTACTTTTCTTTTCCCCCGGTGTTGGTAACGTAGTAATCATCAATCATCATTGTTGTCACCGTTTCGAACGTTTTTAGTTGTACACAACTTTTATTTCGCGGAGATACGTTTCTTTCCACGCATACTAACTGGGTTAAAACACTCGCGTGGGTGAACTGTAATTGTGAACTGAGCTGCTACGCCATTCTCGTGCGTGGACTGATTTGCATCCACTCTCGCCAGTGAATTGTTTGGATACGCTGGCGCTGCCATTCCTTTTTCCCCATCGGAACTCATTGGGTCGCTCCCACATCTCATCAAACGCGCCACCGTCATTGATCAAATATAAAGAGGGAAATATATAGTAGTATCCATGAAAAAATACACCTTCAATTCACAATCAATTTTAAAAGTACGCTCTCCAACCCCGCCTTCCAAATGGTTTTGTCTCAATCCATCAATCAACGTCGCATCTTCCGACATTCTGAATACAACTTGTCATGAAAAGCACCGCATCCCCAGCCCCAGTTCGGTTACGGTGAATTATATCACTCAGGTAGGCACTGTTTTAATTATGAAACCACGATTAAACAACACTTACTTACTTTTTATGTTATATATCCGTTAAAAAAACTATGAAGTAGGTCAGTAAGGACCACCTTCACGGTGTAATTTCGTCATTAATAGCCTCGGTACTCGCAAGCAAATAAGCTAGTCTAATTATCATTTAAACTACGTTATCTCCGTCATGCAGGACAACTTACAAATGTGAAATTCATTTCTGAAGCAGGTAGGTACGTTTTGCTAGTTTAGTGTAGTCACCAACTTTTCTTTATAGCCAGTTTTCTAAAAACGTGATGTTTAAAACTGTATTATTGTTTGGGCATGTAGCAGTGTGTTTCCCTGTTAAAAAAGAAGAATCAATCAATCAATGTTACTAGTCTTTTTTCACCTGAGGAATATTGCCAAAATTAGGGGCTTCCTGTCATTAATAGATGCAGAAAAATTGGTACATGCCTTTGTTACATCTAGATTAGATTATTGCAATGCATTACTGTCTGGCTGTTCCAATACCTCACTCAGGAGCCTACAACTCGTACAGAATGCTGCTGCAAGGATCCTGACTAGAACAAAGAAATATGAGCACATTAGTCCTGTGTTGGCGTCACTTCACTGGCTTCCTATAAACTATCGTGTAGACTATAAGGTACTCCTCTTAACTTATAAGGTGTTGCATGGACTTGCACCCTCTTACTTGACGGATCTACTTCATCCGTACAATCCCCCACGTTCGCTTTGCTCACAAGATGCAGGCAACTTAGTAGTCCCTAGAATATCAAAAAATACAGCAGGTGGCAGAGCTTTCTCCTATAGAGCTCCTTTACTGTGGAACAGTCTACCCGTCTCTGTGAAGGAGTCAGACACGGTCTCAATTTTCAAGTCTAGGTTAAAAACACATCTCTTTAGCCTCTCTTATAGTCATTAGGTGCAGATGTGGAGGGGGCGTAGCAATAGAGCCTTCTGGTGCAATGAGCTATCCTTACTGTCACCAATCATAAGTGATGATCCGCCCCTATCAGGACTGCTGATGATGTGGTGGGATGGTCTCTGAGTGCCCTCATGGCTGTGTGCTCCCTGTGCCACTCACCTAATTAGTTATGCTGCCCTAGATTACTTCTGCTGGTGCAAAAGTGTTATCACTACTCTTTCCCCTGATCCGGTGTGATATTTATCATAGTCATAATTGCACCTTTCCTCTTTTCTCACCGGCTTCGTGGCACCTGCCCGGAGCTCACCTGCCCCAGAGTCAACCCCCCACCCCTGCCATGTGTTAGCCGGATGCCGCTGGCCCAGACCCTAGCTGCTGGTTCCATCCCCCACCCTGCCCTGGTATCTGGAGGGATGAGGTCCACCCCACCCCTACACTTAGAATGCCCTTCCGGTGGTCTGTTAAGCATCATGAGCCTCAAGGACTATTTGTTTTGTTTTTCTTTGTATCCCGCCATTTTCCAGGAGTTCATCACCACCTTTTAAGGGGTCAGGGAATCATTTTCCAGTCTCCCACATTGGCTCCAATGGTTTTCTGTTTTTTTAATTCCCTCTGGAAAATGCCAATTGTGAAGCGCTGTGTGAAAACCTGTTTGTAAATGGCGCTATACAAAAATAAAGATTGATTGAAGATTGATTGAATCTCATCTCATCTCATCTTCAGCCGCTTATTCCTGGTCAGGGTCGCGGGGGGGCTGGAGCCTATCCCAGCATGCATTGGGGCGAGAGGCAGGAATACACCCTGGACAGGTCGCCAATCCATCGCAGGGCTTGATTTAATCAATCAATCCATTTTGATGGGAAATAAGAAGCAGCATGAACACTGCTAGAAGAGGCAAATACACCTGTCTCCAATGAAAGGCAAAATACTTCTCACCTCCCTGACCCTGGATCAGTTTTTCAGCCATATGCATAGATGTAACAAATATATAAGAGTGTGTTTAATTTGTGTGTGTGTGTGTGTGTGTGTGTGTGTGTGTGTGTGTGTGTGTGTGTGTGTGTGTGTGTGTGTGTGTGTGTGTGTGTGTGTGTGTGTGTGTGTGTGTGTGTGTGTGTGTGTGTGTGTGTGCGCGTGCGTGCGTGCATGCGTTTTTGAATATAATATAATACTGGTTTCTTTTCCTCTCAGTGTGATGCTCAAAAACATGTTACTAAAATCAAACTGTAGTTGAGTAGTTGTACCATATGTCTCATTTATAAAATATATGCAGTGTAAAAAAATGATACAGAACATGAAAACAGCAGGAAATTTTGAGACCCCAAATTCAGGGGGCTTATGTATCAAGCATGTAGGACTGCTGATCTAGAATCTTATCTTTACTCATTACATTTACATTTACAGTAATACAGCAATAGACATCATTGCAGGCATCTGCGTAGCATACCTGTAACACCGGGAAGGAAAAGGTTAGTGTGCTGTTCCTACTAAAGCGTACTGTACTTCAGCTCAACAGCGAGCTAAACTCCACTCCAAAAATGACTGAGTCGTGTAGTAAGATTGACCATTTACTGTAGGCTCTTCACTTTGTACATGGACATGGAGTAAAAACTGCAATAAAAATAAATACAACAATATCAATTGCTGTCCTGTCCTTTCTTATTGTAATAACTCGTAAACACAAAACGTTTTCTTTTTAATACAAACCAAACGTGACATTTATCAAACACTCTTTTAACATTGTCTTATTTTATAACGTTAAATTATAAACTTACGGCATTGCCTGCTTGGAGTTTGTAAGAGGATGGAAACGATAAAAGCTGGACGCTAGCAAACATGTGTCTTCTCCCTTCTAGACAAACTTGCTCTCTAACCAAGCACTTCCGTTCTAACAAAGGCATTTCCTCTCATCCCGGGAGAGGGGCGTTTCAAAATAAGAGTCCATCAGCGAGAAGTGTCTTCACAATAAAAGTTACATTTGACCAAATGCCTGAAACATAACAAATTACAACAGAACTGACTTAAAGTCAACACAGTTAGTGTAAATTATATGGAGTATAGTGTTGAACAAGTAAACAGTGGTGAAGACAATTTAGGTAGATGGACAGAGTTCAGTGGTAGTGGAGTCTGAAAAGGTGGGTTTTGAGTCTCTTGCGGAAGGTTGCAAGTGATTCCGCGGTCCTGACCGATTGCGGAAGGTCGTTCCACCAGCGAGGGATCAGGACAGAGAAGAGGCGAGACCGCGAGGAGCGGCTGCCAGGCACCGGAGGGAAGGGACAGTCAGTTTACCAGAGGAGGCGGAGCGGAGGGGTCTGGGAGGGGTGTAGGGAGTGATGGGTGACTGGAGGTAAGGGGGAGCAGTACCTCTGGCCGCTTGAAAAGCAAGTACCAGTGATTTGAATCTGATGCGTGCTGCGATGGGGAGCCAGTGCAGAGAGGAGAGTAGAGGGGTGACGTGGGTGAACTTCGGCTGGTTGAACACCAGACCCAGCGGCAGCGTTCTGGACTAGTTGCAGTGGCTTGATGGCACAGGCCGGAAGGCCTGCCAGCAAGGAATTGCAGTAGGGGTGGGATTACAACATCAGGGTGGGAATAGTGCATGTCGGTGTGGGTGAGTGACCTTTTTTTTTGCTTGAGCCCCTGCCCCCCAAAATGTCTGCACG
Organism: Aldrovandia affinis; assembly: GCA_029706075.1. Lineage (NCBI taxonomy): Eukaryota > Metazoa > Chordata > Actinopteri > Notacanthiformes > Halosauridae > Aldrovandia > Aldrovandia affinis. Next base: position 3,005,342 of record JAINUG010000071.1, read on the forward strand.
GCCCTGCATTTGAAGTGTCTTGGGAATATATTGTGTTTGATTTAAAAGTGCAATAAGACATTTTTAAGATTCTTGTATTTGTGACACATTTCCTAAATATAGCAAGATTAAGAGAATTGATTGGATTTTTTTTTTTTTACTTTATTACCGTACATATTGTATGTCACACAATATAGGTTATTTCTTCTTAATCTAACTCTGGGTGTTTGTGTTTCCTATGAGTTGGTTCACTGAACTAAAATATACACATTATTGGGTTTTTACACTGACAAGATATTTTCATTTTACACTATTATATCCTGGGAGACAATTAGACACACAGTCTTGTGCCTAGTGATTCCAGGTGGAGGCACCGCGCTAAGCAACACTCTGAGTGTAACACCCTGCCTTCTCAGATCAGTAGGAAACTTAAAAAGGGGTTACATTTCCTTTATTTTGGCAGTTACCTGTATTTAGCAACACTGGTAGCGACAGCAGCTGAACTGCACACTAATTCAGCCCAGTATCACTGCAAAGAGAAGAGGATTGGCAGCCAGGAGCACAGAGACAGACACGCTTCAGCTGCACGCATTCAATTCGAATTTTACCAAGGGAATTTTTTTCATCTCAATCTCAAATCTGGATCATGCTGAAATATGAGAAATGGCTCGCGAAATTAAAAAATATTCCAGGTACAGTTGGCTGACTATTTGGCTGTGCTCCACTTATACAAAGCATGTCAAGTCAAAGCTTTCTCACTCTCTCGTTATATAATTAATGAGCTGTTATTGGTGGAGGCACCTCTGACACCAGAGTTTGTTGTGCAGGTGTGGCCTCTGGCTGTTCTTTTTCACAGAGTGCTTTCTGTTGCCTCTTCTAGTTAAACTACCCTGGCCAGATTGTCAACCAGGCTATTTTTTTTTTGCCAAAAAAAAAGTAAATTAGGAATAGCAAAACTCATCCCATGAAAATAAATGAACAATAAAACAAGTGAACAATAAAATATTTCATAATGGTATCCCACTTTTCACCCTTTATGTATTTCAGGTGGAGGTGACAGGGACTTTTAAAGTTATCTTAAGTATAGTTTCCTGAGTGGGCTTATTCTGCCCCTCTGATCTTACTCGACTGCTTCCTGTCAGTTACGCAGACAGAGAGTAGGAAGGAGAGAGAGGGAGAGGAAGAGAGAGAGAGAGAAAGAGAGAAGACCTGTGTCTGGTTGGCACTCCACTGCAGGGCTGGACTGGGAGAAAAAATCGGCCCTGCCATTTCGCGCTCAGACCGGCCCGGCACCCGGTGCGAGCGCCGCATTTTCTGTCGACCGGGGTGCTGCGCGAATAAATCTGTCGACGGGCGGGGGTGCTGCGCGAAAGAAGCTGAGACCAGTTCGTTTATATGCGCGAAAAATTTATTGCGCCCCTCGGAACACCCGGTCCGTGGTATAATATATATAAAATGATTCTACCGGCCCTACCGAGGCCCTACCGGCCCAAAACTAGACCGGCCCACCGGGCATTTGCCCGGTAGACTATATAGCCAGTCCAGCCCTGCTCCACTGCATTTACATTTGCTAAAAATACCGGCCCGGCCTTTAGATTCTCTGTTCCGGACCCCCACGGGAAACACATCCGTCCCGCAGGGCAAATAAGGAACAGGTGGAAAGGAGGGGAGATGTTTTGGGAGACACCACAGAGTGCACGCACAGCCCACAAGTGCGTGAAACAGCGTAATGAACATGATAGAGTTTTGGCATCATCCGTGTGCTGGTAAAAGTGTGTTTCCTCATTGAGCCAGGTCTTCATTACTTCATTAAGCACTTCGGGCTTCCTTCAGCCTTCAGTAGCATGTTAGCACGCCTTGTAAATAAAGATCCAGAGCGGGGTTTCCAGCTCTGTCCCGTTTTCAGCATTGAGCTGGAGGACTGTGTCTGTGCCCCACACGTGGGTGTGGTGCTCTTAAACCCGCTCTCACATCACTGACATGAGTAAACGAGCCATACCTGGATGATGGGGTGCTGAGTGAATGGGCAGCCAGAGGGAACCTTATCTGGCAGCTGTGCATCTTTCCTATAAATATGAAGATTTGGAAACCTGGGCAACGAGACGCATTATCAATAGCCCTATTAAGCGTCTTCCTGGGCATGTTGTTAGAGGCTGATTATTTTCAGGGCTAGGAACGGCAGGAATGCCGATGTGGTGGATTGGGCTGTGCACCAGCGGCCAGACACAGTTCCGTAAAAGCTGCCTTACTCAGCAGTACTTTCAGTAATGCACATGGGCTGATGTCAGGGTGTGGGTGCTTAGCATTAACGTTTATCAGACACAAAATGCAGGTGACTTATTTGAGTAGACCTTGGAGAGCTCTGAAACATAGAACTTCCCCACTTTTCCTTTCTCTCTCTCTCTCTCCCTCTTTTTTTTTTTTTTTAACTCAAATTCAAATTCAAGACCAGATCACTCTCATATTGCCAAAGCACACATTTACAATTACATTTTTAATGTTTTTTTTAAACAACCCCCCCATTATTTTCTTTTTGGGTTTATGGTGGCGCGTGTCAGAGGGGGTTTTGATGTTTCCGTCATAAAGCCCTTGTAGGTTTTTGTGTGAAGTGCCTAATCAGAAACACACTGTGCTCATCTCAATCCTGCCAGTGAAAACAGCCTGCCAGGAGTCTGCAGTCTCAGTCCTGATATTCCCGAGATTCCGGGTCACTAATGAAGACGAGCAGATCACCCTCTGGGAGAATGATGGCGTGGGGGGGTTTATTCTGACCCTGTGATGTCACTCAAAAGATGTGTGATTCTGAGCTGTGGCCCTGGCCATCGGCCTGCAGGTAACTGCCTGTCAGAAAGCGCTCATAGGGTTTTCATCAGCTCTCCTCTTAAGCCAGAGCCATTTAGGGTGAGTACAATATGATACCATCCAATACGATACGATACCATCCGATACGATACAATACCATACGATACCATCCGATACGATACGATACCATCCGATACGATACGATACCATCCGATACGATACGATACCATCCGATACGATACGATACCATCCGATACGATACGATACCATCCGATACGATACGATACCATCCGATACGATACGATACCATCCGATATGATACAATACCATCCGATACGATACAATACCATCCGATACGATACAATACCATCCGATACGATACAATACCATCCGATACGATCCGATACGATACCATCCGATACGATACAATACCATCCGATACGATACAATACCATACGATACGATACCCTCCAATACGATACGATACCATCCGATATGATACGATACCATCTGATACGATACGATACGATACGATACGATACTATCCGATACCATACCATCCGATACCATACCATACCATACCATCCAATCCGATACAATCAATCAATCAATCAATCTTTATTTTTGTATAGCGCCATTTACAAACAGGTTGTCACACAGCGCTTCACAATTGGCATTTTCCAGAGGGAATCAAAAAACCAGAAAACCATTGGAGCCAATGTGGGAAACTGGAAAATTATTCCCTGACCCCTTAAAAGGCGGTCGAGATGAACTCCTGGAAAATGGTGGGATACAGAGAAAAACAACACAAATAGTCCTTGAGCCTCATGTGGCTTAACAGACCACCGGAAGGGCATTCTAAGTGTAGGAGTGGGGTGGACCTCATCCCTCCAGATACCAGGGCAGGGTGGGGGATGGAACCAGCAGCTAGGGTCTGGGCCAGCGGCGTCCGGCTAACACATGGCGGGGGTGGGGGGTTGACTCTGGGGCAGGTGAGCTCCGGGCAGGTGCCACGAAGCCGGGGAGAAAAGAGGAAAGGTGCAATTATGACTATGATAAATATCACACCGGATAAGGGGAAAGAGTAGTGATAACACTTTTGCACCAGCAGAAGTAATCTAGGGCAGCATAACTAATTAGGTGAGTGGCACAGGCCATGAGGGCACTCAGATACCGTCCCACCACATCATCAGCAGTCCTGATAGGGGCGGATCATCACTTATGATTGGTGACAGTAAGGATAGCTCATTGCACCAGAAGGCTCTATTGCTACGCCCCCTCCACATCTGCACCTAATGACTATAAGAGAGACTAAAGAGGTGTGTTTTTAACCTAGACTTGAAAATTGAGACCGTGTCTGACTCCTTCACAGAGACGGGTAGACTGTTCCACAGTAAAGGAGCTCTATAGGAGAAAGCTCTGCCACCTGCTGTATTTTTTGATATTCTAGGGACTACCAAGTTGCCTGCATCTTGTGAGCGAAGCGAACATGGGGGATTGTATGGATGAAGTAGATCCGTCAAGTAAGAGGGTGCAAGTCCATGGAACACCTTATAAGTTAAGAGGAGTACCTTATAGTCTACACGATAGTTTATAGGAAGCCAGTGAAGTGACGCTAACACAGGACTAATGTGCTCATATTTCTTTGTTCTAGTCAGGATCCTTGCAGCAGCATTCTGTACGAGTTGTAGGCTCCTGAGTGAGGTATTGGAACAGCCAGACAGTAATGCATTGCAATAATCTAATCTAGATGTAACAAAGGCATGTACCAATTTTTCTGCATCTATTAATGACAGGAAGCCCCTAATTTTGGCAATATTCCTCAGGTGAAAAAAGACTACTCTGGAAATGTTTTTGATGTGACTATCAAATGAGAGACCAGGATCTATAGTAACACCAAGGTCTTTTACCACCAAACTTGCAGCAACAGAGCAACCATCCAGATTAAGAGATAAATCAGATAACCCTCTTCTGAGGTTTTTGGGCCCCAAGACCAACATCTCTGTTTTATCTGTATTCAACAATAGAAAATGATCTGGTATCCAGTCTTTTATGTCTTTAAAACAGGCCTCCAACTGTTCGAATTGTCCTTCGCCAGGTTTCATTGATAGGTATAATTGTGTGTCATCTGCGTAGCAGTGAAAATGTACGTCATGTTTACGAATGACATCACCAAGTGGCAACATGTAAAGGGAGAACAATAATGGCCCCAAAACAGAACCTTGAGGGACACCATATTCCACTTTGATGAGAGCAGAGGGCTCATCATTTAACTGCACAAATTGATACCTATCTGATAGGTAGGATTTAAACCAGGAGAGTGCCTGTCCACGCAGTCCAACTAGGTTTTCAAGTCTGCTCAGAAGAGTTTGGTGGTCTATTGTGTCAAACGCAGCACTTAAGTCCAAAAGCACAAGAATAGAGAAGCATCCACGGTCAGCTGATATCAGTAAGTCATTGACAACTTTAATAAGAGCAGTCTCAGTGCTATAGTGTTGCCTAAATCCTGACTGAAAAGTTTCATAGATGTAATTTGATGTCAGGAACGAAGTCAGTCTCTGAGCTACAGCTTTCTCTAGAATTTTTGAGAGAAAAGAAAGATTAGAAATTGACCTGTAGTTACTGAGATTTTCTGGGTCAAGGTTTGGTTTCTTTAAAAGTGGCTTAATTACTGCCACTTTTTGAGAATTTAGCATATAGCCTGATGAAAGAGACAGATTAATAATGTCTAGCATGGATTGCCCCATAACAGCAAGAAGTTCTTTAACAAGTTTTGTTGGAATTGGGTCTAATTGGCAAGTAGATGGTTTGGAGGACATAACCAATTTAGAAAATTCAGTCCACTCCAGAGCGCTAAAAAACTCAAGAGTAGCCATAGGACCCCTGTCCTGGTAAGCCTGTGCTTTCTGATCAGTGTCCGCTACAGCAGAAGGTGCCATTTTAGTAATTTCATCTCTAATTTTCTCAATCTTCTCAGAGAAAAAGTTCATGAAATCATTACTATTATAGGCTGCCGGAGGCTTAGCATTGGTTTCAGTCTGGTTCTTTGTCAGTTTGGCCACTGTATCAAAAATTAATTTTCGATTATTCTTATTATGCTCAATCAGATCAGACCTTGACCTTGCGGAGGAGAGAGCATATTTGTACTGTACCAGACTGTCTTTCCAGGCAGAATAAAAGACTTCTAATTTAGTGGATCGCCACTTACGTTCCAACTTGCGAGAAGCTTGTTTAAGAGCACGTGTGTGGTCAGTATACCATGGTGCAAGCTTCTTTTGGCTAGTTTTTTTCTTTTTGAGAGGAGCAACAGCATCAAGAGTGTTGCGCAGGGTGTAATTTAGATTGTCCGTCAGCTGATCAATAGATTGTAGACTAGTGGGATCCTGATTAACAGTAAATTATTCTTGGAACAGGCTGACAAAGTTAGGTATCGTAGAGGAATTTAGGGAGCGACTAAAGTAGAACACTGGTTTTGATCTAATAGCAGTGGTAGCATGAATTTCAAACGTAATAAGGAAATGGTCAGAGAGCACAGGATTATGAGGAGAGACAACTAGATTGCTAATGCTAATACCATAGGATAAAGCTAAGTCCAGTGTATGTTGATGACAATGAGTCGGCCCAGACACATTTTGGACAAAACCAACGGAGTCAAGAATAGAAGCAAAAGCCTTCACTAGAGAATCATTTCCATTACCAACATGAATATTAAAGTCGCCTATAATCACAACTTTATCTGCCATAACTGCTAGGTTTGATAAAAAGTCAGAAAACTGAGAGGAAAGCAGCATAGGGTCCAGGGGGTCTGTAGATAGTAGCTAGTATAAAAGATGAAGTAAATACAGATCTATTATCTACATTAGTCTGTATGGAGCCCAGGGAAAGCACTTCAAATGAAGAGAATATGTTTAAAGATTTCTTAGTAAGGCGTAGTCTAGTGTCAAAAATAACAGCCACGCCACCACCTCTGCCTGACTGTCGAGGATTGTGACAACCAGAGTATCCAACTGGGGTAGATCTTATATTTAGCAAATACAATACCATCCGATACGATACTATCCGATACGATACCATCCAATCTGATCCGATCCGATACCATACCATCTGATACGATAAGATACGATAACATCTGATACGTACGATACCATCCGATACGATACGACACTGCATCATCACCAAACATACAGGACATGACAACAGGCAGGACAATAACAAGGACAGCCATACAACACAAGGCAGTAAACCTAGGATTAACCTGTCAGTTATAAACACAACAATATCAACATAAGCTGGTAGTCATCGTCATCATTATCGTGATCATCATCATCATCACCACCATCATCATCATCATCAAACTCCATCAAGATCAACAATACTCGTTGAAATACCTGACTGCTGCCGGTACAAAAGACTTCCTAAATCTTTCAGAAGAACATTTAGTTATAACTAGCCTGTTACTAAAGGTGCTCCTTAAGTCATTAAAAACCAGTGGTGGGCCGTCAGGGCCTGCAAGGCCTTCTCTGCTGGCCTAAAAAATATCTGAATCACAGACTGATGTTAATTATATTTTGTCCATGAATACTTATTAAATAATTCCAAATGGTCTGTTCGCTTCCTTTCATAGCTGTTCCCCTGGTTGCGCTGCATCCAGACGTGTATTTTCATATTAAAGCATTCAACCAATCACATTTCAGCCATCATTTGTTGCCAGGGTCAAAGAAATCTGCCTGGAGGCCTTCACAATCCGTTCTGAAGGCCCTGTAGCATAAAATAAGTGTTGATCAAACTGTTCCTTCAACCAATCAGATTTTGAGTTGGGGACACCAAGGCCTTCTAGAAGGCCTAGGTAACGTCAGCGTATTCACACCCTTTGATTGGATAGTCAGAGAGTGTCTGACTATGATGTAATGTGATTGGTTAAATGCTTTAATATGAAAATACACGTCTGGATGCAGCGCAACCAGGGGAACAGCTATGAAAGGAAGTGAACAGACCATTTGGAATTATTTAATAAGTATTCATGGACAAAATATAATTAACATCAGTCTGTGATTCAGACATTTGAGCGGACATTTTCAGCCCTAAAGCGAATGAAAACTTATGCCAGAAATACGACAGGGCAGGCTCGACTTTCAGCATTAGCTTCGATGGCGATAGAAAATGACTCCTTGATGGAACTGAAACACACGGATAATCTGTACGACAGAGTAATTGAACTCTTTTTGAGGAAAGAAAGGAGGATGGATTTTGTGTACAAATAATAAGGATTTTTGGTGAGTAAAATGTTGCTATTTTCCTAAATAATATTGCAATTTTATTAGGTTATTATTATTGATGCTTTTTTATGTGTGTCGCAGCTGTAGCTGTAGATGTTTCTTCAGTAAAGGCATTTATTCTGGATACACGAGTTATCTATCTGCGATGCAACGGCAACGGGTGCCTGTTCGGTTTGTTTTTGCACTTTGTTTATTTATCTTTCTTCAGTCATGTTTCATGAGAGAGAATGACAGCGATAGAGACGAGAGAGAATGACAGCGATAGTTAGAAGCGTGAGATAATCAGTGATTAGTAGTGTTAGTAACTTAATCTAAATCCCTAATGTTAGTAGATTAGTTGGTTAGTACTATATACATCTAACTAATATATACAAAGTGTAATTAGAAAGTAAGAAGGAAGTAAAATGAGATTAGAAACGAAGACGGAAAAACCGAAACATTTCCCGAAGTGCATGACAGAACGAGAATGAAACATGACTGAAGAAAGATAAATAAACAAAGTGCAAAAACAAACCGAACAGACACTCAAAACATAACAATAAGATGGCTTTTATAGCCATAAAATAGTTATTGAGGGGTGGATTGATTCAGACGGAGCACTACTGAAGGCCTAGGTGTGAAATACACGGCCCGCCACTGTTAAAAACACTGTAGAGAGGATGATCCTCACTTTGCAGGACACACTTGAGCTTCCTTCTTGTTCTCTGCTTTGTGATCACTTCCAGCGGGTTGGGGTCAGTCCAATAATGGATCCTGCCTTCCTTATCAGCTCATTAATCCTGCTCCTGTCCTCGACTGTTAGGCTGCTCCCCCAACAGACAACAGCATAAAAAAGAACACCAGCTAAAATTCTTTGATAAAACACGTGTAGAAGTTTCCTGCTGACTTCAAATGATCTGAGCTTCCTGACGAATATCAACCTGGACTGGGCCCTCTTAAAGATGGCACTTGTATTCTCCTTCCAGTTCAGCTTGTTATCCACATGAACACATGAAACACGTATTTGTATGAGGGGACGATCTCAACTGCCTGTCCTTTAATTAGGACAAGGGTCACCACAACCTTCTTTCTTCTAAAATCTATAATAAGCTCCTTAGTCTTTCCTACATTTAGGATGAGCTGGCTTTCCTCACACCATTTGACAAAGCTGTCCACCTCCTGTTGGTAGGCTAAGTCATTGTCTTTTAAAAATTTGACCGACTAGAGCAGAATCATTGGACAATTTTTGTAGGTGGCAGGGGAGATTGCAGGGGAGACTGTAGGATTCTTGGTCTCCAGTCAATTGTATACAGAGTAAATAAAAACAGGGATAAAACTGCCCTGCAGGGCACCTGTATTGGTGATGATGGAATCAGACATATATAGAGCAGGGCATCATCCACTCCTACTCATTTCCTATAAGCAAATTGGAGTGGGTCTTAGTAAGCACTGACCTGCTTGCTAAAATGCAGTAGGACAACCCTTTCAAAGCATTTCATAACTTGTAAAGCCTGCATTGGTATCTTACCGGGTAAAAATACAGCTACCTTGACTCATCAACAATTCGCAGCTGAGACAACAAGGCAAGTGCAGCTATGACACTGTCCAGTCGACTAAGAACAACATTTCGGGCACATGACATGATTTGTCTTTTCCAAGTCTTGTGACTTTTGCAGCGGTCAGCTGACAGTGAGTGCTTATTCTGTGGTGAGTGAGTCTGTCAGCTTGTGGAATGGAGGTGTTGGCGGTAAGAAGGGAAAGGGTGAAATGAGCTGGTGAATGTGTTTCTCTTTCCTAAACGCACCCTTATATCCCTTAAGTAGGACCATGCAAAATTCCCTGGTTGTCTAATTAACCTGCAGTTACCTCATACAACACCAAGAAGGCGATGGATGATTTTCTGGAGCTACTTGTTAAACAGTCAACATACTACGATCTTAAATAATCATTCAATTATCAGAAATGAGGTGTGTGTCACACCGCAGGAGGCTAGTCAGCAGGTGGAGACACACACGTGTATGAAGCATGCTGATTTGTAAGTACTGCCTTCTAATGTAAAAATATGTCTGTTGACCCCTCTGTAAGGAACTGCACTAACCTGTAAAAACAATGAAAAGCTTTTTTATAGCCAAAGGGCAAAACAACATATAAAGAACAAAAGACTTCTCAATAGCATGGAGCCTAGAATTCAGCTAAGGGGACCCAGTATTTTAATGTTATTGAATTGAATCATTGTCAGATAATTTGCCGTTTCTTCTGTGAAGAACTGTCGTTAAGGTCATACAAATAAAGCAGAAAGATAAAGCAAATAAAGCAAAGGTGGTATATAGTATCCCTCTTTTGGGCTTTGTGGATTTACTGGGAAGAGTTTAATTCTGGAATTAAAACATCTTAACATGCCTAAAGTGTAAAAAGCATGTTGAAGGTTTGAAGAGGCCCTTAGATTTTGATGCCCCCCCGTTGCCACCCTCAACCAGCACTCTGGGGCTGATTAAAGGAGGCAGGGAGACACAGCTGTTACAGACAAATGTTGAGGAAGGCAACTGGTGTTTAGTCTGTGACTACATTTTCTGGTTGATTTTTCTGCCCACTTTTTTTTTTTATACCACTGTCCACTGTTGAGAAATATATACACATACAGGAAGTGAACAAAAAAAGGTTGCCACTTAATAGGTACACTACTGGTCAAAAGTTTTAGAGCACTCCCATTTTCCAGTTTTTACTGATATTTAAGCAGCTTAAGTCCAGTGAATAACTTGAAATGGTACAAAGGTAAGCGGTAAACTGCCAGAGGTAAAAATAAAAAAATAAAAAGTTTAGTTTACCAAAAACTGACAAAGAATGTACATTTTATGGCAAAATAAGAAAAAGAGGCTTGCCTGGGCTATGAAGCACCGCCAGTGGACTACTGAAGACTGGAAGAAGGTCTTATGGACCAATTAATCAAAATTTGAATTCTTGAAATTTTGAAAGGTTTTTGTAGGCCATCAAGTAGGCGAAAGGATGGTTCCTCGGTGTGTGACACCAACTGTCAATCATGGAGGAGAAAGCGTGATGGTCTTGGCACCATTTGTGATTAAACTGGCTGCTCTCGCCCTCCATCATTAACAGATTTGTGGCCTGTTTTGTCTTGAATGCACAGACATCATGATCCAGGAGTATACACTTACAAATAAAAGGCCATATATATCATCATATTTCAGGTAAGTTATTTTCAGCATCAGCGCTTATGTTGAGAAGAAGGTCACACCTACGGCAAAATATGGTGGTGGATGTTATGGGGTTGCTTTGCATGAACTTCAGCAAATGGCAAGACATTTTGGTCTAGTTTTTTCTACTATGGATCTCACATCAAGACAATGATCCCGGGCGTGGTCTAGTGGTTTCAACGTCCGACGCTGGCCACGGCGTTCGATTCCCCGTCGCGCCATCGGGGCGGCAATTGGCTGTCCGCCCGAGGGAGGGGGGAGGGACACCGACACACACAGTTTTCTGCGCACAGGAGTTCTGGGGTTTTACAGTCGACGGCACGACGAGTGATGTTTCGGAGGAGGCAGCGCTTTGCCCTTGTCACTGCCGGTCACGGGACTATGGCAGCGAGCTATGAGGGAAGGGGGATTGAACTAAGCACAGCGGGTAATTGGCTACCAAATTGGGAGAAAAACTGGGTAAAATCGGGAAAATAAAATTATATAAAAAATCAATGATCCCAAAATATAATAGGGTTTTAAAGGAATGAAGCTGATAGGCTAAGCAGGAGGGAGCCTAGTCAATCAGAGAATTAGCAGAGACACGGTTCATGCAGTCGGGATGTTCACTGTGGGGGTTGGAGTTCAGGGAAGCGCTTGCTCTGTCATGTCACACTGCAGCTGTTCTACTCTCTGGTGCACACAGCGGCTGCGTGGCTCTTCAAACAGGCGTCTAACCTTCATCACTCAAAATCCCTGTACACCAGCCGGGCCAGCTGAATCGCCAATCGTGTCCGCTCACCAACACCACCGATACCAACAAGGAAGGTTACATTTTGTGAATGAGTTCCTTTTTAATGACCATTTCTAGGGGTCCATCGCATTTGATTTTTTGCTTTGTTTGTTCTGAAATCATATTAAAAACATCAGTGTCCCTTTCTGTGCAGCTCAACCCTCCTATGACACCCCCAGAACAATAATTATCAACCAATAAAATAAGAAAAGAAAAAAAAACATTTTTCTCACAAATACAAAGAGCATATTGTATCTGCCAATGTTAAACAGAATCCATGAATCTTGGCAGGACGTGTTTTTTAGATGGGGAGAGGCCCTCGATCCAGCTGGCCCTGACGAATGAGAATCTGAGACGCGAGAGCAAGAACATGTTTATTCTCTCTCTCTCTCTCTCTCTCTCTCTCTCTCTCTCTCTCTCTCTCTCTCTCTCTCTCTCTCTCTCTCTCTCTCTCTCTCTCTCTCTCTCTCTCTCTCTCTCTCTCTCTCTCTCTCTCTCTCTCTCTCTCTCTCTCTCTCTCTCTCTCTCTCTCTCTCTCTCTCTCTCTCTCTCCCTCTCCCTCTCCCTCAGTTGGAATCGATGCGTAGCTGCACTTCTCAGACCTGCAACCAAACTTGTCCCAAATTGCTATAAGTCGTGGTAATGCACGCAACACTGCAGAGTAGGGAGAAGGTACTTCTGGAAGATACTTGGCGGGCCGACCAGCGGAGGATGGGCTCCCCCTGTCTGGCATTCATTCCCACTGGGGAGTTTTTTACCTCGCTCTCTGGCTTTTTGGAAGTTCAGACCCAGTATTCTCATGCTTTTGTAAAGCATCGTTGTGAGAGTGCTTTGTGAGAGCAAAAAGCGTTATATAAATAAATTTGAATTGAATTGAACACAGTTCTGGTCCGTAAACCTGTGTGATTTGGTCAGACCCGGGTCCAATACTTTAACTCTTTTTCTGGGAATTTTTTTATTAAAAAATGTGAATAAAAAAACAAAATCCTGCAGATGTCTGAGAATTTTCAAGGAAACACATAACGGAACAGATACATACGATCGTATAAAAGCCTGGATGTTTGTGGATCTGGATGTTTCTTTTAAACTGTTCAGTAATCTGCATGATTTTTACTGGTGTCTTAAAGTGTTAAACTATTTAAAGTGATTATTTGACCCTGGTCAGCCCGTTACTTAACAGCTACACCCTCTAAGAGGCAAACACAGCACAGAAAGGAACAAGCCTTATAAATGCCTTTTGTCCTCGTTTAACTGTATAAATGGCACAAGCAATTTTTTTCTGCTGTTTCCCCTCTTCGTCGTAAAGCAGCTTTGCCTCAGCTGTGGAACAAAGGTGAGCAGAGCCACGATTGTTTCAGCAAGGTCAAAGGTCAAAAGTCCGCTCAGCGAGGGAAACCCAGAACCTCCCCTCGCCTTCACAGGTCTGAACACCTGCATTTGGTGTGCACTATAAAAACAGGGCAGCTCTTATGCTGGCTGGGATTCAACTCGTGGCTCAGAGGTGCCCTGTGGCCATTGGCCATTGTGTTGCGAAGGCTGGAAGCGGCAGGTTGCCAGATAGGATGGAACCCAGCACAATGAGTGGTCTGGGAAGCATCTTTCTCCCACTCACCTGACCTGACCCCCCCCCGTGTTGGTCCGCGGCTGGCAGGAAGCAGCTCTGGCAGGCTGGTGGCTGGACCACACAGAGGCTGGACCACACTGCTCACAGAGACATTGGGCATCAGCTGGATTTTAGAGGTCCAGGGGTCACGCAAGGGAAGGAAGTGCTCATCGCTGTGGTGAGTGTTTTCCTTGTGTTCTCCCTTTTTTTAATCTTCTCTTCAAGGTTTCTCTCGTGTCACATGTCCGATTACGAGTGATCGGAATCCAGCATAGGGATTACTATGTCTATATATATATATATATATATATATATTTTATTTTATTTTTTTACGTAAACAGTTTTCTATTCAGCGATGCCAAGACATTCCACATTCCACAGCTTGTTAGTTTGAGTTCTATCTGGCATCATCCCACTCCCAAACATCCCATCCAAGTGCTTTCCAACAAAAGAGAGATTGTGGTTTCATTCATCTGGTATCTATTCAAGGATATCCATTTATTTATTCCCCCCCGGGCCAATATAAAACGACCTCCCTTGTTTGTTCTGTGAATGTTAACTTGTGCCCATGAATTGGATTATCAGGGTATATTATCTCACGCACAACATAACAGTCCTTCATTACTGGACCTGCCCACAGATAACAGACATCTTGCATGAATCATCATTCTGTCACAACACTATATGTTACATGTGTGACGTATCGCTCGCCTATTCCCTTGTGTTTATTTTAAAATACTGCGTGTGCAGGACACCTCAGCTTCACTGCACAAGCCGCTGTGCTGCGAATCAGGCGAGCGAACGCATTACAGACAGTCAGGGCTGCCTTTTCCATTGCTGCTGCTGCAAATACATTCCTGCGGAAGCACACATTTCAATGTCACCTCGAAATTGAAACCAACAGCACGGCAGTCTTGTACAGTGCTGTGCTTCAGTCTCGGTTTTCAGAAATGTAAGTGGAGAAAGGCAAGACCTTGGTCATTAAGTGCTGAAATGTTTTATTTAAAGAAATGTTTAAAAGTTGTTGCTTAAATGTAGAAATGTTTTGGTGGATGAACATTTGTCTTCCATGTTTCATCAAGGCACCTTTGAATGCAAACTAAAAATGGAACACAGCCACTTGCACACACACACACGCAAACACACACATGCGCACACACACACACACACACACACACGCAAACCCGCAAACACACACATGCACAAATACATAACGCGCACACACACACATATATATACCCCACGCACACAAACATACACACACATGCACACGTACGCACACAGGCACATGCACACACACATGTATGTCAGGCTGCTAGTCCATTAACTGCACTCACAAGTCAGTTATAAATATGTGGACCCACTCCTAAAATCCCCCCCACCCATCAGTTCTGTTGCATGAAAATGGAAACGGGAACCATGGCGCCACCCCCCCCACTCCCCTTCATACAATTCCACAAGATTGATATCAGTTTGATTACGGATTAGGCTGATATATATGTTTTATATATGCAGCACTGGCCCTGTGGACGTTTTTAGGATCTGTCACCGTACACAACGCATTTATTGCTTTATTCTTCCTGTTTACTGCTGAAACGGGTCCCTCACAAAAGAGCCCCTGCTGTTCACGCTCAGCTCCATTTCACAGGGTTGTGGTTTGAAACACAAAGGTCTGAAGGACACCTGTGTTTTGGACATGTCTTTTGGGTAATACAATTTTTTTTTTAAAATAATTTAATCAAATGTAACCTCCTGAAAGACTTGAGTGCTATTACCCTTAAGAAAAAACAAAACAAAACAAAAAAGATTAAAGAAGGGGGTGGGGGTGGGGGTGAGGTTGTTTTTCCAGATCAACTCTGTTGTCTGAAACGATACCAAAGGTGATTCAGGAAAAGGGGGTTGGTCCGTGTTGGGGTGGCGTGCATATGACCATTATGTTGTTCACAAAGCCATCGCAGCTTCGCAGCTCGGTCCCTGAGGGGCGTTGGGGGGATGGGGGGTGACTGGCTATGAAGGGACACAGTCCCTGAATGGTGAATGGGTCTGCTGCTATGTGCTGGAGACAGCTGAAAGGGGGTGGGGGAGTCACCTGTCCCCATATCACATGTCCTTATACTCTGACTCCCCCCCCATCCGGCAAACCCAACTAGGAGGTCCTTTCTCCTGACTCTCAGGCCTGCGTCTTACCTGCTGTGTTACCACGGCAGCTACCACGGGGGGCTGGGGGCAGAGGAGTTGAGGGGGTAAGAATGTACAGAGCGTGATCTCACTGAAAACAGAAAAGAGAAGTGGAGAGTATAGCGCGCGGAGATAAATGTCACAGACACGCTGTCTCTTGTTTTGTTTTTCTTAGTCTTCCTGGGTCTCGGTAGGTCAGATGGTTCATTGAGACAAAATGAAAGGAATTTTTTGATCCCTGGAAAAAAAAGAAAGAAGAAATTTCACTGGAATGTTGATGACGCCAGAGCACTTTCAGACATATTTATGATACAGATTTATATTTAGCTTACGGCCGGGTAGCGACATCGCGGTCTGAGACCGTAGTCGGAGTGGAGAGGCCTCGTTTTGTACATTGCCTGTTCTTCTAATTGTACACTTTGACATGAGAGGTTACTGAAATCTGCAAGCCGAACAGCAATGTGGCACTCTAATGTGCTGTGTGGTGGCTTTTTACAGCCTTTACATTTCACCTTTTATTTGAAATCACTGCTCGTTAAAATGTTGTTTTCTCATCTCTTGCATGTGACAAGAAAAGAACACATATTCCGGGGTTTCAGATGTGTGACAGAGACTGATGATGTCAGAAAACTCAGAGTCAAATCAGCTCTGAGTACTTTCAGCACAAATGAGCACAAACAGAACCACAAAAAACAGGTTCAGCCCCGTCATCAGCTCGCTACGACCCAGGAGTCCGCACAGTGCCGGGACAAAGTTGGCCTCGTCCTTCCAGGGGTACGGTGGGGTTAAGTCTGCTAGGGTTCCTCAGGAAATAGATTGTGCTCATCTCTTGCTCAAGGAGGCCAATCCCACCGATTTAAATACTCCTGTTCCCTTGGTGACGCTACAGCCAATCACGCACCACCCCGCGGGGCTCGAATCCAGAAGCAGGCGTCAGCGTCTTTGAAATCCAAAACTTATGAACCCAGTCAAGTCGCGTAATTCTTTTTTTACATTTTTCAATTTGCCCAAAGGGAAATTCAGCTCAACCGCCACCAATGTGTAGCACCCATCTGGATGAGGCACAGCGGCCATTTTGTGCCAGAGCCCTCACCACACAGCAGCTGAGGTGGAGAGGGAGGGATTGTTGAGCCGATTAAACTGGGAGGGGGGGGTGAAGTAGCCAGGTCATAAAGCCGAACTCCTGATGTGGCTTTTCACTGAAGTGGAAGCGTGCTTCCGTTTCCTTAAAAAGTTTCCTGCTAGTTCCACACACGAGAGAGCTGGTTGAGGAAATTGTTAAGATGGCCGTCACCATTTCACATCAATCATTACTACTCCTTATCGGATTTAGAGCCTTTGCCAACCTCCCCAGCGTACAGTATGTTGGTATTTGGTATCAAATATCTGTGAGCAAACATTGTTCATATTTGACTTTAAAGGTTTTGGGGGTTGTAGCAAGGTTTGTGTTTTAGTGACACAATGAGGTACTGTTCACTTGTATTCAGATAAATGGCTATTTTCAGTCAGGGGTAGGCCTGGCTCTGTAGGGGGGGGGCAAGCTCTCATCTCTGCTCTCCCATGTACATGTACAGTATATTTAAAGGAAATTTTGTTTCAGATTTTTCTCCCATTTTCTCACAATTTGGTATCCAATTACACCCGCTATTTTCATTTCAATTCCCCCCTCGCACTATGAGTTTGCTGCCGTAGCCCTGTGACCGGCGGTGTCAAAGGTGAAGCATTGTCTTTTTCGAGACGGCACTCGCCAAGCCGTCGACCATAACTCCAGCACCCCAGCGCCACTCCTGTGCACAGCAAACATCCTGTCGGCTTCCCTCCCCAACAACAAACGTAAAAAAAGACATGGTTTTCCACACTGTTCACACAATCGAGGAGAACGGAGGAACTGGGGAAGCAGCACTCATTATATGGGACCGACCCCAGCTGTCCCCAATCGACCACAATTAGGTGGGTGGAAGTGGACTTCTCCGCCGCCCCACTCCGCCAGCCGTTCGCCACACTGCAGAAACAGAAAAAAGGAGAATGAACCGATGGAAGGGACAGAGAGCTGTCACATTAGAAACACATCGAGACCTCAGAAAATACTTGTTCTGCAGTTATTTTTAGTTCACTGTGTTAATCCCTTTTATAAATTCAAAAAACCTCAATCAAATCCCCCCTTAGTATCTGTCTTAAGTCTTTCCTCGTAACCTTTACCTTTCATACCAGGTACCAATT
Organism: Aldrovandia affinis; assembly: GCA_029706075.1. NCBI lineage: Eukaryota > Metazoa > Chordata > Actinopteri > Notacanthiformes > Halosauridae > Aldrovandia > Aldrovandia affinis. The sequence continues at coordinate 3,023,360 of JAINUG010000071.1, forward strand.
TAGTTGCCCTTCTTTTAATTTTTTCAAGAGCTTCTATGTCTTTCTTGTAGTGTGGTTCCCAGAACTGCACACAGTGCTCTTCCTATGTGTTACTGTAGTAAAGTGCACAGCAGCCCGTCTCTGTGTGTGTCTCCATGTCTGAAGGTGGGGCAGATGGAGCAGAAGATGGAGGAGATCCTGAAGATCCTGGTGGAGCAGTTCAGGCCCCCTCAGCCGGAGAGAAGAAGCCCCGCCCCCTTCACATCCAGAGTCACTGTGATGAAGCGGTGCATCAGCGTGGATGAGGGGCAGTGACATTATCAGCCAGCCAGTGATGTTATCAGCGGTAGCCTGCAGTTTCAGACTGGACATAACGCAGCTGCCACCACGTCCCCCAGCCACTAGCTCTGACTGCCACCATGCCCCCCCAGCAGAAGTGGCAGGAGAGTTCCCCTGCTCTCCACATCCTGCTTCTCTTGTGAAATCACTGGACTGTGATCTGTTACACTAAAAAGAGAGAGAGAGAGAGAGAGAGAGAGAGAGAGAGAGGAGAGAGAGAGAGAGAGGGAGAGAGAAAAAAAACTGTGGGGAGAAACCAGGTTTGACTGTCACCGTCACCACGGCGCCCTGTTTGAGAGGGTGTGAGTGGGGAGGGCAGGGGCTACTGGGGGTAAAGGCCTTGCTGGCCTGTTTGGCCTTGCTGTTCAGAGCGTTTTAATCTCCCTGAACCGTGCTCTGTGTTCGGGACCTGTCTCTTCTCTCTTTCACTCTCACTCTCTCTCTCTCTCTTTCACTCTCTCTGTACTCCCACTTGTGGCATTTAGTAAAAGCAACAACAAACTTTCAATTTATTTACATGGCCCATCCTAGTAGCAGAAGTAGTAGCTAGAACAGAATAGCGTTTGTTCAGCTGAATTCTCAAAAGATTGGCGAGTAAACAGTGCCAATGTCAAGGTCTTGTGAAACGGAAGCGAAGGAGGATTTCAATAATAGGGAATGAAGAAAAGTAGACTCCGTACCTACTGAAGACATTCCATTAATGTATTCCTGATATAAAACTCTATTCTGAAATGTAAAATAATATATATTGGATTGACAGGTCTGATGTGAGTGTGAGAAGAAAGTGTGGAAGCCAATGGGAAGCCAAGAGCATAGTGAAAGGCCAGGAAATTAAATGCCAGGGTTTTAAGGAATGTAATGTTTTGGAAAGTGTGCGCCAGATAAATATTTAAATATTTCCCGTAGTTATATACAAATTTTTAAGACGTGAGATCTTCAGTGCTTTAGATTTTTTTATAGCTGCAGTTCAGAGGACATGGTGCAGGAATATGGTTTGTCATCCAGGGAATTCCAGGACATTCAGTTCAAAATAGCAGAAAAAACTTGATGCGAGAGCTAATCTGAAGCTGATTTATGGCTATGGTTAAACTAACAGAAACAGCCAAGCAGCCATGTCAGGACTTAATGGAATATTTGAGGAGCGAAGAGAGGAGCAGAGAGAGTTATGGTGCGGCGTGCCGTTTATTTACAGATGATTACCAGGATTTTCAGCATGACATTCATGTTAATAAAAGCCTCCATCCCATTCTAACAGACTCCCATTCTAAAAGACTCCAATTCTAAAAGACTCCCATTCTTATTTTCCTTCCTTTGGCAAAAGCAGAAGTGTTCTGTCACCAGCAAATTAGCTGCTGGGCTCATTTCAAGGGGAGATTATGCTGTGTGAATCAGTTATAAAAAGAAACAATGTAAAAATGTGTCAGATTTTAACAGAGGTCTTTGAAAGTCCGCATTACTCTATATAAACACATTATCCACAGTGAAGGGTAGGAAATACGATGCCAGCACAAAGAAAAGATGAGATCAGGAATATAGTTTCACGTGGCATTGACAGCTCAAATTCTCCTCTTCATTTTCAGGAGTGTTTAAAACATACTTTTTGGGGGGGGGGCAGTGGTTTCATAAATAGAAAAATATTAATATGAAGATTCTGTCTGAAGCCCCACCATGATCACAGTCTGTGCAAAATTAGGACAATGAATGTTTTACATTTAATTATTTTAAAAAAGTGAAAGTAAATAGTAATTTGAAAATTTGAAAGTAAATAGGCACTGCTTGTGTTACGAGAGAAGATGTGAGGTTATACATGAATCCGCGTGGCCTTTTGGTCACCTGTACAGTTTTGTAAGTGATGTAAATAACGTTGCCTTATGTGTATATTCAGGTTACACTCTGATTGAGTGGTGTGAAGACAAAGGAAAATAAACGTGACAAAAGAGCAGAGGAATGGAATTATGTACAAGAGGCGTTCAAACGTGGTTCTACCATAATTGTATATCACTGTGTCTTGGAGGCTGGTGTAAATAAAACATGTATTTAATTCGAAAATTTGTGGGGGTTTTTGTCATGATAACGGATTTTATTTTCATAAAAATAATAGCTTCATGAGTTTTCACTTACATAAGTTCCGTTCTCTGATGATTTTTTCCTCCTGCTGTGACAAATAATCTTTTTCCTTTTTTTTCTGCACATCAGATTTTCAACACCATTGTATCTTTCTCTGAAGTTCTAAGAATCTTATACTTCTTCTTTTTTTTTTGCCTGCCATACGACAATCAGAGAAAATATTTCTGCGTACCTACAGCTGAGTCTGCCTTTGAACTCATATTTTTCCCCTAAACTACTGAAGGAAACCGCAAAGGAGAAACATCTCAGGTTACCTCTCAATTATATTTTTCTTCAAAAGGCAGAAAATTCTTGTGGATGTCCCAAGAACAACAAGCCCCAGAAGTGAACAGGACTCCCAGGAGAGAGTGAGTTTGGTTCAGAGACACAGAGTCATGCACAAGGCACATGATGTTACACTGTTTTATGTCACTAATGGCAGTCGCTGAGAAGCCCGTTTACAGAGCCGGCCCTGTGCTGCTCACAAATAAAACTAAATTGAACACAGCGGAGTTGCACCTTTTATTACATGATGTCATTATGCACAAACCAGACTTAAGATAGCTTCTGCTGTTTAGCTGGAATATATGCATGTGTACTAGCTAGTAGGAAGCTCATAGTGATGCAGTGCTATTATTACCCAAAACAATTCACTGAAAATATTCATGATGATAGTGAAGAAAGGCATTTTTTTTTTTTAAGTTCAGCGTCATTATAGCCAGGGTAATGTTAGCTAAATGCTTGAACTACTAGCTAGCATTAACTTTAGTATAGCAATTGATGCAATACCTAGCCAGCACAACTATTTACTGAACTACTTCAAAACGTAACATTATGTTCATGATGATATAACACATCTTTAGCCTGTTTCTCCTCTTCTTCTTTTCTCTTTTTTTTTTTTTCTAAACTGAAATCCCGAAGGCTTTGATCTTTTCATTTTGGCAACGTGCCTCAATGTGTGTGACACGATTGTTTGTGTGACTAAACGATTGCCCATCAATGCAGGGTCAAGAGACTAAACCATTTCACCTTGGTGGTGTACAGACCCATTATATTTTAAACCAGCCAGCAAAATTGCAGCTGTATATCAGTAGCTATTATGATATTATTTCCATTTGCTTGTGTGTGTCATGAGAGCAGGGGAACATTTGGTTGCAATGTTATTTTGTGATTTCATTGATTGACCTGTACTGTACAGTGTGAGTTTGAGAGGCGCTATTGACCTCCACCCCTCCCCCACTTCAGGCTTCTAACAGGTGAGGACTAGGAGACTTCATAGGCTGACAGACAGCAGAAGCAGTGGGACAAAAAATCATGCCTGCCCAATGCTAGCGCAGCGCTGTAGCGCAGATGAGCGAGACTGAACTGAACGTGCGTCTGTATCTGTATATGGAGAGCTGTGTGCGTGTGCCCCGTCCCGGGGTGCC